>QOCX01000071.1:416803-595545 GCA_005959815.1 Sarcophaga bullata
AATGAGGCTCCTGCCCCCCACAGTCTAGTACGTCGTGTGTTGCCTTATTAGACGATAGCCCATGTTTCAACCCCTGACTCAAACATCTCAAACATCACGAAATATAAACACAAACAATAAAAATATTTCATTCAATGACTTCCTCTCAGCAGTTTTCTGGTAAAAACTTTGAAAATAAATAAAATTGCTATGAAAATCTTCTTAAATCTGTCGCCTTTTCTAAGTTATTCAACACAGATAACCAACTTACTGGCCATTTTCGTGAGCACATTCTTTTAAGATTCAATTTTTAATTTCCTTAAACGAAAGGACCCTATCAGCAAATAAATGCACAGCAAAAATAAAAATTACTTGCCAGAGAAACTATATAGGAAGCAAACAATTGAAATCCTAACGAATGCATACACAAATACACACAAATACATACAAATTTCTAATGCTACAGATAAAATTTCCATTTATTTCAACTGAGTAGAGTTGCATACATATACATACACACATACATACATTCGTATATGAGAAAATCTGCATTTGAAAAATCTCTTCAAAATTGTTTTTCATCTTTTCAGAAGTTTTTCTTTTTCTTTATTTTTTTTTTTTTTTGTGCACTGTGTAAATATTAAGTGCAGTTAAATTGCATTTTTACTGCATAATAATAATGGAATTTTGCATAAATTTTGCTTTTCGTACATACAACCCTCTTCTTTTCTATGTGGCACTCTACTTTTCGACACATTTTCTCCTTTAAATCAACAACAACAGTTTGTTGTTGGCAATTGAAAGGGAAATTATGGTACAGAAAGACAAAAAAGGATTTTTTTTTTCTGAGCTTTCAAATGAAAGAACAACGGATTGTGGTTGGAATTATTGAGTAAAAAACAGAGATAGAGAAAGACAGAGAGAAAACAGAGTAAAAAAAAACAGAAATAGAGAGAGAGAGAGAGATGGAAAAATAAATATCATTAATGATAATTTACACAAAGAAAAAGAAAAAAGAAAATTGTCACACATTTATTTAAGCAATCGAAGAAAGAGCATTTAGAATGCTCATCGTGTAGTATATTATTTGATTTTCTTGTACTGGAAAACAAAATCAAAATGTTAAAAATTAAAATACATTTCAAATGATCATTTTAAAATGTTTAAAATGTCATTTGAATTGGCATAAAATTTTTTTTGAAACAAAAACCTACTTTCTATGAAGTTTTGTATTATTGCTGCTGAATTTGTAGTCATGTAAAGAGCTCTACTGCTTATAATTACCAAGTGCATTAAATAATCATTATAGTTTTAATGAATTTCCTAGAATAAAACAGGCATTAGCATTCAAATTTATTCAATGTAATTAACTTCTTATATACGAAATTCCAGCTTTGAAATTGAACTCATTATTCAAGCGCTACCAATGAAGTTGGATTCCGTTCAAGCTTTAGTTTGTAAAAAAAATGCAAAAAATAGTTTTCATTTAACAATTTACACTTTATGTAGCAAGTTAAGCGATTTGTTAAGATTTTTTCCAGAGTATTAACCTTTTAACCAAAATACATACTAAAATTTGTACCTGGTCTTTCATCCTTAATATTCTCTCTAAATCTGCAACCATCCAGTATGCCAAGTCATGTATTAAACTCACCGTATACTAGTAGGTAGTGCCTCGTTCAACCACCTGCTCAGACATCTCGAACAAAACAAAATTGTTTTAAAAATATTTCTTTCGGTGACTCTTATCAGCAGTTTTCTGACAAAAATTCTAAAATTAAGTAAAATTGTACTGAAAAAATTAACAAAAATCTGCACGAGTGTTATGAGAAACTAGATTGTAATACTGATTAAAAGCTTATGGCGAATTAAGAAGAAAAGATGCTCTGTTAGTGGAGTTTTGATATTTTAGCGTTGACAAATCAAAAGTTCAGACTGGATTAGAATCTGGCAAAAAACGAAAAAAAAATGGTAAATTTTCATCATGATTCTTTAAATTTAAAATTAAATTCAATTCATACAAAAACTTTCCGAAAAGGTAGGAACAACACCGAACACCATAAGCATCACAGGCTATCTGAACTCTTCAATGAAAGTGGGTGTAATAATGAGGAAGATTCCTTGTCAATGCAGTAACTCAATGCAACTTTACAAATTGCTTTGTTTGTAGCCAACGGCAAACCGTTTTATCCTAGAACCTGCTTTATTAGGCCTATCATATGCTTAACTGAAGCCACTTGCAACCAGTTCTGAACAGTAAAAAACTCAGTGCCATCAGTAAATTGTTTGCAGATTCGAAGACTTGCCTATGGAAATCTCAAGATAGAAATTTTTAACAAAAAAAAAGAAGAAAAAATAAAAAAAAAAAATAAAAAAATCACAAAAAAAAAGTTTAACAAATAAATTAAAACGGTTTCTGAATTCATCAAACCGCCATTGTTGTCAATTGTTTTCAGTCAATGATAAAAACATCATGATTTTTAGTACTTTAACGAACATTATTACAGCATGAAAGCGGTGCATTATATATTTATGATGATGATCATAACGTTTAAAAGCCATTTTTTAATGACTACAAAAGAAAACCTTTCAATAATGCAAACATACCCAGACACTTTGTCCCATTCTATGCAATAGCTAATGGTGTGGCTAATGGTCCAGACTAAATGGATTCATAAAGAATGGAAAATAAACAAAAAAAAACAGGCTTGCCTACTACTAATTCATAAGGATTTAAGAGTTAATAAAATTTAAAAGACAGCATCTCTCTCTCTCTCTCTCTCTCTTTTATATTTATTTTCCATACCCTTTCATTTCAAAGTATAGGATTTTTTTTCTTTGTTCTTTTTTTGTTGGAAAATTTTCTCAAAAAGCAAAATTTATTTGTTTCTGCATCGAAGCACATGTTCTAAAACTTGAACTTATAGTGGCCTAAAAAACAAAGAGAGAAGTAGTGAAATACAATAAATGGTCACCATTTGAAATTTAAAAATCCTTTAAAGTTCAAGGTCCTTTCTCTATATATACATACATACATACATACATACTAAACGTACGCAATTCTAATGGCATTTATTTGTTGTGGTCTACGTAATTGCATTAGTATTTGTCATCCAAAACAAATATTTATTAAACAATACACAAGAGTGTATGTGTGTTTATAAGTAAGTAAATAAATATTTTAGAAAATTAATAATTTCAGATTTATAATATGGTTTCGGCCATCTTCTGGAAATTATTTTAACCAGACGATGGAATATTTTAGATGCTGTATGGTTCATATAATATTTCTTTATTAATTTTCGTTAGCAGACTGATTAATTGCTTGACATTTACTTTCATTGGCGGTTATTTTGTATAAAATTATTCATTTTGTTTTTGTTGGAAATATTGCGAATGGAAGCAAAAGGCATAGAAAATATATTTTAATATTTGGCATCTGGTATCTCCATAGTAATTTAAATTGATTACTTTGGTACAACAGAAACAATCGAAGTTTTAAAAGAAAATAACAGTTATGGAATGAAATCATAAATTAATTGATAAAATATTATAAGAAGAGGCAATATCAAGGACTTTTTTAGAAATGTTTATAATAGAGCGTGTGCACAAGACGCTTAAAAGTGTACAGTATTGCATTTTTTCATGAGCGAATATTGATTGTAGTAGCATATACAAATAAGAGTGAAGCAAAGATAGTGTGAAAAAAACTAGTGCACACATAAACCATTGTACAACAGTTTAAAAGACAGTTGTGTGAAGTGTACAACAAAAATATTGTTATTTTATAGTGTCCACAGCGTGCATTTCACGAAAGTGCCGAATGTTTTCTCTCGGGAGCCGAATATCTTTTGAGTGTCGTCGCAGTCTGATCGACAACATAACATAAGCAATGTGTCTGAATTCTCTCTGCACAATTGTGCTATGAAATGGTAATCCCTTGTATAGATACACTTATGTACGCATATTTTTCAACGTGAACACTACTGAAATTCGTTTGACAATACTGAAAATTTTATTTCAGTAGTGAAATATGCTCCTACAACACAAAGCATATTTCCGTTACTTCACAGATCAATAAGTGCAGTTGTACACTTTGAAGAAAAGAGAAATACACATTTCAGTGTACTCGTAAAATCAAGAACAACAGAAAAGAGAACAATTCAGTATTGCATTTATTGAAGGGTAAGCTAACAAAATGTTTTGTGCACACGTCTAGTTTATAATAAAAATGTTCCTTTTATTTTATTCACATAAGGTAATAAACAACACTGACATGACTACTATGTGGAGCTCAAAACGTCTTAGGGCATGATGTATTTTTAAGGAGTAAAATGTCTAATTCCTTCATGCGCTACAGCTTCACTTAAGTACGAGTATATAAAATTTTTATTATTTTAAATACTAGAAATAATGGCCAAGTGTTTTGTTTACAATTTTGAAGCGAGATTTTTTAGTTTTGACTTCAATAGCTACTAAACTAGCATTGTATTAGAAAAGTTTCCTACAATGGAGAAAGTAGAAGCCCCGTAGCTGAAATTACGTCGTTGAGATTGCATATCCTATTTACTTTTCTTATGCTGTAACAGTCAGAAGTCGCCGTAGTCTAGTAGGTAGTGTCTTGGCTTATTACATATGAGGCCACCGCTTAAACTTTGGATCTGTCAACTCCAACAATATAAAAATTGGGTGGCTAAATTAATTAATTAATTGCCTATATAGGGAAGTAGATAAGATGAAAACAAGCCGGCATAAATAGTTTCATAAAACAGTTGCTCTCAAATCATAGTTACTTTAGAAAATATTTATATTGGATGAATAGATATGCTTCACCACACTGAATTTATGGTGAAAAGGCAATAACTGAGATCGAAGTGCGAACTTTGTTTCAATACAATCGTTGAGAAATAAAAAAAGAAGAAAATAACATCGAAAAGATAATAAAAGAAGCGAACAACAGAATTGAAAGGACCAGTTTTTGTAAGTAGTTTCTAAGAAGGAAGATAACATTAATAGAGAGAGTCAATTCGAAGAAAACGGTATAGGTTTTTAGATGAACGTATCACCAATAATACGGCATTTTTGAGTCCCAGTAGGAAAAGAATTAAAACCTTTATGTTTATAAAATTAGAGAAATATTCGATGTTATTAATAAAACAAAAGTAGCAAAGCCTGTTCACAACACATTAAATATTTTGGCCAAATAGAATTAAATACGATGACGTGTACGTGCAGGACAACACAACATACAATCAAATCTGTAATTAAAATAGACTGTTGGCAATCGGAGAAGAAGATGGCTTAATTCAGTGCATAGAACACTAGAGCTCAAATGGTTACAAATCAGACAACTGGCGTAAGATAAAACTACTTACTTACTTACTTACTTACTTAATTGGTTATAATTGCCTCAACACATCATTCCAGTTGTCTCTGCTTCTTGCGCGCCTACTCCAGTTGGTCACACCAATCGATGATAGGGCTTCACCGATTTGGTCCTTCCAATGGATACAAGGTCGCCCTCTTCGCCAACTTCCGCAGATGCCCACATCAAATAATCGTTTCGCCGTAGCATCCTCCTCCATTCCAACGACATTGCCGAGCCAGCGCAGCCGTTGAAAATTAATATGCTGCACAACGTCTATGTCGTTGAAGAGCTCATACAGCTCACTGTTGTATCGGATACGGAAATCTTCGCCAACTCGCACTGGACCGAAGATCCTACGTAGGACTTTTCTCTCGAATACTCTCAAGGCAGCTGTATTAGTGCTTAATAAAGTCCATGCCTCTGCGTTATAAAGTAGCACGGGTAGGATGAGCGTCTTGTAGAGTATTAGTTTCGTCGCACAAGAGAGGTCTCTGTTACTCAATTGTCCATTGAAACCATAGTAGCACCTGTTAGCAAGAGTGATGCTGCACTTGATCTCCAGACTGATAAAACTAATATAAACCAAATTAGGAGCTTGTTCTCTGGAATGAAACACTAAATCTAAATCCTTTTACCTTTTGTTTGGCTTTTGAGACTTTAATAATAAATTAAAACCCAATTAAAAATGATTTGAATTGTTTCTTAAAACAACTGCTTCAAGAACACTTAAAGACCATAAAAGCCAAAACAAAAAAAAAATTTTTTTTCTTAATTTTGACTTGTTATAACAAATTAAGAACGATATACTCAAACCAATCAGTAAAACCTCACCAAAAATATTTACTTTTTATATAAAAAAAAAAAACAGAAAAGAAATGAAAAGAAAAGAAAAAAACTTTGAAATAAAACTTTACCAACCAATTCCAATCAAAATCATATGATTTTAACCATGATTTTGGTTTACAGATATGACGTATAAAATATTTTTTATTATTATTGTTGTTTTGTTGTTACTATTCTAACGTTCTAAAAATCGAAAACGAAAAAGAAACTCATCGTATAAAATAAGTGCCTTATTGTAAAAATTTTCGAAGAATTTGCCATGATTTTATGAGCATCAGTTCCAGATAAAGGATAAACCTAAAACGAAAACGAAAACGAAAACGAAAACGTATTGAACAGTTGCCAACTAGAAAAAGAATTACATTCGGTGATTTTGTTGCTATTGTTGATGTTGTTGTTATTGTTGTTGTTGTTGTTTTTGTTTTGATTTCATTCTTTTTCAGATATTTTTCTCAATATATTTTTGGGGTATATTTTATTGTTTTTTCTTGCCATTGATGCTGAGACTGACTATCTTGCCGCTTCCTGTAAACAACTACAGCAAAAAAATCTACACAGACTAACTAACTAACAATATTTGTAAGCTTGTGTAAGTGTCTGTGTAAATGTTGTATGCGTGTGGGTATGGATATAATTGTGTAAAACATCATAAATACAAAAACACTATTTTAACCACCCGCTGACAATGAAATTGATGTCACGTTTTTATGACGACATTCTTGATGAGTTATTTTCTTTGATTCCTCTCAACTGCGCTACTTGTCTTCAGTCTGTGTAAACTAAGACGAGATAGTTTAGATGTTAGGCCACAGGAATAAAAAAAAAAACTTTATTTTTCATTTTCAATGTTCAATGTTTTATCATTGGCAAATAGAATTCTTTCCAAAAGTTTGTTTTTCCTCAGAAAATTGTTATTTTAACCTTCAGCTGGGTTTTATTTTCATGTGGTGGTTACACTTTGCTTGTAGAAAATTGAATTTAAAATTTTCTTCACTTACTTTCTTTCACAATATTCGCGCCATGTGCCAAAATTATAAAAATTGATTGTTTTTTTTTTTTTTTTGGTTGTGTTTTATTGTTGTCGTTTTTTTTTTTTTTTTTTTTTTTTTTTTTTTTTTTTTTTTTTTTTTTTTTTTTTTTTTTTTTTTTTTTTTTTGTTATAAATACTCATGCTTTCTCAAGCCCGGCATTCTTCTAATTTCATTTTTATTTTATTGATTTGCGTATATCGAAATGATACACAAAGTAATAAGCAGTAGAGCATGAGAAAATAAATGAAAATGCATGCAGTCCGAGACTTTAGAAAAATAATCACTTAATGGCATACTCAACAATGTCTCCCTCCACTATAACAATGGCAACAGAAACAACAAATGATTTTTAAATATTAAAATGATGATAAATCATCTTCCAATTGCAATTCAATTATTTATGCTTCTCGATTGGAATAAACAATTTACATAAAAAAAGTTAAATATTTTAACAAAAAAAAATAAAGGATTTATAGAGGCATTGTTTACTGAAGAATGCATAGAAGGCTTATAAAAGAACAAATTTATTCACACACAGATTTCTATTTTTTTTTTTCAACTTCAAATATATACAATCATCTTCACATATAAAAATATGTGCCAATACTTATTCAAATACTAGATATATGAAGCGTTTAGAAAAGCACTGCAAAAGCAATACAGTATTTTGTATCCCAAATCTTTACAAGCACTCGTAGGCCACCAAAAGACAATGGCAGTCAGCAATCACAATTCCGATGAATGCATTAAAACTGAACAGAATAGTGAAAAACTGTTGGAATATATTGTAGTTCTAGAATTAGATGGGAAAAGTCTGTTGAAGCCTTATGTCCACTAGGCAGAATACTGGACAAACCCTCCACTGATATTGCCTTTCCGTTGGGACGCGTACAGCATCGTGCCAACGTGTTTGAAACGGATATGTAATAGATATAGTACAGTACTATGTACATGCGTGTACATCAGAATTCTCACACCACTAATATTGAGTGTTAATTTTGTCCATAAGTGCAGGGACCTACAGTTTAAGGTCGACACCGAAGGATTGATTTTTTTGAAAAACTTTTCATGGCAATTTTTATTTACTCTCAGAGTTTTTGCTAGAAATCTGCTGAGAAGATGTCGCCGAAGAAATATTCAATTAAAAAAATATTTTAAATGACAAAATTTACACATTCAGAAAATACACAAAAAAAAACGTTTTATTCGTGACGTCATGTCCCCTAGATTAGTTAAAAACTGTGCTTTTATATTCAAAATTAGGATATCTCGATTACCTAGGGTGATGGAGCAAATCAGTAGAATGAATCAGTGCTTTAAAAATCTATAAAAAAAAAAAGAAAACATGGTTTGGTTACTGAGTTATTTATTAATAGAAATTTTGCCGGCTTGTGTTATTGTTGAATTATTGGTTCTTATATGACCAGTGTTACTTTCGCCACCTTTTAAATTTATTAAACCATAAATTTAAGTACGAGCAAGACACCAGAATCTCTGAAGGAAGTTCTGCAGTTGCAGACTAGAACACTACCCACTGGGTATCCCAGTTGACCTAGGATTATGAACTAGGCCTATGGACTTTTTTTGCAATTTTTATTGTAAAATATAGTATTGTATACAGCGAATGTAAAGCATGAGAGTAAGGTTTCGAAAAATTAAATACGTTCTATAAAACTTTTGATAATAATACAATACATCAGTAAAACTCAATAGCTGGTGGGGTGGCGAAATGAGCCCAAAACCCCAGAATCCCACTTCCAAACCCGGAGAATTAGAAAGAGTTCACATGATAGTGTTCAAATTTGTAAATTTAGAGTGTTTCAATCACCTTAAGAAATACGTATAGGCAGTCTTCTGTGAAAGTTTCTTAGGACTTAATTAGCAAAATATTTGTCTTTTTTACTACTATACATGTCTACAGATATAGTTGCTTCTAGGCAATGACAAGTGACTCCTCATTATCCTAGAGTTACAGTAGTAGACCGTATAAACTACAGTAGAAACTACATTAGAAACTACAGTAGAAACTACAATAGAAACTGCAGTAGCAACTATAGTAAAAACTACAGTAGGAACTACAGTAGAAAGTACAGTAGAAAGTACAGTAGAAACTACAGTAGAGACTACAATAGAACTTACAGTAGAAACTACAGTAAAAACTGCAGTAGAAACCGCAGTAGAAAACAAAGTAGAAACTACAGTAGAAACTACAATAGAAACTACAGTAGAAAGTACAGTAGAAAGTACAGTAAAAACTACAGTAGAAACTACAGTAGAGACTACAGTAGAAACTGCAGTAGAATCTAGAGTAGGAACTATTGCAGAAATTATAGTAGAAGCTACAGTAGAAACTGCAGTAGGAGCTACAGTAAAAACTACAGTAGAAACTGCAGTAGAAACTACAGTAGGAACTACAGTAGAAACTAGAGTAGGAATTATTGTAGAAATTATAGTAGAAGCTACAGTAGAAACTACAGTAGAAAGTACACTAGAAAGTACAGTAGAAAGTACAGTAGAAACTACAGTAGAGACTACAGTAGAAACTGCAGTAGAAACTAGAGCAGGAACTATTGTAGAAATTAAAGTAGAAGCTACAGTAGAAACTGCAGTAGGAGCTACAATAAAAACTAGAGTAGGAACTACAGTAAAAACTACTGTAGAAACTACTGTAGAAACTACAGTACTTCAATAACTTGCTAGCATGGATAAACTTGCTTAATGAAACTGAAACAATGCATAGATATAATGACAATATGGGGGAGATGCTTTCTGGCAGTCCTATGCACCTCCAAGGCATACATATGTATTTGCTGCCATAAAATGATTTTGATCTATACAAGCTTAAATTATTTTTCCAATAATTTCTTGACTTTGGTTATCAGCAGGGGTAGATGCATACAATCTCTTGGGTACCCTAGAGGATAGTGATCTAACCTATGAATATGAGTTCCTGCTTGTTGTTTTAAACTAAGCATAAGGTCGCAGTCAATAATTACAGGAGAATTTTATTTCTTAATTGAAAAGGCTGTTACAAGAATAGATTATTTATAAGCCTTCGTAATAAAGCTTTTAAGCAAAGCAATACAACAAAATTCAAGATCCTACATATATTTGCTGATAATAATTTGTTGAATTTTATATTCTGTGGCATGATTTTTCTTTTTTATTAATTTTGTAACCAATACGTCCCCATATTTTCAATATATTTTTAGATAATGCATCATAACTGTTCGGACAATAGACAGAAATAATAATAAAAATAGTATTCATCATACGATATATTCTTCTTTCTGTCTCTCACTCTCTCTCTCTCTCTCTCTGTCCCTCTGCATAAATTTAGCGAACGAAAAACAAAATTGATTACAAAGTATGGCCTTAAGGTTTTTTTTTTCTACATTTGCGTCTATTGGTTGTTTGTTTGTCTAAATTTAAAATCAAAAAAATCAAGAAAAAATCGCAAAAGAAATACAAATACAACATGAAAATCCTTTTTATTAGATATGCTGACGTCGTCTGTTTTTATTGTGATTGTTGTGCTTAGATGGTTGGATTCTGGTTGCTGATTTTCTTGTGATTCTTTTTGTTTTATTTTTATTTCATTTCTGCCACAACTTGATTTTCATGTTATTTTTCCGTATGGTTTCTCGATTTCTGTTTTTCTTCTTTTTTATTCTCTTCTTTATTTGGCAACAATTTTTTTTTTATGACTTAAGATTTACAATTTCTTCATTCATTTGCTGGTGCTTTTTTTATGTTATTTTTTTATTATCGTTTCGGTTTTTGGTCTATTTTGTATTGTATGTGTGTGTGCTTAAACTTGATTTCTATTAAAAGGAAAGTGATTTGTTTCAAAACGAATTGAAATTTTATTGTTACAGACTCATAAAAATTCTATACAATCTCTATACAATTTACATTGTCTGTGTGTGAATATGTTCCATTTTACTTTATTATCTTTCATTCTCGCCAAAATATTCAGAGATCTACGCTTTTTTTTACGAATGTTAGTAAGTTTTTATGGAAGCATAAAAACAATTCTTTGGAGTGTTTAGTGTTCAACTAAAAATATTCAAAGTCGTCTGGAGGTCTACATTTTCTACTGTTTTTTGATTCAAAGTCATTAACATGTTTATAAGCGTTTGCTTTCTTCTATTTCACTTTAAACATTTAAAGCCTTACGATACAATACAATACAATACAATAGTTTAAGAAAAATAGGAATTTTTGAAACATAAAAATTATTTTTCTCGTTACCATTGTGTTTTTGACTTTTTATTATACTTTATTCCCAACTCTTTTATTCTAGGATACTTTTGGTCAAGTGAAATAGAAAATCAACTTTAACTTGCTTTATTTGAATTATTTTACAATTACACGTAAAGAACCTGGCTTACTTGAGTCGTCATAAAACTAAAACTCTGGGCTGGCAGTCATACCGATAATTTTATAAAGCTATGGATTCTTTCGAAATCACCTATGGTTAGACATGTCTTATCAATAAATTATGGGTGCTCAAGAGTCTTTCAGCTCCGGTTCCCACATTAGCTACAGCAATCAAGACAAAATTTGTATTTTGTTGTTTATGTGCTGATCCTCTCTACTCTAAACTAAAGTAGAAACTACAGTAGAAACTACAATAGAAACTACAGTAGAAACTGCAATAGAAACTACAGTAGAAACTACAATAGCAACTACAGTAGAAACTACAGTAGAAATTAGAGTAGAAGCTACAATAGAAACTACAGTAGAAACTACAGGAGAAAGTAGAGTAGAAACTACAGTAGAAACTACAGTAGAAATTACAGTAGTAACTACAGTAGAAACTACAGTGAAAACTACAGTAGAAACTACAGTAGAAACTACAGTAGAAGCTACAGTAGAAACTACAATAGAAACTACAAGAGAAAGTAGAGTAGAAACTACAGTAGAAACTACAGTAGAAATTACAGTAGTAACTACAGTAGAAACTACAGTGAAAACTACAGTAGAAACTACAGTAGAAACTGTAGTAGAAACTACAATTGCAACTACAGTAGAAACTACAATAGGACCCACCATAGAAACTACAGGAGAAATTACAGTAGAAACTACAGTATAAACTACAGTAGAAACGGGGGTATTATGTGAACGTCTGAAGCCATTAGTCAAAAGACTGATTAGACGCTAACAGTGCGGTTTCAAGCCTGGCAAGTCCATCATCGAGCCGATCTTCGCCCTACATCAAATTCTGGAGAAGACTCATGAGAAACAAGTCGACACACAACATCCTTTCAACTTGTCAACTACATGGCAGCCTTCAATAGCCTTATAAGGAATCGGGTTTTTGCTAAGCTCCTTATACCTGCTAAGCTGATAAGGCTTTGCAAAATTACTTCTGCAGCTCCGCCAAGGTAGGAATGGACATCTCCGAACCTTTTGATACCGTGCTAGGTCTCAGACAAGGTGATACCATATCATGTGACCACTTCAACTTCGTTATGGAGAGTGTTTTGCGGAAGGCGAGAGTGCATCGCAATGATAATATTTTCCACACAAAAGTGTCTAGGTGCATGCTTACTTTTGTTACTGTTGCCTACAGCGCTTCTACACAGGAGTCTATTAAAATGGGTCTGGCAATAAATTAGGTTAAAATGAAGTATATGTTGCCGACAAATAATGACATGCGGCGTATTGGATCTCAAATTATGACCGATAACTATACATTCGATATATAGTCAGTGAATTTATTTATTTTGGCTCCGGCGATACCAACAAAAATGATTTCAGTCTGAAGATCAAGTGTAAGATCAGCCCTGCTAACAAGTTCTAGTATGGTCACAATGGCATTTGAGTAACAGATGCCTACAGTCTTTCGTACAACAACACTAATACTCAACAAGATGCTTATCCTACCAGCGCTTCTTTATGGCCCAGAAGCATGGAGATTATTAAGCATTGGCGCGGCAGCCTTGAGGGTATTCGCGAGAAAAATCCTACATAACATCTTCGGTCCAGTGCGAGTTGGTGATCTCCTCAACGATGTGGAGATTGTGTAGCGTAATATCATCCAGTGGCTGTGATGGCTTGCATATATCGTTCGAATGGATAAGGATACTCCGATGGGACGAGTATTTGAGGCGATGATTTGCAGAAATCAACGAAGACGACCAACTTGTTTACTTTGGAACGATAAGGTCGAGAAAGAATTGTCAGCGATTGGTGTGACAAACTGATAAATTCGCACAAGAAGCAGAGATGTCAGTAAAGATGTGCTAAAGCAGGCCCCAATCGGGTTGTAAATGGCCACTTAAATAAATTAAGTGTCATCCTTTGGTATTGAATCAGTGGATGCAGCATATCAGTCATACTAAGTAAATCGTCAAAGGAGCGCTTTTCCGATTTGTTGTTAACTCTTACGTCCGTCCATATAGCAGATTATGTTTTCGAATGATGCCAGCAATGATGTCAATACCAAAAAAAAAAGCCAATATATTGTAGATTTGATAGAAATTTTAAAAATTTAAATTCAATATATCTTGTCAATTTATAAGTGAGAGAGCAAAAAAGGATAATATTTCAATATTTTATGATATTTTGACAGTAATTTTTGACAATGACATATTTTTATGAAAATGAAAACATTTTCTCTCTAATACACTGGGGAGACACAACCAGAGATATATTGTAGTTGGAGCACAATATTACAACATATTTTTTTCAATTATTATTTAAAAAAAAAAAATAGCAATTCAGAATATTTTTTCCAATTTCTTTTTTTTTTCTCATTCTCTTCATAAATTCAATATTGAGAAATTTTCAATTTTAATGGAGAATTTAAGTCAATATTCGATATCGTTGATGTATATCGCCCCTTCTCCCTTTCGTTGCAATCATTCGCACTCGTAAGGCAAACAAACAAACAAGATAACCAAACAATCTCTTACCAAACAAGAACATCAACAAGGAAAAAAGAAAAACAAGAAAAACTACGACAACAAAATATTGTGAAGTAAAAAGAGGAAGACAAAATTGTAGGAAGAAAAAAAAACATTTACAACCATTAACACTTTGTTTACAGAAAATTTATCAAAGAGTAATTTATCATTGAATTTTCATCCTTATCCTCACCACTTAAAAGACACCAACTCGAGAAAGTTATTTTGTGTTAAAGACATACTGGAGTATATGGGACAACAAGGAGTGTAAAGGAACGGGTGGTTGGTGTATACTTCATTGCTGATATGAAATATGAAAAAAATTGAGTAGAAAATTGTTGATTTAAGTTTTTTTCTTTTTCAAGTAGAAAACTTTTTAGAAATTGTCACAAAATAATCTAATCGAGTGTTTAATTGCTGAGTTTATTTGTTAAGGAGTAGAAGATGCAAAGGTTTTAAAGTATGTTTTAATGAACATCTTCTCTGTCATTGAAGCCCAAAGTAGAAGAACTCTTGAGCACTCATAATTTACTGACAGAACGTCTAGCCAAAGGGGATTTAAAACTTAGCAATTATTACGAAACACGCACCCCTGGACGCACACCCCCGGGAACTGCAAATGTCTCACACCGACAGAACATTTTCTCTGTCATTTTACAGCGCTTGGGAACCGAAGTATAAGAATTCTTGGACATCCAGAATTTATGGGCAGACCGAGTAAGCAAAGACGATTTGAACTAAATTAAACATAAAGGAATAGATAACATCGGTGATTCAACGGGACCTTATACGATTCAAGAAAACTGTGTTAATTGAGGAGGCTGATAATTCAACCTAATCTGGCCTAACTTTACTTGTTGCCATTTCGATAAGAATTTGTGTTTTTCTATTTTAAAAACCCTCAAGTCTAAAGTAAGATAAAATCGATTTTCATATGCTTCTATTGGCTGCCTTAGTGTGTAACGGGTTTGTGTATTAGACGCTAGCTAAGGGTTCAAGACTCGGCTGTTGTACATGGCATAAATGTCATGAATGTTAAAACCATACTTAAGAAAACTTATAGTGTGCACGCAAAATCTGTGTGCATCTTTAGATGTGAAAATTTTAAAATTCTAAGCACCTACGCATGCGTATGAGTAATATACGTAGTCCAGTAAATATCACGTATACGCTACGTGAACTATTTACATACGAATGTACTTATAAGAAGGATTTCTACTACTAGAAATTACTAAGGAACTACTAACGAAGCACACATACAAGTGTACACGTAATTACAACCCTTTAGGCAGGATTACGACTTAGTTTCTCACACCAGTTATGTTGTATGCGTTAATGGTACGCATGATTTGCGGGACCTACGAGTAAAGTCGTGTTAGAAAACCAGATTTTTGAGAAACTTTTCATTGCAATTTTATTTACTCTCAGAGTTTTGGCCAGAAGTCTGTTGAGAGGAAGTCGCCGAAGAAATATTTTTCTATATTTCGTTTAGCTGGAGATGTCTGATGTGGTGTTTGACAGTGGCATTATGTCTAATAAGGCAATACAACTCACACCTGCTAGACTACGGCGACTTCCTGGTATACCACAGTGGACCTTAATAACTGTTTTCTTGGGATTTTATCGTGTTCTTTAAAATTTGAAGCCAGATGAAAAAAATTGCTTCAAATCTTATATTTCCTATAAAAAAATTAATACCTTTAAAGCTCTGTATGAAACAAACTTTAGGAAAAGGAGTACAAAAATAAACTGTCATGTTTTTAACACTGCACACTCAAGGCCAAATGTCTGGACTCTCTTCTACAAAATTGTAAAAAAAAGTAAAGATAAAATAAAAATGCCATCAATTATGATCTCAATAGACTAAAAAAATTGATTGATTATGATCCCTTTGGGATGTTAAATTTATAATTAAATTTTTTTATTTTCTTTTTCATGTTTTCTTTAAAATTTAATAAGAAATAAAGAATTTTCTATTAAATTTACGGTTACAATGATACTGGCTTTTTGTTGTAATAGCAATACCAACTTGCTATCGCAAATATTTTATTACCTTCATGGCTTTTTGATTCTAGAATGTTAACGTAAATTCCCCTTAATGCCAAAGGGAATTTATTTTAATTTTTGTATCACTTGGATTTCTCATTCTGTTTGTCTTTTTTTTTTTTTTTTTATTTTAGGGACCAAAGTTGGCTAAATAAAATCACGTTAGTGAAAATGAATAATTAACTCAACACTTTTGAATTATAAATTGTTTAAAAATAACATTCGAAAGGTAAGAGAAAATCGCAGTTAAATAAGAGAAATGAAAGAAAAAATTAAACAGAAAAGCCAAAGAAGGAAAAAGAAATTGAAACTCCAGTGAATTCAATGGCATTCTTATTGTGGTACCTTCTTTGGGTAGCACACTTCAAGTGGAGCTGTAAACACTTTTGTCGCATTATTGCGGCACCATTTTCTACACAGTCAGTGGCAGGCAAAGTAAGCAGCTCTTCTCCCGTGTTTTTTGTTTTGTTTTTTTCTTTTTTTTTTTTTTTCTTTTTAAATGGGTGACAATAACGAGGAACTTAAAAATTAATAAATCATTTAAAACTCAAGGTGACTCTTTATGATATTTTTCCCATCTCGGTTTATGATTTGTGAGTAAATACCACTACAAGTGTTACACAATAAGTAGAGAGAGAGAGAGAAAGAGAAAGAGAGCGATAAAGTGAAGAGATATTCTGTGATTGTAATGTGAATTGCGTTCATTTATTGTATAAAAGCCACTTTATACTCAATGAAAAGATTTTTTTATTATTGTTACTCTCGCCATTTACAGGCACATGGGGAAGGGAATTGGAATGGAAATGAAAATATAAAAACACAGCAACAGTAAAAGTAATAAAAAAAGTATTCTTTTTTTTAATGGATGAATTTATATTTCATTATTGTATTCACTTTTATCTTTCTGATTTTATTTTAAAGCTATGAATTACAGTTTTATTATAATTTGGAAGACTTGGAACTTTTTAAAGGTTATTATCATTGTAATTTGAGCAGTACTTTTTAAAGCTTGAAAAAACTTCAACATGAATCTAGATGTCATAGTCATCGAATGTGGAGTTAGCCATGTAAGTTATATATTTTACAGCATAATATATATTCGCCTTACAGCTAAACTAAAATGGTTTATAACTTTCCACAATTAAAAGTTTCCTCCTAAGTATGCATTACTTTAACCACGCTTTGATTTTATTTCCGTTAAGGAAGGCTCGTAGATCATTGTGAAGGTGATTGCTTAATAGCCATCAATCCTACTGCAATAACCTAAATTAAAAGCAGATCTACAACCATCTTCTAACCAACCATAACATCTATCAAACCATACTTTCATATATTCATTCCCGATTACGAACTCGTTTCTCACACCACTCATTCTCCTTCATAATTCACGGTACCTACCGTCGACTCCGAACGACAAATTTTTTAGAAATTTTTCATTTCAATTTTATTTACACTCAGAGTTTTTGCCAGAAATCTATTGAGAGGAAGTCGCCAATGAAATATTTTCTCATACTTTGTTTTGTTACAGATGTCTGGTTCTAGGTTCGAACAGTAGCCTCATGTCTAGTAAGTCAACACTCTACCTACTATACTACGGCGACTTCTAGCTTATTAGTTTAAGTAAAATGTATTTGTAGTCTATGAAACTAAATGTGACAGAACGAATGACGGAAGGATAGTTACTCATAATAAGTCAAAAACAGTAGCGAAGTATAAATGGTAAGAGCATAGATATGAACATTTATACAAATCAACAAAAGCTTTACTTACAGATTAACAGAAAAATAGCTTCAAACACCTTGTCTAGCATATAGTAAATGCTGCACCATATTATCATAGCGCCTTCGATTTACCTGTAAAGAGGACAACAGCATTATTATCTTATAATCGAAAGGGCATTACAAAGTTATCTATTAGCAAAAATACTTATAAGTTAGTACGCTACATAATTTTATAATTCCAACTCAATGATGTTTGGAGACTGAAAAGAATTAGAATATTTTACACTAAACTACTGCAGACGAAAGTGAAGAAAATTGCGACATTTACTAACTAGCTTAGCTGGATAATTCCTCTTGATTGTTGTTGTGATTGTGATTGATTGAAAGTCTTTACCTGGATTTGAAATGCACAGCAGTAATAAGAGAGGCGATGGAATGCATTGATCATGATCAAGACTTTCAGAAAAAAATACCACGCCAAACTTTTTATCAATTCCAGAACTGTCTGAAAAAGATAGGCATATCTGACGTATTTGTAATTTCAATTCTTTCAATTCCACAAGGCAAGGCTATGCCAGTATGATAGGTCATTTAGTAATATTTTGAAAACTTCTTCTGGTTGTGTGACAAACAGTCTCAATAGAATCTAGTTAAGCTTTACAAAAACAAATTTTGGAAGATTAGTGTACAACGTACTCACAGTGTGTATTGCAGCAAATATCTTGAGTTTGTCAGGCAATTTTACATCATAGTCAAGTAAACTTATCTTCTTTAGATAAAGTTTGCTAAATCAGGAATTTTTTCGCCTTTCTTCGTTTTCCATTCATAATAATTATGCAATAATAATACAGATTATACGATAATAAATAATGAAAATTTAAAAAAAAAAAGTTTTTCTTATCTACAAATCATGTAAGGAATACATATTTTAAAATTATGTACAGAAAAGTATTGACACCCATTGATTATGAAATTACCATTAATGATTCGCTGTAAGAAGACTACCACTATGCTATTGCCGCAGTATTAAATATGCAAACATTTGAAGCGCCCCATCCATGCGTATGAGTAATATAAACAGCGTTGTAAATATCACTTATACGCTGCGTGAGCTATTTACATACAAAAGAATATTTACTACACGAAATATGATAATGCAGTATTTCTCATCTAACAACCACAACAACAACAACAACAACAACAACAACATCAATAAGAAAAAACAACAACAACAAAAATAGGGCAATGACAGAGCAGCAATAACATTTTCTACCAAATATTTATATTCACATGAAAACAAACATCAGACGAATAAACATCAGAATAAAAATAAACATACGCAGGCAATTTCGTTTATTATACATAAATTCGCATACGAAAATCTAAGAAACCTTGACTTTCATAACGCATTTTGAAACTGTATTCATGCGCTAGCACAACGGGTACTACTACTACGAAAAGGCAGATGCCAATAAAAATCCGCACACACTTTTTGGTAGTTTCTTTAAGATTTAAATGAGTGTGAGGACGGTTCTTGAAATGCGTGCCAAAAACGAAGTAAAACATTTTAACATGCTTTTTTTTTGTTTTGTTTTGTTTTGTTTTGTAAAACAACAAAAATAAAAATATTCAAAACAATCTTAAAAGTATACAAAGAAAAGACAGATTTTTAGCAAAAGATATTCCTCTAGCAATACATAAAGACCGAGTGTGATAACTATGGGAAGCCACCACTAAAACACAAAAAAATCGTGTGTGTGTGTGTGTTCAAAAGAAAAAGTTCAAGTATATGAAAAAAATAACTTTTGCAACAATGAAGAAGAAGAAACAAAATAAAAACAATGTCATGCCATGTGTCAATTGCATAAATTTAAGAGTAGAGTCTTTAAGAAGATAACACAACCACAAACATCATTAACGCTTACAGCTAACCAATGTAAAATAAGTTTAAAAACTTATGGCAATATTTTATGAAAGCTAAGCATTCTTTAGGCTAAATAATGGAAGGAGACAAAAAAAAGGAAACATTCCAAGAGAATTTAAAATTGGTCTCTGCAGTGTATTTTCCTTCAAAGCAAAGCGGTTTGGCTTTAAACTGAAGGTGATATTAAGGCTACTTTATTACTGGCCTGAAAGAAATTCGAATTGAAAATCGACAATACGGTGGAAATACGTTCTACTCTCTCAAACCTAATCGCTGAATTAGATTAAACTCTCAAACTGAATAGCTGGATAGTATTGATCAAAGAAATGTAAATACAGGAGTTTGTAGTATTAGTCAAAGCTTTTAAAAGACTTTTGTTAAAGTAAATTCGTTATTGAATTTAGGAAAGATATTCTCGAATCTTAATAGCAGGCCCAGCAGTCCTTAAAACATTGTATGCAGTTTATAAGCCACCTACACATAGGAAAGGATGCCTCTTATTACTGGATATGCGGAGAGCTTAACAGAAACTAAGCTGTCAATCACGTATATTGTTAACATTATGAATTTCCCTTTATGCTCACTAATAACTGCAGTAATATATGTGGCAGGGAGTAAATTTTCTTGCGTTATAATGTTGCATATATGTATGTATGTGAAGTCGCCGTAGTCCAGTAGGTAGTGTGTTGGGTTATTGGACGTAAGGCCAGGGGGTTCAGACATCAAAACGAAAATATGAAAATATTTCTTCAACAACTTCCTCTCATTTCTGGCAAAAACTCTGAAAGCAAATAAAATTTCCTTTCCTACGGGGATTGAATATATCGATTTGAAATCTATTTTATATTCCCAGATTCTTACTTTTTTTTCACAGATGGAGATTACTCTGAACGCAATAGAATTTACACCAAGGGTACCAAGACTGATACTGGTAAGTAAATTATACTGTGCAGTAAGTAAATTATACTGTACAGTAAGTCTATCTAATGTATTGTAGGAAACTAGCTTACAATAACGATACAATATCTTTAAATGAACTTGAAAATTAATATAAGGACTGTTTAGCTGACAAAAAGCTCTTGCTCAGAAGATTTGAACGGGTTTTGCAAGATATGCGACTAAATTAAAAACCAAAACTGGTTCGATCGAAACGAATTTTTTTCTAATTACGTAGACTTTGTATTTTATTGATCCTTTTAATGAGTCTTAGTTTATTGAGGTATCTGGTAATTATTCAACACTCACGAATTCAGAGAAAATTTATGTTTACGTCTGTTAAGACATCAATATTTACGTCCACAACGGTCAATAAATTATACATTTTACATCGAATTTATCTCGTTTCCTTGTACAAACATCAAGGTGTTTTCACAATTCCACAAAATGCCCACAAATACACTCACAAAAATATTTTCATACTTGTAAGAAATTATTCCCTAAAAAAAATTGGTGCTTACCATTACTTATCATAACATTCTTATATAACGCCTATGATGTTCTATATCCTATTCCGCTTATCATATGCCAAACAATATTTGCTTACGAAGAGTGGAAATACTATTCTTAATTGAAATTTTTTAATTCAATATTGATTTATTAGACTTCCGTCGCATATTAATAATAGTATAGTGGTAAGTGTTATGACATTTGTATTGGACGTTCTAGTACTTCTTTCATAAGCAGCATGTAATGAATGCCAAGTAGAATTCATTCTACAGCTCTTCTACTCACTTGTAGACAAATATTTTCCATGGCGATATTTTTTAAGTACAATAATTAGGACAACTGTCCGTATACACGAAAATTATTCATAATTATTCTAAGGAATATATTGTGCCATGTACCACCAACTGTTTCTATAATAAAATAATTTTCAAAAAATATTACCCCAGCACCATAATTTTGCAGTGTACCCTCGTATTATTAGTACACCTTACAAAAAACGTGGTTAAAGTAAATGAAATTAAAACAAAACCGAAACTTATTTCTCTTTATTTAACTTTAAAATCCTTTCAAGAAACCTTAATAAATATTTTTAACACACTGGCCACGCCGACGGCAATACTGATTCGAACAAACACAACGTCGCTCTTCTCGCCGATAGCAAATACTAATACTTAAACCTCTTGGTGATGTACGACAGATCTTCTCACAACCTCTCAATAAAGGTGCTATGGGTGTTTCATTTTGTGCACAATCACTGGCTGAAAACAAAAATAAAAATGTGAAAACAAAAAAAAAAACCGCATAAGCAATTAAGGGGAAAAAAACATTTAAATTCTACCACAACGGTGACGTGGTATGCATCTCTGCTGTAAATTACGGGCATAATTTGGCCTACAATAACAACCGGCCACAGGTCGAAATGATGTCAAAGGACATCGACGTTGTAAATCCTGACAATTCACATCACATATGGGCGATAAAGTGGCATCATAGTATAATTCATTTGCTGGACACTGAGCTTTACAGCAAATAATGCACAATGACACACAAGGGATTTCATGATCAGGATTTTATTAAATTAATATTGTATTATTAAATAAACTATGCAACTCACCAGTTTGACACTGAATCAAGATAATGGTATTTAATAATAAACCACATAAAAGTAATAATTTAATAAATGAATACATTTTACAATATTATACGCTTCCGTTTTCTTTTAAAGACACCTTTCGATTGAATTTTTTTTTATTATAAGAACGGCTTAAAAATGCACAGGTTTTTATAGACAATTTTTTTTTATTTGTTTTAATTGAGTAAACATTGAAACATAAACATTTTACTTTGTTTTTGTTTTTATTGTTGTTTTTGTTTTTAATAAATGCTTGTTTTACACTCTTTTCATATAGAAAATAAAACAAACAAAAAAAGATTTATTTTCAGCAATGCAGCTCGTTTTTTGGCTCAATGAGTACCTTAACAAACAGAACTGCCAAGCTTGATGAGACAGTTTAAGAGTTGCCAATCCAATGTTAAAGATACATACGTTGACACGTCTTGTGCGACAAGGGAATCATTGATCCATACTTCTACAAAAACCGAAAAAACCGCAACATTTCAGTGAATGAAGCAAGGTACTATAAGGATGAGTACCGATTGTTTAATGAAATGGAAGAATTTTATTTATCCGACATATTATGCTCTAGAGAGCGTGAACGCTCTGCTTGAACTCCAAAGAAGGAGACTCAGCACTGTTACGGGATATTGTATTATAGAAGCGCATGAGAGGCGTGCTGGTCTTGTCCGCCTTGCAAATGATTTCTGCAAAAGCTGTGGCGATGAGGATGAACATGAGATTGTTATTCATCTACACAGTAGGCACTTGGCCAAAGGAGAAAGAAGCATCTGGTTGCCTACTAAATAGAGGATCTAGATGAGTTGTCATGCATTTATATTGGCAGTCTGACTCGCTTCATCGGAAGCTCCGAGTGGTTCCTGGACGAGGAGAAAATGTGAAACTGTGATATCATAATGGGCCCTGTGTATGGCCTAAGTGTGTCCGTTCATAACTTCAGCCAGAGGACAGCTACCTACCTCCAATGCTCTCATGAGGTCATTGGGAGGCGAGTTTAGTAAGCAAATAATTTTTTATAACAATCCAACAAGATCATGCGATTTGACCCAATAAGCTTTTTTGTATGGAGATGCGTGAAATTTGAAGTCACCGTTGTCTCGGAGGCAGTGTGTTGGGCTATTAGGTATGAGGTGACGGTTCAAACCCCCCTTCAGATATCTCTAACAAACTGGAATACGAAAAAATGTTTCCTTAGCGACTTCCATTCAACAGATTTCTGGCAAAAAGTCTGAGAGTAAATAAAACTGACATGACAAGTTTCTCAAAAATTCTGTCGACTTTAAATTGTAGGTTCCGCCACTTATGCCTTAAATTAATACATACAACATAAGTGATGTGAGAAGCTAGGTTGTAATCCAGACTAAAGGGTTGTAATGACCAATTATGTATGTAGTTCTGGTATGTGAAATCTATTCCCACACACATGTGTGTTAAAACTTAATCCATTATTTGAACATTCAACTGAAGGATTTTGGTTTAGCATTACTCCCTTTGGGGGGGATTAACGAAATCTTTGCTTCATAAGAAATTATAGTTAAAATCGATAAAAACCTGGGAGAATCAGTGCAAACACACAACAAGTTATCGATAAAAATTCAAGGAAAACATACTGAATATGCAAAAAATATCTCTCAGTTTCAAACAAATTTTTTTATCTTTTAATTGCAATTGGTGTTAATACACAAAACTTTTAAATTTGGCAAGAATTTAAAATATGTTTTTGTATTTAAATTAAACGTTATTTAAAGATGATTACAGGTTGAACCAATGCGACAGCAATTTAAGGGACAAACGGCTATTCTGAAACGCGATCGGGCAGTAAAACATCGTAAGTTGGGGCTACGACCGGGCGCTGAACAATAATTCTGGCATATAGTCTGACCACGTCTTGTTAATCGTATGCGTTCGAAACATGGTCTACGTTGAGCTAAAATTAATTAAGAATGCAAATAAATCGAATGAAACTGATTAGCGTCTTAAACATATTACCAGTAACAGTAATGCAGCACAAAATGAATGCCAACACACAGAGATATAAAGTTTTTATTACCATTTTGAATATTTAAAGTAAAAACTTGATTTTTAAAGAGAAATCCAGAGCTTTATATACATTTTACAAAGAGCAAAAAAACAATAAAAGAAATTTAAAACAAAAGTTTCATTTAATAAATCAATGAATGTTAAAGAGAATTTTAAGTTTTTTTTTTTTTTTTTTTTTTTTTTTTTTTTTTAAATAGAAAGTTGATATTGTGTTACTTATTCTTTCTATTCAAATGAAAGAAGGCAAGTTTATTAACATTTATGCCATTTCAATATCAATAATTAATATATTTTCGCCTTACTAAATTTAAATTATTAACATCCACAAGATTTCATGAAGAGGCGAGTTTGGTGAATAGATAACCTCACTTCTTCAAGCGGTCAAGCAAATTAACCTCTCTACAATATTTTCTCGGGGATAATGGTGTAAATGCAGGAAAAAGTATGTAAAAATTACAACTCAATGTTACATATACCATAACGCCAAGAAGCCGGGCTCAATATTTAACTGAAATAATCTTTAACAAATAAGTACGCAAGCATTCATTTATCGCATAAATGTTCATATAAGAAATGTCTTTCACAGTAACTGTAATTTCAATATGAATTGCATGAGGATTTTTTTGAACCTCAAATGTGATAGTTTTGTGTATTTAGTAAACCATTTTGATAAAAATGCGGAAGAGATGAGTTTATTCGAAAATTTAGGAGCCACTGTACTTTGCTGTACTACACATTTAACAAATTGCCGCCGCTGCTCATGATTTTCTGATTTAAGCTCCTGAGTAAACTGTATTTTTCATGTATGGAACATTCAGATTTTTTTTTTCAAAATTCATTGCTTAGGACATCGGAAAATTTGTAATTCTAGAAAACGATGCCGAATTCATGTTTTCGGTGCTCTGCAACATTCTAGTTTACAACAGCAATGTTTTCAAGAGGCCAACTGGTATATTGACAAACAGGAACCCAGTTCTTCAAATTTTCTTTGACTACTCTTCGAACGGTTAACATATCAGGTGAACTAAATTTTATGATAAGTTTTCACAATTATAATGCGTTATTTTTTTCTTAAAGTGCCAAATTTTTAAAAAATTTATTTGACAGCTGACAGGGAAATTAATATGAGGACTAACAAACAAATTTTATTTTATTTTTGTAAATGAATAGTCTTTAAAAAAAAGAAGTACGCAAGCATTCATTTATCGCATAAATTGGTTTCTTTATTTTCAGTTTTCAAATTGAAACTTTTAAAAAATCACCCGTGCTACAAGAGTCAACGAATCGTAATGCTACACGTCTTAGACAAACTTTTCTGAACGGCAGTCAATATATGAGAATATATATGTATATATAAGGATTACATTAAACTTGATTCCCTCTGTAGTTGCAATGTCATGTCATGTCTAAATGATAACCTTATTGCACGATCTTTTTGAAATTGTTTAATCTCTATATTACTTCAAAGGTCATAATTTTCTAAATCATTAAGCCATAAGTTCTGTAAGAAACTAGGTCGTAATCCTGGCTAACTGGTTCTAATAACCAATTATGTATTTATGTGTAGGATGTTATATGAAGATATTTTTTATGAAATACAATAATATATTGAAGATATTCTTTTCAAAATAGTGAAAAGTAAATCAGAAGCAAAACTCATCTTTCAGAAGTCATTTAGATAGACACAATACTGCTATCAAGCACATGTTTTGCAGTGGTTTTTTAACCCCAACGTTAAAATACATTTCCTCTGTTGCTTATTGATTTAAGCAATAATTTAACTGCATATTTGCACAAATGTTTTTTTGGCAAGACAACAAAAAATTTTTCATTAAAATCTTTTCAAAAGCTTTATAATAAAAAGATTTGTGAAATATTAACCACCTAAAAATATCTATAAATACCTGCCAATATCTGATAAACTCTTAATTAATAATTAATAGCCTTCATAGTATATACACATCGTTATAAATTATAATTATTAACAATGCCATCAAAAAAATCTTTCATTTGTGCTATTTTAGTACTCCTGTGTTATGGTGCTACAATGGGTAATTATTTGTTTATAAAATATGATTAAATTTTTATGATATTTTAATATTTAAATTTATTTATTTATTTATAGTATTTTTATATTTCTTTTTACAGCTCAATTTAGTCGCTGCAACATGAGACTAACAAGAATATATCCGGGGCAAACTGTATGTCAAAATTTTTGTTTCCAATTAGCATACAGGCCCAATGTCAGATGTTTCCAATCAAAAGTCTATCAAATAATTGACTTATGTCCACCTGGTTGCTGTCGTAATGGAAAGTTTTGTAGTCCTCTTTGGAGAGCATAAAATTTATTTTAAAAAAACTTAATTATAATAAGAACTTTTGTAATAATATTTTATCTTTTATTTAAATTTTAAATAAAACTAACATGTCTTAAACAACAAAGTAGCTTTGGCTACTCCCGAATATATTGTTAAGAGCCTTTGGAGAATATGTGTGAGCAGTGAGAAGAGCTATCTATATATGAGACATAGTATAAAGTTATCCTTTATCTATGTATCAAACTGGTCTGGTATATAATAACTGGAAGCCAATGACGATATTTAAAATAAATATGCAAGCAGGATTTCTGGAAAATTGGTTTCGTAAATTATGTTAATTTTATGGTCGTCAAAATTAATCCATCCGAACAAGCTATTCAAGCCGTTGTGATCATATTTTTTGAATAAACGAAAAAAAAACTGCTCTGTTGACTAGTCAGTTTAGGTTACAATGAGTTAATATGTTACCGTTTTCAACCATAGAGCTTGTGTTAGTCGACCAAATGTAACAACTTTAAGTAAAAATCCTTTTTAAAACTTTACAAACTACAGCCACTAACATAACCTTCCCGAATTTGTTGCTGCGATTTTGATGTTGTCGAAAGTGCTCACATCAAATTAATTCTTCTTATTGGCTGTATAAACTTCTGGCATGAAACTCTAATAGACTAGTTTAGCAACGGTTACAGCAGCGCTGCAACAGAAGCATACTACAGGCTCAACTAAGCATGATTCAATTTGATTAATTAAAGTCAATATCGAAAGCCTCACAAACGTCTAGGCGAACTAAACTTAGAATATTCAATCTTCGTCTAAAGTCTACACTATTGTACGAAAATGAAAACCCCTACAACACAGTGATCTAAAATTTAATTAACAACCAATACATAACGAAGTAAATTAAATTCAAAGTGTGGAAGTACACTATTTGTACTAGCAGAAGAAAGTGTAAACGATGGCATTGGAATGTAATAATAAAGGTTGAAGAAGCTGGAAAGAACACCTTCAGACGCTCTATAGTTTAAAAATTAAGATAATGCAACCTTGTATTGTATTGTATTGTATTGGACGTTCTAATACTTCTTTCATAAGCAGCATGTAATGAATGCCAAGAAGAATTCATTCTACAGCTCTTCTACTCACTTGTAGACAAATATTTTCTATGGCGATATTTTTTAAGTACAATAATTAGGACAACTATCCGTATACCCGAATATTATTCATAATTATTCTAAGGAATATATTGTGCCACGTGCCAACTGTTTCTATAATAATATAATTTTCAAAAAATATTACTCCAGCACTATGATTTTGGAGAGTGCCCTCGTATTATTAGTACACCCTAAAAAAAACGTTGTTTAAGTAAATGAAATTAAAACAAAACCGAAACTTATTTCTCTATATTTAGCTTTAAAATCCTTTCAAGAAACCTTATCAACCTTACATGTCCAAAGTCTACATTGTTTTACGAAAGTGAAAATCCTAACAGCAATACAGTGATCTGAAATCTGTAATTAACGGGTAACACAAATTAAAACAAATTAAATGCAGTGAGTTAAGAAGGACTTTTCATGCGGACAGGAGGAAGTGTAAACGGTGACATTAGAATGTTATAATAAAGAAACACGAAGCAGTGGCATACAAAAGGACATCTTTAGACGCTCTGTACTCCAAGCATTAAGATAGTTCAAACTTACATGGGAAGACGCACAAGACGCACAGGAGGAAACTGCACAGGGTAAATATGCTTTGTGGAGGCCATGAGCTTCCAAGAACAATAATAAAAAATGGAATAAATTGATGCCTATAATCAAGTGTTGGTACAAGCTTCAATTGTATAGTGCATCAATTGTAATGTGCATGCCACGATTGAACGTATGCCGCTAATGAACATTTGACGATTTTAAGTTACTATATTTTTCATTTCATCATTCAGATGTACCCATTCGTCATCAGTTTAGAAACGCTTTGTACAAATCAACGATAATCATGTTTTTTATCCTGAGAAGTTTTCGAATGGTGTTTTGAGTTATTGAAATATCAGACATAAGTACGTCCTTTTTGTCTTCTACGAATGGATTTTACGAAACCTAACCCAATGTAATTCACTGTTTCAAATGTTTCACAATGTTCTGTGATCAGAAGCAACAATCCGCTTTGTATAATTGAAACTGTCTAAATATGTAACATACTGAATATGAGCACCAAGATAACAGAAATAGATAAGACCTTACCTTATGTATACAAGTCGTATAACTGTGTTCAACTTTATTGATCTATCGCGGAGATCGATTTGACAGACACATAATTTAATTAATAAAATATAAAATTAAACTTAAATTTAAAGAAAACATTACTTATAATTACAGAATTCTTTTTTGCAGTATTTACACTGGCTTACAAATACTACCTATGCGACAGCAATTTGGTGGACACAGGGTTATACGTTGATTGATATTCGATCTGTAACATCTTCGATTTGGTAATGTACCAGTTGGTAAACAGAAATGATAACATACAATCTGTCCCCTTCTAATCATCTCTGAGAACATACGACAACGATTTTGAGCTGAAAAAGTTTTAAATTTTCATTCTAAATACTATGACCAACATTGTATAATCCTTGAGCGTTCTTACCATTTACAGCAGCAAAGCACATAAGAAATGCTAGCGAACAGAAAAGTTTTGATTTTACAGACCTGGCTTCAGTAATACTAAGCGGTAAGATGGCTTTTTGCGGACTTATAAATAAATTACAGTTGTTTTTGCAACAAAATACAAAAACATCTGTGTAAAGAATGTGTATGAATATTGATTTTAAAATCTATTATCATGGACTCACACATACGCCATTAATCGGTTAACAGTCATGTTCATATAAGAAATGTCTTTCACAGTAACTGTAATTTCAATATGAATTGCATGCGGATTTTGTTGAACCTCAAATGTGATAGTTTTGTGTATTTAGTAAACCATTTGGATGAAAATGCGCCTAATCGGAAGAGATGAGTTTATTCGGAAATTTAGGAGCCACTATTTTCTGATTTAAGCTACTGAGTAAACTGTATTTTTCATGTATGGAAGGTTCAGGTTTTTTTTTTTTGTCAAAATTCATTGCTTAGGGCATCGGAAAATTTTTAGTTGCAGAAAACGATGCCGAATTCATGTTTTCGGTTTTCTGCAACATTCTAGTTTACAGCAGCAATGTTTTCAAGAGGCCAACTGGTATATTGACAAACAGGAACCTAGTTTCTTAAAATATTCTTTGACCTCTCTTCGAATGGTTAACATATTAAGTGAATTAAATTTTATGATAAGTTTTCACAATTATAACGCGTTATTTTTTTCTTAAAGTGCCAAATTTTTAAAAAAAATTATTTGACAGCTGACAGGAAAATTAATACGAGTGACTAACAAACAAATTTTATTTAATTTTTGTTTACTTTTTTACGTAATGCACATTAATATAAATTTTTTTTTTAATTTAGGCAAATAAGATTTTATTATTAAGTAATATCTTTTAAAATATTATTATTTAATATTTTTTATTGAAATTATACAGTATTTAAAGACGATAACATGCTGGACCAACACGACAACAATCTAATGGACAAACGGCAACTCTTAGGCGCATTTGGGCTTTAATACATCGTAAGTCGGGTCTTTGACCGGACTCTGAACAATAATTTTGGCACAATGTCCTACCACGTCTAATTATTTTAATGGGATCTAAACATTGTCTCCTCCGTTGAGCTAAAATTAATGAACAACGAAAGTAAAACAGTTTAAACTAATTAAAGTTTTAATCTTATTACCGTTAACTGTAATGCAACAAAAAATTAATGCCAAAACAGAGAGATATAAACTTTTTATTTCCATTTTAGATGTTAAAATCAAAAACTAGATTTTCAAAAAAAGAAATCCTCGACTTTATATACATTTTACAATAAGAAAAACAATAAAAAGAAACTTTAAAAAAAAAAGCAAAATAAATATTCTTTAAAATACAAAGAGTTTTACAATTGCTCAATAAATTTATATTGTGTTATTTATTCTTCTTATTTAAATGAAAGAAGAACTTTTTTATGAACTTTTACTTCAACTTAACCTCAACAATTAAAATGTATAAAAATAGAATAATTTTTAGGTTCTTACATTTTCTATTTCTTACTTCTCTTATTATGCTCTACGGATACGACCTATGTAAGATACGAAGGTCTGAACGTATTGATGAAAATAATAAAGACAACAGAAATTAGAATCCGCAACACAATATCTTGCAAGTTTCAGACTTTTGTGGTAGCTCTTCATATAGAGCATTTGTAATTTTGGATCTCTAAGTTTTTATTATGATTATTACGATTAAAAATTAATATTTTCTTCAAATTTTTATTGGAAACTATTTAATTTCAATGCTTCCAATTGTCAATACTATTGAATTTTTTAGTATGAAATAATTTTAAATTTAAATTTAAATTTGAGAGTCCAATATCTACGACCAGTTTATCGCTTTTAACCCCTCGGCATGCTATGGCAGGTACTTCCCGTACGACAACAATAACGAGGACAAACAATTATTCTCTGACTTCTTTGGGCTCTAAAACATCTACGATTTGCCATCGGTAAACAGAAGTCTTGACACACTAGCTGTCCCCGAAAGGCTATTCTCCAACTCATGTTGCAATTATTCATTTGACCTATTGCCGCGTAATAATTTATAATATTTTTTAAAAAAATTATTTCGTTTTTAAATTGATATAGAAACTGATTTCTTACCCATTGCTGTTAAAGCACAAAAAATAATAGCAATTGAGGTAAAATAAATGAATTTTATTGTCATTGCAAAATATTATTGAATTTAAATCATATTTTGAAGGTTTATATACGAATATAAAATCTGTTACTAAAGTTAAACGTTAAGAAATTGTAAACATTTTAAAATAATTTTCATTTGTTTCGGCAATCAACTGTGTAAATACAGATTGAAATGTAAAAGGATTTGCATTCTATAAATGTATGTGAACGGCATCAATAATTATTGGTGGGGGACAGATAAAGAATTAATCTATACCAAGTAACACTTTGGTGTTGGTGTTAATGTTTTCATAATAAAATAACAACATATTACTCGTTCAATTAGACGCAAGGAGGGTTTAGTTGTTCACGTTGGCGATAACTCCCCATCAATCTTATGATTCATATGATATATTCATCAAAATTTTCGCTTTGTTTTTGAGACGATGTGAAATCAAATAAAGAACAAAGTCTGTCTCACAATTTTGAATTCTGATATGCTAAGAAATTACTTGGACTTCCAGAGCCATTCTATGGCCAATCTTTTAAATCAATCTTACCACCAAATATTTATCCGAAGATAATAGGATTTCGATTTTGAAGTACCTCATTATAATATCTAATGAGTTGCTAAATTGAATGGTGTGGCAAAGAATTTTATTTAATGTTTCAAGAGGTAAATTGGCCTGATCCTCTGTCATATTTGTTGTTAAGGAGGTTTTCTGAATGTCTTATTTGCGATAATTGTATACATGAGTGATGGGTCTTACTGTTTAAAGTCGTTTCCGAATGACAGATTAATTAGGAGACTTTTTCATGGCAGTTTTTTATTTACTAGCAAACTTTTAACCAGAAATCTGCAGAGAGGAAGTCACCGAAAAAATATTTTTTCACATTTGAACAGTGTCTAAGAAACCAACACACTAGCTACTATACTACACGCATGTAACTATACGCTGCTGTTCTTGAAGTTCAATTAAAAGAGTATAAAACCTTGCGGGCAGATGAATTATTCTCACAAATCTATAATGTACTTGACCATAAGCTATGTGATGACAAGATTATTAAATATGTAAAGCTGTTTATTGTTTTTAATTAAAAAATTTTACAAATTTTTATATACAAAATGTAATGTTTATAAAACATTTCATGTTTTTAGCAAAACTTTATTGGCACACATAAGCCTTCGGCATTTCGTGCAAAGCCACTACGACAAAAGCAACCTGTACGATGAGGTTCACCTTTTTTCGGACAAGGCTTATTCAGATTGGCACATACACGATCACAATTTGGACCCAACGATAAAAACAATTCATTTCTACCCAAAGGGCAGGTTTCATCCGCAAATGCTTTTCAATAGATAAAACAAATATTTTTAGTTTTAAAATTTATTTTTAATTTCAATCAATATTTGTATAATACCTTCATAGACAAAAAATGCCAGACAGAAAAGTAGAATTAAATGTTTATTCATATTTCCTCACACCAAAAAATATACGTTTTTTATGCGTTCGTATTTGCACAACTGTTTCTCAACAGATAATGAAATGTTCTGAAAGGCAAATCAATAAGTTTTTATAAGAAAAACAGAAAAAATATGAAACTGAATTGATTTATTTTCCTCTTTTTATATTTATTGTTATTGTTTTAAGCTTTTATTCAACTATGGAATAAAGAAACAACAAAACAATAATTCAAAAAAAAAACTGATTATTTCCTGAATATGTATGTAAAAACCCTTGATTCAAGTAATAAATCTTAAAGTCATAGAATGTTTTATTAATAAAATCCAAGGCATTTTATTTATGGCCTCTAGCATTTATATTACACACTGCGTCAGGTGACAGATAGAAGTTTCAAAATTGTACAAAATTTCCTCACGAACGTTTAACCCTATGTGCACTATGAGTTTTAGGCGTTTAAAAAAAAGTACCAAGCAACCTAAACTTTTTGCATAAAAATTAAAAGAAATTTTAACAAAGGCATATTTGGTACAATTAGGGTTAAACAAATCACTGTATACTACCTATATATACTGACATACATATGCATGTAAATAATATTAAAAAGCTTAATACCCAACAAAAGTTTATTTACTCGATGTGCTATTTAAAAGTGTCACATGACACGAATTATAATTGAAAACTTTAAAGAAATCAAAATCTATGCAATTTCTGCTGTCAAATAACGCTTTTTCACGTATGCTTATAAGCATAGGATCGATCTTTCAGACATTATGCTCAAGACCTACGCTCAATGGCAAAATGCATATTACTTTTGAAGTTAAAACTTTTCTACAAGGAATAGATATTACGAAGAGTCCGTATCTTATTTACATTTAAATTTAAAACTAAGACCTAAGCACAAGACTTATGAAGTAAAAAGGTCAATAAACAACTTTGAAGGACGTTAATCGCACTCGATATCAAGATATAACGCACAGTAGAAATCATCACAAGTTGTCCAATTTATCACTACAATATGTTTGAATTGATATTTGTTTCACAATTTCAATAAAATTCTCAGGTCCTAGTCTTTCTGTTCAAAATATTGAATTCAAATAAAAATTGGCATCAATCGTCAATTGCTCCAGAGCCCAATTCAATGAATGTCTGTTTTAGAAAAAAAATGAGAACTAATTTGACAGATGTTGCCTCAATAAGTAGTCGCCGTAGTCTAGTAGGTAGTGTATTGGCTTATTAGACGTACGGCCAGGGTTCGAATCCCCGGTCAGACATCAAAAACGAAAAAAAAAAATATTTCTTCGGCGACTTCCTCTCAGCAGATTTCTGTCAAAAACTCTGAGAGTAAATAAAATTGCTCTGAAAAGTTTTCTCAAAAAAATCTGTCGTTCGGAGTTGACTTTAAACTGTAGGTCCCGACACTTATTCGGATGATTAAAATCTTAAAAACTTTAATTTGTTGAAATGAAATAAACGCTTCGAATTGAATAAACCGCCAAAGGCAAAAACCTCAATAACATCATCAAACGCCAAAGGTGACAAGATCCTAATTTTTAGAAACGTTTTAATATCTAACCGTATCTTTAAGCAGTACAGGCATTGTATGGCAATAAACACTATATGGACACTAAGGTGCAAAAGAAAAATCTTTGCAAACAAGACAGTAAAGATGAAAAAAAAATTTTCTAATACCCGATGGATCTTAAATTTAACTCAAAATAACTGTAAACAGAAAAACGCATGGCTTTAGAAGCTGCCCATATCGTTTTGAAAATAACAGCTCAGTAAGGTGCCTCGGATATTTCAATGAAAATAAAACTACGAAAAATTTTTTACTCAAGTGATCTCAATACAGTGAATGTAAAAAGCAAATAAAATAGCCTTTGGGCGAATTTTTGATACTCTTATTGTAATCAGTTGTTTACACCTATATTTCGCTATGTGGGGTATAGGCTAAAAATCCTATAAAGTGCAGTTTAGTAGTAGTTTAAAAAAGTGGAAGAAACTCTTACTTATTTTCAACCAACAAAAGTAATTCATATGTGCCAGAGATAGTCTCAGCCTGAAAACATATAAAATACAGCGATGTGTCGTCACATAACAGAACTTTTTCGGTAAATGTGCCATAGAAAAATTATGTCAAAGGCGAAGCGTATTTTTTGTTCAATGTATACTTCGGCAAACAGAATTGACGAATTTTGTGTAAAGAGCAAACAAATGCAGTTCTAGAGCTATCAATGCAACCTGGACATGAACTGTTTGTTACTGTTTATGGTACGTAATTTTTCAAGAAAGATAAAAAATCTTTACGTTCCAGTCAATGGAACAAAGTGCCATTCGAAGCATTTTTTATATCAAAATTAGGGAATTGATATTGTTTACCATGTGTTTTCAAAAATATAAAGCGACATACCAAATGGCTTGCAATAGCATAAATACCAGATACTATTTTGGATGAAGTGGAAAGGAAGTTGATACAGCATTTTCTGTAGGCATTTTTTTACGGGAAATTAAACTAAGACACCTCGGTGGAGGTAGTTCTAAGACTTCTTCAGAAATGTGTTACGCTTTGAACGGACTAAGCATGAGCATGTGCGTAGAACTGAATTAGGACTGTCGCAATGGGCCATGGAGCTATCGAATAAACTCGCGAGGTAAATTAGGAGCTATGCACACAACTACCTTAACTCCTTTATGACTTAAACTGCCTGTAAAGTTTGAATTTTTTTACCTTTCTTCCGTTTCTTTTTAAATTTCATTACAAAAAATGTAATTCGAAAATGGAAAAGAGCATACACAGCTATTTAGCCTGGAAACACCTCTTGCTAGTCGACAGCGGCGTGGAAGCTTTCCTTCTTACTATCCATTCTAATGTTGGGTCAACTTTATAGCAGTTGAATACCCGGATGGCGTTCTAGCTACCATTTGTAAGGGAACACGTCTTTCAATGGCTTAAACTTTCACTTAGAAGCGAGCTCCTGAATATTTTACTATGAAACCGAAAATTCTCCTTGCTGGCCATTTATATGTCAAGTTATGCATATGACAAAATGGTTCCTCTCTTATGTACCCTCCAAATTGATTCCAATCACTCTTAGTACTTATTTGCATTGCATTTCTTTACATCATAAAGTTTACTGGTATTGTCGTGGGGGGGGGGGTCAAATAAATTTTAGTCATTCGATTTGTGAGGTCACGATTCCACCTATAAATATGGCGTTAGATGTGTCTGTCATTAGCCTAACCATAGTCTACATGACTCTGATACTGACTATCATAAATCCAATAGACCCTGGACCATTTTAGGTGCTTAATGCGCGGTTAAACCAAATCAACCCCAATTCTGTATCCTATCCAACGCCACTTGAACTGTTTTAAAGAACGTATTTGATGAACGTTTTACTATATTTATGGGTTGATTATTCATGGCAGATTGTGTTTACATACGATTTCTTGGCTTTATCGTTAAATAACAACGAATGCTTTTAAAACTGCCTGCAAACAGTCTTAAGGTCGAAATACTTGAATTGTTTTTCAAAAGACCGATATTATTTACACATGCATTTTATAGGTACTTTTTTATTATTAAAATTGATTTCTTAATTAAATATTTTATTAAATTGTATAAATAAATTATTTAAATACTTACTTGTAATATTCTTTCACGGCATTATTTACAAATTGTTTTCCCAACAGATAATGAATTGTTCTGAAAGACAAATAGAAAAAAGTTTAAAAAAAAAAAGAATTAAATTAAAAAATTGCATTTAGCGCATATCTATAGAATAATATAAAGAATATTAATAATTAAATAAAATGTTGATTTCCTCAATATTGTAAGTATATAAACCCATGGTAAGATCTATAAATTTTAAGAAGTTCTGTATTTTGGTTGCAATCTTGTAAATTCTTAAAGAAATGTTTTTTAAAACTTTATATTTCTGGTCTCTGGCAATTATATTGTGCACTACGTCTGTGACAGGTAAGAATGTTAAAAGGTTTTAAATTTCATTGTTTCATCTAAAGCATCTGCCCAATATATGAAGTTTCAGAGTTTCAAATATAGAACTCGTTTCTTAACTTTTTATTTACAGCACAATTTGGTTACTGTAGTATGACACCAGTGATATTGAGACCTGGTCAAACTGTATGTCAGCGATTTTGTTATCCAATTGGTCCACGTCCTAATATAAGATGCCTTACATCTCGTTTTGTTCAAAGAGTATGGTTATGTCCACCAAGATGTTGTCGCGATGGCACAAGGTGTATGGCTTTATTACGATCTTAAATAAACAATCAAAAATGATTTCTTTTTGTATTTTCAATTCTTATTTTACATAATTTTAACATGGTTTAAGTAAAAAAAAAAACATTTTTTAAAGTTAATTTTTGGTACTTTTTGGAAAGAAAAAATCCTTAGTCATCCCATCGTTGTTAGGTTAGGTTAACGGGTAGGTTCCCGTTCAAAGGCAAGTTCACTCGGTGGCGATATGTGGCCCATTGTGTAACACAGTGTGAGGTAAGTTCCCTTGTCATGACCCGTTTGTGGTGAATTTGAACCACACCGAGCTCTGGATGAAATCAGCCACTTTCTTTAGTGGCTCTTATGGCTAAAATTAACACACACAACATAAGTAGTGTAAGGAACTAAGGCGTAATCCTGACTGAAGCGTTGTAATAACCGATTTTGTAAGTACGTAAGTATGGTATGTGGGTTATAAAGATGATAATATTTTACAAGTTTATTTACACAACTGTTTTCTGTTACTGAAATATTTTAAAAGGCTGGCTAATCAATGTTTTTATAAGTAAAAGTGAAATTGTTTGTATTTCTACAACAGATTTGTTTTTGTTATGTATTGTTGTTGTTTAACGCATATATATATATTAAACTATATAGTAAAGAAACTAAAAATAATAATTCAATCAACTGATAATTTACTTAAGGGGTATATAAACCCTTGACTAGAGTTATAAATTTTTTAATAAAAATGATTTTTAAAAGTTTGTATTTCTGGTTTCTGGCATTTATATTGTGCACTGCGTCAGTGACAGGTAAGAGTTTAAAAATAGCATTAAATTTTATTAGTTTAATCGTATTGGTGCAGTATATTTCAAATTATATTAGTTTACAGTGAAAAGAAACGTAAACTTTAAGCCCTGAACATCAACGAAAGTAAATTATAATTTTATTTATTTATAGCACAACCTCCACCGCCCTGCAATTTGTTAATAATATTTTTGAGACCTCTACGCAGGGCTTGTCAACGAATTTGCCCAACACCGACAACAACACCAACACCTACCCCGGGGCCAACTGAAAGATGCGTTGGAACCATAACAGGCTTAATTGTTGCAATATGTCCACAAGAATGTTGTCTTCAAGGCGAGAATTGTATTGCTTTAAGGCTTTAAATACGCAGTTAAAAAAAAACTATATTTCAGTGTTTCGTTGGCTTTAAACGCGTTCTAAATTAAAAAAGGAAATAACATTTTGGAAAAAAATTCCTTAAAAAATATTTAAAAAAAAATAATAAATTAAACAAATGCAATTAAAGAAACTTAAATAGACTAAAATCTAAAATCTATCCTCTTCTCTTTCAGTGTCAAAAATTTTCAGTTAAAAAAAAAAATTCGCGACATGTGACAATGCACAAAATGCGAATAGTTTTGCCATTTCACCATAAAATGGCTCACAAATCAAGAACGCTTCCAAATGTTCCTTTTATTGTCGTCATAGTTATAGACCTACCGAAAAGACTATACAAACTGTTGTTGTGGCACCACTGTCACTTTATTAGACATTAATCTACCACACTCATGAACCATAGGTACTGTGTGGCCAGTATCATTGAAGATAACAACATATCAAATAGTCGCCGTTGACAATAATTGGGTTCACGATAGATTTTTTAAAAAACCTTGTATGCATGTACTGAAGCAAGGTAATGTACCACAAAGTCATGAATTCGGCTACGGAAAGTTGAAGGAGAATACATTTTTCTATCACAAAAATTATCTTCACCGGAGTTACTGATTTTTAGATCAATAGATTCGTTAACAGGCAGAATTTCCGAATTTGAAGTAAAGAACAGTCAGAGGTAGTTAAAGAGGTGTCAATGCACCCCAAAAGACATATCGTGAGGTTTGAAATCGATGACATAACTCAAACATAGTTTTTCAGAAACGATGCAAATCGAAGAATTTATTAGAATTGTAGAATTGGACTGCGAGCACCATTTCCATAAAATATTCATTAAAAAACAAATACCAGACATTTATGTATTGCTCCAAATAAATACATTCTGGTTTTTTTTTTCAATTTCCATAACCCAAACGATTAAAGATCAACCATCAGACTTTATTAAGTTTTGCAAAAAATTATTAAAAATATTTTTTTAGTGTTTCGTCAGCTACGTTTACACAACTGTTTTACAACAGATAATAAATTTTTCTGAAAGACGAGTAGAAATGTTTTTAAATTAAAAAGTGAAATTGATTTGTATTTTTATTATCACATTATTGTATTATTGTTATCTGTTTGAGGGCTTCATAAACTATAGAATAATGTAAAGCGTATTAATAAATAAATAAAACTTTTATTTCCTCAATACTATACGTATATAAACTCAGAGTAAGAGATATAAATTTCAAGAAGACATATATTTTTATTAATAACTAGTAAATTATTAAAAAAAAATATGTTTTTAAAAACTTTGTATTTCTGGCCTCTAGTATTTATATTTTGTGCTACATCTGTAACAGGTAAAAATATCTTTAAATTGCATAGTTTCATCTAAAGCAACTGTCTGTCTGTTTAATATAAAGAGTTTGAAATAAAATATAGAACTCGTTTATTACTTTTTTATTTACAGCACAAATTGGTTACTGTAGTATGACATCAGTTCTATTGAGACGTGGCCAAACTGTATGTCAGCAACTGTGCTATCCTATTAGTCCACGACCTAATATAAGATGCCATACGTCTCGATTTGGTGAAAGATTGCGTATATGTCCATCAAGATGATGTCGACATGGCAACAGGTGTTTAGCCTTTTTAAGATCTTAAATATACAATCAAAAATTGTTTATAATACTTAGAATAATTAAAATTTTGTGTTTTTATTCTAATTTGTTGAAGTTACTTTCCGAGAAGGTATAATTGAGATTGTGTATAATTGATAAATGATACATAAAATCCATTAAAATAAACTTTCGTTTATCTTTCATCGATCTAGTTTCTGAAAGCATTTGAATACCCATAATGGGAAAATTAAAAATCTATCGCAGCGAATCTTTAGTAATGGATGGTTATCGCTTATGCCAACGACGAGTCAGCAGTATCTACAGACATAGATTCTTTTGGAAATTCTGGATTACTTTACAAAATTCTAGAATCTACGCTGATATTGCAGCAAATAGGTATTGAGAGTTAATCAACAATATCGATGGTGTGCAGAATGGCCCTCACTCTTTGGAAAAAAATAATCATTAAAACCGTTTTGAAAATGCTCTTAGAAATACATCAACTCGAGTAGTGTTTACTACCCTGTTTACTATAGATTACCACCAGACAAGACAGCAAAAGTGACTGGGCGTCATAACAAACCTTCACCATTACAACCTTTAAGTAATAACTACAACCTAACTTCTCACATCACCCATGTCGTGTTGTTTTTGCTTTCAGAGTTTCTGCCAGAAGACTGCTGAGAGTACGAGCGTTTGGAAGCAATAGTCATGCTTAAGTCTTAGGTGTAGTTGATTTGAATATACCTTATATAAAAAGGTGGTTTACACCTTGTAGAGAACGTCATCAAAGTGCTCATTACAAATACAGATCACGCGACATAGTGTAGATTATTTTTAGAACAGTTGGTTTTTAGATTTTTCCTGATTACTGTAGTAATGTGAGTGCTGAAATAATGGCTATTAAAGCCGCAGTGCTTTTACGGTGTCAGAGTATATCGAATGGAGATTTACTCATACTAACAGAAAGCATCCCTAGACGAGGAAGAAGAGGATATATGATTATATACGTCATTAAGACACCGGAAATTCGTTCAACCCTCCATGGGTCTTGTCCATTTCATGATTTTCTTGTCGACATAGTGCAAGTTGTTTTCATATTCTGTAATATTGTCTGTAAATACCTTATTCTATTTTGAATGTCTCTGGAGGAACAGATGTTGATCACCACCTAGGCAAAGCTTACAGTTATTATCTGTCCAAGAATACTTTAGACAACCTGGGAGAAAATGAAACAATTGAGTAGAATGTGAAAAAGGGTATAATATATACATACGTGTAAATTTTATTCAAGCATCCGATCAAATGAATTTATTCTCTTCTCTGTGTTTCAAATTTATTCAAATTGTTTAGAATATATAAACAATTTCCTTGTTATATATTACAATATGTATTATTTTTTGGCCCTGGTACTATTTTCCACCCTATTGTGTCAACACTACCACTGTATTATGACATTTCGGCTGTTTCATTCCATTTAGTTCCGTAAAATGACAAACCAGCCAGCTGTGTGAAAAAAAAATGATTAAAAAGTAAAGTGAAGAAAATTTTTTACTGACTAAAACGAAATACAATTTATATTTCTTGTTTATTTATTAAAAAGTATTGTTAATAAAAGACATAAATAAAAAAAACAAATAAAAGTAATATAAATAGAAAAATAAGAAAGAAATAAAAAACAATACGAAATTTGTCATCAAAAATGACAAAAACAAATCAAATGTTTAGACCACTTTTAAGATGGCCAATGACGTTGGCCAAATCAATATTTGTTTTGCTTCTAATTGCGGCATTTTTACATGAACAAATAGTGGAAGCGCGTAAACATCATTTGGAAGTCAGAGTAAGTTTTTCTTTTTTTAACAAAATCTTTTAGTGTGTATCAGCATTGAAATAAAATCCTTTTTACAGACTGATGATCGTCCTTATATAGCCCTGTCCACATTTGGATTCTATACTCTGGGTCATTTAAATGTTAATCTCAGCAAATTGGTATTATCATCAGAGACAGGCAACGAGAAGGTAAAGTTTTCTTTATTAAAATATATTCTAACTTTGACCTAATAGCAGTGGATAATTTTTTTTATTCCTTAGCTCGGCTTGTCTTTGGACAAGACCACTATCGATCAAATGAATCCTTATTTGGATTCCCATCAAAATAAATGTTTACTTGAAGAATCCTCCGGTTTGCAGAGAAGTGGTCCCATTTTATTCTTTTTATTTGATTTAAAGAATCTTCAGTAAGTATTACAGCGCAATTGTAGTAAACATCGTCAATTTCCTTAGCAAATAAACAAAATGCCCACACCCTTAAATTCACATATTTTTTTTATTAAGGTTATGTGCTTTTTTAATAAATTTTTTAAAATAATATCTCTATTTATCATAGAGTGCATGTCAAATGCTCACCAGAATGGCATAATCAACATATTTATAAGGACAGTACGATGTTTCCCATGTACCGTGGCAAACGCCAATCGAAAGGTCACAAAACTGAGAATACCCTGGTTTTGGGGCCACGCCGCCGAAGACGTAATATAGCACCACATGAAGGGGAAGCCAATAATGACAATGTACCAGCTGTACCTCTAAATGAAGAGCCCTTGCTCGATGATGATTCATATGAAGCACCCGCTGTGCCATCTAAACCATCCGCTGTAGCCAAAAAGACAGTAGAAAAACAGGTTATCGGGGATAATAAAGAGACTGATGAAAAATTGAACATGAAATCGGACGAAGCTAAAAAAGCAGAATTTAAATTGGTGGCGGAAAAGGATTCGTCAGAGAAACTTATATACCCACCTACTGTATCAAATGTACAAGCTCAAGAATATCCAGCATCTAACGAAAATCTACAAAATCCATTTTGTACAAATTTCGTTTTGCCCTTGACTAGAACTAAAATCGATGGCTTAAATTACTACAACATGTCGGTGAGTTTCGTTTTAGATAAACATTTTTTACATTTTAGACATTTGAAACATATTTTTGTTTATTTTTTACTAGTTCTCCATGTTTGTTGGCTCTTTGCATGAAGAGGGTCTCTATAATTTATATTTTCACAATTGCGAAAATTATCATGGTAACGATAAACAAGTTTCATTTGTGGTAAGTAACCCGTTTCCGTATTTTATTAACATTTTATTCAAAATTCTTGCTTGCAGGTTGACATAGAAGAAAATAATAATGGCAATTACTTATCAGCTGGCGAAATGCCTTTACCAGCTTTATATCTAATGATGTCGTTATTATTCTTTTTATCAGGTCTATTTTGGGTATTTATTTTAAAGAAGAGCAAGTATGTTAAATTATATTATTTCAATAATTAGAATTTCAAATTAATATAACAATTTGTTTCTTATCAACTTTTTAGGCACACTGTTTATAAAATCCATTACATTATGGCCGTTTTAGTTTTCCTAAAATCATTATCATTAATGTTCCATTCAATAAACTATCATTTTATTGAAACAAGAGGAGAGCATGTCGAGGCATGGGCTATTTTATACTACATTGCTCATTTGTAAGTACAAAAAAAAATATTAATTTTAACATTTCATAGCAGCAATATGAAATCATATTTGTTTTCTTTACACCAGGCTTAAGGGTGCTGTTCTATTTATAACTATCGTGTTAATTGGCACTGGTTGGACATTCATTAAGCATATATTGTCAGATAAAGATAAGAAAATCTTTATGGTTGTTATACCATTACAGGTAAATGAAAAGTATTTAAGTGGTTAAAACTTCCTTTAATCAGAAGATTTCTTTAAAAGGTTCTAGCCAATGTGGCCGAAATTATAATTGAAGAGTCGGAGGAAAGTGATGCTGAATACAGAACCTGGCATAATATTTTCATTTTTGTTGATCTCTTATGTTGTGGTGCCATATTGTTTCCTATCGTTTGGTCGATACGCCATTTACATGAAGCCTCAGCCACCGATGGCAAAGCTGCCATTAATTTACGTAAACTGAAGTTATTCCGCCAATTTTACATTATGATAGTTTGCTATATTTACTTTACGCGTATTATTGTTTACCTACTTAAAATGACGGTGGCCTTCCAGTACGCCTGGCTGGATGAAATGTTCCGCGAAATGGCCACCTATGTTTTCTTTGTTTTGACGGGTTACAAGTTCCGTCCCACATCATCTCATCCATATTTTGCGGTTACCGATGAAGACGATGACGATGATGAAGTTGAAGTTTTAACAGAATCTGGTCTTACACAAGGTCTACATCGTACTAAAGCGCAAAATCGTAATGCTGTATCCGGAACCACCATTATTGAGGGCAACGATGAAGAAAAGGAAAATTTAATATCTAAACGGGAATCATCTCATGAATATGATTAGAATAGTTATCAGAAAAATATTTTTAAAAAATATTAATTATTCGTTTTTTTTTAATTATTTATGGTTTAGGAATTTTTATTTCTCCTCCCTCCCACATATTTCTCTTTTTAAAAAATCTAGACTGAAACAAAAAAAATGTTTTTTTGTAACAAAACTTTATTAAATATATATGAGCAATAAAAATTATAAAACCCCAAAACAATAATCTGCAAGTAGCATTTTGAACAGATCCAATATCAATATTTTTTAAATAACATCAAATTCCATACTTTTTAGAGTGCCAACATCTAGTAAATTGCATTAAAATTCAGTATTTGGGATGACTGCGTTATAAATTTAAAAATCTAATTTAATTTTCTAGATTCTTATTGAATATAAATAAGATCTGACTTTGAATATAAGAGCCTCATTTTTAAAAGTTATGCAGGAAGTGTAACTGTATTTGAAATTGTCATTAAGTTGAATGTTTACCAAGTGATATTAAGAAAAAAAGAAACTTATTGAGTATCTTATTCAAATTGTAGTTTCGATCACGTTGGTATGGCTTCTTAATGACACGATAGATATACGCATATAAACTGCCAAATACTGTACCAAAGGAATTTTAAAAAATACAATTTTCTGATTAAATGAAATTAAAATTAAATTTCAATATTGCTAAATTAGATTCTTTTTTTTTAATGCTGAAGAAATTTGTTTTAACTTTTGCATTGTAATTTGAAAATTTTTTACTTTATAAAAGAAAAAAAAAGTAATAATTTGCAATAAAATTTGTTACAAATTAATATTTTAAGTGCATTGTAATTAATGTATGGAAAAACAAAGACAATTGTTTTTATTTATTTCCTTAAGTCTTTGAAATATTCTTTTAAATATTATATTGCAAGACAATTTTATAACATAAAAGAAACAAAAATTAATTAAGTTTTTAATTAATATCTATGTATTCATTTCGTATATTTTAAATGCTTGAAAATAGTGAACAAGAACAATGTTTTTTTTTTACAATTAGAATTTTATTAAAATAAAAAGATATGTCTTTTTTATAGATGAGCTTAATTAATTAATAAATAATAAAGAAAAATACGGATACACACATACACATATATAAATAACATGAAGTAAAAAAAAAAATAAATCTATTGAAGCGTTTCTATTGCTTTTTATCATCTTGAAGATTTGTAGTAAATTTGGGCATAAATTGTATAAAGAATATCATATAAGTGGTAATGGATCCAATAGCCTATAAATGAAATTAAAACAGTTAAAACAGAGTAACTTAGAAGTATATTATTTTAAACCATAATACCCTGGTCAACATGTAACCGTCCATACGTGTAATGCCAACACCGTTGATACAAATTTTCTGATGAAGAATTTGTAAAGAAAAATTTTGAAGCTGGAAGTAATACGTAACGTTAAAATATTTAAATAGTTAAACTCTATTAAATATTTTATTATATTAATTGTAGAGTGTCTTTCAAGTTCGAGTTTAAATGTTTATTTTGAATTTGTGCACAATAATTGCAAAAATGTTAAAGTAAATGGCCACCAAAATTTTCAATGTCATTTTAACATAATATTGGCTTGATGTCGGTAATTTCACTTCAAAAAATTAACCCAATAACAACAATAGAACAAAGCCAAAATTATTGACTTGAAGTTTTCAATCCCCAAATACATGGCTTTCGTTTTGTATGCATTCAAATAGAGGTGAAACAGCTTTAAATGATAAACCAATTTTCTTTTTTCTTTTTTAATGTAGTTTTCACATTCTACATGACACTTGCTAAACCAAAATTCCATCAAAAACAATAAAAAAAAAAGGATTCAGAAAAAGAAACTCTAGAACTTGAAAGACTCTACAACTAAGCTGAACTTTCTTTTTATTACCTGAATACTTATTGAATTGTCTTGACTACTAAATTGACTTACAATACTGTGTAAATTGAATGTTATCAATTTAACCTATAAAATATTTTAAAATTCGTTCTTATGAAACATTGCAACATCTTTAAATATTTATAACGCTAGCTCACCACATCCATACAGTTCTTAGAAGTGATTAAGAAAATTGGTATTTGGAAAAAAGCTGGTATTATTACAAAAGGTTCTGTTGTACAAAATAAATTAAACATTTTAAAATCTTTAACTATAGCACTCAATAACCCACCAATTCTATATGGACCTCTATATAAATTATAATAACCAAAGTACGAATCCACCAGCACGCGCACATAAATCATTAATAGCACAGCTATAATGGAAAATCCAAAAGCATTTTGAAAATGTTCAAACATTTCGTATATCAATTGATAGCGGCGTTGTTTTTCTAGTACTTTCTGGCGTAGGCAATTTTCAAAACCCTTGAATGCACAACCGTACGCTGCAAATCTACTATAATCCACCAATAATTCTAAGTCCTGTTTTAGTTTTAACAATTCTAAGCGTATTAGTTCAATATAAAATACAAATTGCATGTTACGCATATGGACAGCAAATAAAAATGGTGTAAAAACGCTCCAAAACAATATCAAATGTCTGTTCATTTGCTGAAATACTATAAAGCACAACATCATTGCAGACTCCAGCACGACAACTGTGTAAAAAATTAACAAAAAACGACGATGTTCTCTTATGTCATCCAGGCAAATAATTTTCTTTTCAGCATTTTGCAAGAAATTATATTTCTTCCAAAATTCAAATAATTCCGAACGTTTTAGTAGTGACTCCATACAGGAAACCGTTACAGCAATATTGGCAAATACCACTTTAAGTATATCGTTGAAATAGCCAAAATTATCATCCGTAAAAAGGAATACATCATCACTTAACAGAGCCACAAATGCCACGACATTAAACATGAGCATTAAGAAACAAGTCCACAATGTTAAACAACGTTCTTTGATGGTGTTGCGCTTGAAATTACTATCGTAAGATAAGCAACAGAAACCGATTGCATTAAAAAATCTCATGTGAATTTTTAAAACTTTTGATATTTCAGTTTTCATAAAATTCATTGATTTTTTTCATACGACAACTTTACTACGAAGTTACTACGACGCTTTACTAAGACGTTAAGAAGTTAATACAATATTAAAATATATTTTTTATTAACTAAGTTAGCACTTTCAGTACCACGAATAACGAATTAATGATTTGAAATGTAAATGCAATAAAATAAATTGCATTATCGGTGTCAATCTATAATTTCAATATGTCAACAATTTTTATTGAGAACTTTACAGCGTAGAAAATGGTAATTACATACATTAAAAGTGTTAAGAATATCAAAATTAATCAAAATTTCTATTTGGTTTTATTCGATCTATAAATTAGATAAACTTAACTTCCTGTGTAACATGAAACAAAGATTTAAATGTCCTACGTGTTACGTTAAAACCGAAGAGACTTGTACTGTTTAGAAGCGCCTAGACAATAGAAGAATTTTGGTAATGAATTCCTCCTTAGCATTACTCATAGTTTTCAAGAAGTAGTTTTAAGATTGAATTTTATTTCTTTCATCGTGCTATATTGGAATATAACTCAGAGAGCAGTTTTTTTCGTTCTTGTAAAGACAGAACAGATTTCTGATTTGCACTCAAGTTTTTTTTTACAACACAATACTGGTACATAAATTTTAGAACTTAATCAAAATTAAATTAAACTTTTGTCAAGACTTAGTGTCAGTGTAAAATTGAAGCTAAACTAACAGTTCTTTATTAGAACTTACAGCGGCGTTTGAAGGTATAAATTGTTCTTACCTGTATACTAAGTACAGGATTGTTATTGTTAAATTGGCTTATAATGCTGTGTAAATTAAACGTAATGTGTTTTACCTGCGTAAAGTAATAGTAAAAAAAGTATAACATTCGGTTCCACTAAGTTTTATTTACAAAATACTCACAACTTCCATGCAATTTTTCGAAGTTATTAAAAATGCCGGAATTTCCAAAACAACCGGTATTAACAGGGCTATTTCTGAAAATAATTAATATTTTACTTGATTTCTAATACCATCCAAATGTAATTCAAAAATTAATGCACACTTACCATATCTATTTCTATTCGAGTACGATGCGTAATAGGCGAAATATGAATCCGCTAAAACTTGTATGTAAATCATTAGCAACACAGCAACGATAGATATGCCAAAAGCATTTTGAAAATGTTCAAACATATCATGGATTAATTCGTAATGCTTTTGTTTTCTTTGCAATTCGCAACGTAAGAAATTTTCAATTCCTTTAAAACCACAACCATACGCTACAAATCTTGAATAGTCCACAATTAATTGTAAATCTTGCTGAAGTTTAACCAACTCCAGACGTATAATTTCAATAAAAAATATAAACTGCATATTGCGCATATGGACCACATAGGCAAATGGTAGATAAGCACTCCAAAATAAATTCAAATGACGATTTTTGGTTTGAAATATCAGAAATACAAGCAAACCTATGAATTCCACAGCAATAAATGTATAGAAAATAAGCAAATAACGAAAATTATGCCATATTTCGGTGATATTAAAAGACTTTCTATCCTCGGCAGGGTGTTTCTGTAAGCAATTGTATATTTGCCAGAATTGTCTTATGGAACATCTTTTAAAAATTGATTCCAAATAGGCACAATTAACAGCAAGATTTGCAAATACTATTTTAATAATGTCATTAAAATAGCCGAAACTATCGCCTTTATAAAGAAATTCATCTTTACTAAGTAATATCACAAACGTTATAACATTGAAGCCTATTAGTAGCAACCAGGACCAGAGTAAAAGACAACGCTCGATTATTAACTGCCGCTTTAAATTATCACTCTCTGATACTGTACAAAAGCCAATTACTTTGAAAATTTTCAGATGAGCAAACAAAATACGTGTTGCTGTTAGAGGCATTGTAATTCGCCCACTGAGGATAAAGCAATACTGACGATACTCGTACGTTCCGTATTTGTCATGGCGTATACAATATAAGGCACTATTTGTTTTGTTAAAACAAAAATAGATGAGTTTTAGCAGATAAAACATAAGGACAATAGGTAATTCTTAGTTTATTACTTACTATATAACGCAGTATACAAAGTTGTACATAGTCTTGAAAGGCTATTAACTAATTGAAATTGCCTTAACAGTTTTGTTTCAAAGTGTTTCATTTGTCCGAATGCAAGTGTTGTAAAAAGATTAAAGGATTAAAGGAAAGGAAATATGTAAAGAAACATACGGACACTAATTTGCATGCAATTATTTGTTTTTAAAACTATCAGTTCAACAGCCAAAGTCACCGTAGTCTAGTAGGTAGTGTAGGTAGACAGGTAGGTGTAGGTAGCTTTGTAGACATAAGGCCTCGATCCTAATCCAAGGTCCGGCACCTTCAACAAAACGAAATATGTAAGAAATATAGCTTTGGTCACTTCCTCTCAGTAGGGAAGGTCGCCGCTCTTGTATAAAATTAGCACACACAACTAAATGGTATGAGAAGCTAGACCGTAATCCTGACTGAAGGATTGTAATCACGAATTATGTATGTTATGTACATATATAGTCCAAGTGGTTTTAACGATCAGCTTAATCTCTCGTGCCAGTTGCAATACGCCATTTTTAGCATTAAAAATTTCAAATTCTTGGCCAGAGCGAATACATATTCCTCAACTACATACTTTCATGGACTACCAAAAAGATTTTTGTCAGGCCTACGGATTTTAGCTGATTATTAAGCGATAAACATTTTGATAGAGTTTTGCGATTTTGGATGGACAATTGACATCCCTAATTGAAAAACAAAAGTCGCCGTAGTCTAGTAGGTAGTGTGTTGGCTTATTAGACGAAAGGTCAGGGTTCGTATCCCCGGTCAGACATCAAACACGAAATATGTGAAAAATATTTCTTCGGCGGCTTCCTCTCAGCAGATTTCTGGCAAAAACTCTGAGAGTAAATAAAATTGCCATGAAAAGTTTCTCAAAAATCTGTCGTCCGGAGTCGACTTTAAACTGTAGGTCCCGCCACTCATGTATAAAAAAATTATTACACACAACATAAATGGTGTGAGAAGCTAGGCCGTAATCCTGACTGAAGGGTTGTAATGGCCAATTATGTATGTATGTATGTAATTGAAAAACAGCCCATGTGACAGAACTTTTATTCTTTTAAAGATTTTAATTTCATATGAATCTCTTGAATGGTACTTAAAAACCTTAATAATAAAAATAAATTCCAACAAAAAATGGAAATTTATGATAAGATTAAATAAAAAATTTATCGCATACAATTTTCAAGTGGATTTAATACAAAAATCATAAACAATCGCTGCGATCAATACTTAAACACACTTTGATTTTAAATCTAAAAATCAATACAATTGTTTTCCAGTTTTTTTCCTATTCCATATGCTGTTTAATAAAAAAAAAATATTTTTAAATTTAAATTGTTTGTTACTAATAATAACAGTAATAAACGAAAAAAAAATTTGTTCATGTCAATTGTTAACAAATCGTAATCTAAAGAACAATAGGATGTTAGGTTTTTTGTATTAGCAAATTATCAACTAAATATTTCATGGAAAATAATGTTTCTAAATCAAAAAAACAAAAAAAAACAACAAACAACTTGTCAATTGTTTAATTAAGATTTGAAAGAAATCAGTTTTAAAATTGAAGCAAATGTTTTATTACACTTAAGCAAACAACAAACTTCCACAAACGTTAAACGAACTTAAAAATGTTTATACGATCGAACGCCTTAATCAATTAGTTGTGACAAATACAAATAAAAAATATAAATCGTGGCTAATGCTTGACAACCCCCAGCGAAAGAATTGACAGGTTGAAAACTACTCTATTAATGCATATGGTGTTCATTATCTTAACCCACTTGAAGCAAAAATTTATAATATTTCAGAAAATTCCAGGTATATACATATATAGTCTATTGATCATCTATAATGATACGATTTGTTTATCGAATTGTGCAAATTCTATAGGGTGTAGTAAAAAAATTCTACTCTTTCTTAAGCGAATTCTACTCTTTTCTGGTATTTCGAAGATATTCATCGCTAATGTTATGCCCTCTGATGGGCATTTTGTATTATTATTTGAAGAGGTGAAGAGGTTGATTGAGGTCTCATAATTTTTTAATCTACGTGACCAAATTCTTGACTGCGCATCGTGGTTACTTTAGAAAATATCTGAATAGATTTGGACACGATAGCTGTCACTTATACCCTAAAACTTTGGTGATGAAAATGAAAAATGCGGAGCATATTTTATTATGTTAACCGAGATTTAAATGTTGTCTAGAGAAATGAATTCCAAGTCAAATATATAAGGTGGATATTGAACTCTAAAATTCTATAGAATTTGAGCCAAGAATAGTAAAATTTGTAAATTAACCTTAACTGCCTCATAAAAACTGTTGTTTAAATTGACAAGAAAGCAAGAACAATTGGATTTCAAGGCTACAATTTAATAATAATAAAATAGAAAAGAAAATGAGAATAACTGAAGAAAAGGGGTTATGTGTCTGATCTAAAATTTTCCTGATGGAATACTATTCACCTCCCATGTCATAAGGCTGTGAGCGATTCTTTCGTCCAGACTAATCAAATATTATGCAATATTGATTCAAATTAGCAATTTTTGCAATAATAATACAAATTTTAGTAGAGGACGACTCCCACTCTCACCAAACACATTGTAAAAGTTTTCCAGGTCCGTGGTCAGTGTTTGCACCAGCTGAGTGCAGTTAAACCTTTATTATATTTGCAAAAAATTTTACCAAACTAAGCGTTAACTTATCCATACTTGAAGAATAATTATAGATTTGAAATAAACCTCCTTTTTTACAAGTTAATTACAAAATTTTCTAAGATATCTGACATAGCATTTAGAAATTAAAGATTTATTTATTTTGCGATAACATTTTCAACACAACACAAATCGATTTTAAAAATATAAAGATTGAAAGAAATCGATAAGTTGTCATAACAAAAATTTTAAATTAAACCTTTTAATGTTTTACCCTATAAATTAACACATTGAGAAAATGTTTATCTATTTACACTCATTTATTATTAATCTGGATTAAACTAATTAACAGAAATTTCTATTGTTCAAATACAGAAAAAGTCAACATTTCCAATTGGATAACATGTCACACTTTAACCATTGAGAATAGCAAAAAAAAAAACAATAAAACACTGTTAGTGTTATTCCTCTCACACCTTCAATATTAATGACATTAATACAACAACGATTCCAGACTGCAAAAAATTTAAGGTGGATTTGAAAGCTTTTCTTGAGACAGTATTTTGAAAAAAAAAATCAACAAAGTTTTAAAAAATAAAAATAATTTTAAAAACGTGTTATTTTTTTTAAATGTATATGTTTATGTACATATGTACATATGTACATATATATATGTCGTTTATATACATATGTCGTTTATAAAAAGTTCTTATAACCAAAACAAAGTGACATTTTAGAGAACATGAAATGAATTTTGTATTGTTGCTGTCAAAAAAAAAAAAAAATAATAAAAAACTAATGCGACCAACTGGTCCACTATTTATATTTTTACCTTGACAGGGGTTTTGTTTTATATTTTGTCTATTCTATTCCAAAATGAAAAAAAAAATAGAATAACTCACGACCGCTCCTGACTTGCTTTAAAGCATGTGGCATGCTAATTAATTAATTTTTTTTTATAAATACTACATTGGTTTATAGATTGTTAGTTTTGCTTAAAATCAACAGGTGTTTTTGTCTTTAGTGGAGTTTTTAAGCTGAATGACTATATTGAAGCAGTAAGCTATGATTTCCCTTTTTATGTAGGCGTCGCACCTCTTACACAAAGTGAAAGTACTTCGGATAGGATTGTCATACATGGCCGCATACAAGCTCTTTTTAATCAATGCAATGATGAGTGGGTGATCAGTACAGAATGAACATTTATTATCGTATATCAGAGAAAATACTTCGATCAGTTTGAAGTAAGACTCATAATGTTGAAATATAAATAAAACTAAGGGCGGTCACGCCCATAATACTAAATTTGACTGTTTTTTATAAAGCTATGTTCGGAAATAACCAAAAGTACCAAGTACCAGATAGGCAGAGGTCTAATACAAAATAAATATTAATTAGAAAGCATAAATGGTTAGCTTTTCAATACTGCTTTGGATGAGAATAAGCAATTAACATACAAAAAGTTTGAATATTCTAAACTTGGTATACACACATCACACATATTCTATTGTTATAATTGCATACGTCAATCAAAACATTATCAAACAAACACCATAATAAATAACAATAATTGATGACAATCATTTAACATTCATTATTTGAAAATTAAATCAACAGGAGAAAAGTTATATTTTCAAATGAATTGTTACAATCAGCCATTCCCAGTCTACTGGAAGATACTTTATTAAAGAAACGGAAAAATTTAGAAAATATACTCTCAAATGGATAAATCGAAAGACTCCGAAGTGAATATAAATAAACCATTTTTATATATTATTAAACTATTCCATTACATTGGTATATCGGCCTACAGCAGAACACCTAGCACCAATAATTGGCTCAAGTGTTGGCATTTAAAATGGTGCTATTTCAATATTGTACTATTTTTAACAGTTCATTTCGTAATTATTTATTTTCATCGCAAATTATTTTATACCGCTGATAGGTTTGGAACATTTAACGATTTTATTAAAGTATTGACGGTCGGCACAAGTCATCTTGTTACTTTGATTGAAACTGCTCGTAATCAAAAATCGGCATTGGAATTTTTTCAAACCTACACAATACTGCATCAGCAATGGGCCGATTACAGGAAAACAAAACATGAATTGAAAATTTATAAGAAATTTTTTCTTTTAACATTGGCCTATACTTTAGTTCTATGTGTAGTTGATTTCAATTACTCATTCGAGATACGTCATAGAGTTCAATGGATATCATTTTTTATTGCCTATGAACCGAGTGTATGGATATGTCGATTTCGTTTCATACAAGTTTCAATGTATTTGACCATAATAACAATGGAATTAGTACAGCTAAACAAAGAAATTCTAACACTGGCAAGGGATACCCAAAGGATGGGAAAAAATTATGATGAAAACTTAATTTGCCAGAAATTGCACACATTTATGCGAAATTATCAACAGATATTTATGATGGTAGAACAATTTAAAAAGGGTTGTTCTGTTTCGTGTTTGGTAATTTTTATCGCGTCATATGTGAAAATATTATCGGACTGTTATTGGACCTATTGGGTAATATATAATCAGGATGGCCTTCTGAGTAAGATTCGATTTTTATTTCAATTTTATTTAAAGTTAAATTTGTATTATAAGGATTATAATTTTTAAACGTATTCAGGAATTAAATTTGATATTTCTAAGTTTGAAAATATTATTTAACTAAACTGGCTAAATTAAATAACCCTCTATAAATATCAAATTATTATTTTTCAAAGAAATTTGAAAAATGTTTTAAAATTTTGAATAATTTATACATTTTTTAACATTGACTTTGGCCAAGTGATCTTAACATTAGAATTTAAATACTAAAAATAAACAAATTGCCTTCAAACCATAATAAATTTAGAATCATTAAAACTACTCTTCATTAATCAAAAAATAATAAAACTACGTTTTTCTTTTACAGTATTTGCTGAATATTCACTCATACTACCAACGATTTTAAACATGTTTCTGGTTCTATTCATGTCTCAAGATTGTATGCGTTCGGTATGCTTTGGTTTATGTTTTACAGGCAACAATGCAATTATTTAATAATTAACAACAAATATTTTAACCTGTAATTGAAATTTGTTTTTTGTAGGCCAAATTGATACCAAATTCTTTACATAGCGTATGGCATGATGTTGAAAATCTTAAACTGTCCAATAAGGTAAATAAATATACACAAGTATTGAAAGCATTAACACTATATAAACTATTTTGGTCTATTAATTGAATTGAATTGATCTACACTGATAGATACAAAATTTCTCATTGCAATTATGCCATCAGCCAATAATTATTGACGCCTGTGGCTGTTTTGTGGTTGACTGTTATATTGTTAGCGGCGTAAGTAGTTGCGTTTTTAAATGTTGCAATTAAACAATTTTTAACAAACGTTTCTAACTATTTTCTTTTTTATATTTCCTTTTTCATAATTTCCTTTTCATAATTAGATTTTAGGTTCCATTTCCACTTACATGATATTTTATATTGAATTCATGCCAAAATTTAAAAATCTCTAATTGCTTTGTTTTTGCATTAGAAACGCCTTATAATTGTTAAAAAAAAAATATAACATTTTGCAATAACTAAATAATTATAAACAATATTAAAGAAGTAATAAATAAATCAAGGTTAATTTGGCAATTCTACAGAAATTACTATGAGTTAACCCTAATCGTACCAGCTAGATTTTGAAGCTGAGTTGGTTTTACAAAAAAATCTAAAAAGAAAAATCGATTGGCAAACCTAAAGTTACTTATTAGTTACTTATACGCTTTGTGAGCAATGGATTATTCCATTTATTCATTAATTGCAAACAAAAAAAAAACCAAATCAGGAGTACCCAAACGAGAAATGAATACAATGATGTAATGCCCTAGCAAGGAGATCCGTCCGGAAGGTGGATTTGAAACCTATCGGGAAATTAAATATCCAATTTGTACTGAAAAATAGAACAGTATTGTATCCTATTGATTCCGTTATCTTTTTCTCGAAATGTTTTGGAGTTAAAGAAAGAAATCACGTCAATGAAAAATATATGAACCCAACTAATACAACACATCTTCGATTAATTTGAACAATTTAAGACTATTATTGCCAAGGGGTAATTACAGCAGTAGCAACACAAATGGATTGAAATATTATACAACACTTAATGACATCCGGCAAAGCAACAAACCGAATTTTTTATAAAAGCAGATTAATTTCAATTTATTCTTCTATTTCTTCTTAAATATTAATAAATGATTATCGATTTTTCTTTAAATGTTATTAAATTGTTTTTTCTATTAAAATTATTTTGTTAAAATATTTAATCGACCGGTTTTCAAGTGATCTATGTATGTGCTTTAAGTCCAAAGTATAAAGACGACTGTGAACGATAAATTTTTGAGTAACTTTACATGCCAATTTTATTTACTTTTAGAGTTTTGAGCGGAAGACTGCTAAGAAGAAGTAGTTGGAAGAAATATATTTTTTTTATATATTTCGTTATATTCAAAATGTCTGAGCAAGGGATTGAACCGCAGGTTCTCATCTAATAAACCAACACGCTACTTACTATACAATGGCAACTTTGTAATTGCATTCTAATAGAAATATAAATAAAAAAAAATAAAGAAATAAATAAGAAAATGAAAAGCTAAACTTCCTGAATTTTAATAATTTCTTGCTAACACACGCATACACTAATTTTTTCGACTGAGACATCCTTTCTCACCACATAAAATGTAGATATCACTAGTTTATGTACGAATATCAGTTCAGTGCTATCTGTACGTACTACAACATGTATGTAATACAAAAAATGCTGATAAGGTAGTGTTATATCGACTACGGACGACAGATTTTTGAGAAACTTATCGTGGCAATTTTGTATAATCGCAGAAGCTTTGACAGAAATCTGCTGATAGTCGCCGCATATATCTGACCTGGGGTTTGAATCATGTCCTCACGGTTAGACTTCGGCGACTTTAAAAAATGAAATATACCTGCAAATAGATCTAGCAGTGTCTTTTTAAGGAGGAAAAGAAGACTTAATCACAACTTCTGTGCTTACGGAGGGAAGTGTTTTTTGGCAGGCTGAACTATTTCCTTCCAAATAAAACTGATTGATATTCACGGTAATTTAAATTTGAAATTGTAAATGGCACGCTAAATTTTTTTAGTTTTTCAATGCAATTATAAATATGTATTAGAAATTAACATTCTCAAGGTTATAATATTCCATTTTGTATACATTTTACTAGACTCAAACAATACTAAAATTGCACCTGCCAATCAAAAATTTATCGAACATCACTTGATGATGGCAATCATTTAAAGCTCATTTATTAAATACAACATATACAGAAGTAAAGTTAAATTATCAAATAAATTTTCAAATAATCGTGATCAATTCTCAGTCTATTGAAAGATATTTTTTTAAAGAAGCAGAAACGATAAAAAACACAAATGGACGAATCGGAAGACTCTGCAGTAAATTTGAATAAACCATTTTTATATCTAATTAAACTCTTTCATTATATTGGTCTATCGACGTATAACAGAAGTCCCAACCCCAATACCTGGCTTAAATATTGGCGTTTAAAATGGTGCTATTTCAATATGATCTTATTTTTAGCAGTTCATTTCTTAATTATTTATTTTCATCGTGAATTATTTTACATCGGTGTAGTAACTGAGGGCACAACTCATATTATTACTTTGATTGAAAGTTTTCATCATCAGAAATTGGAGTCTGGATTTTTTCAAAGCTATACAAACCTGCATAAACAGTGGACCGATTATAAGAACACTAAAAATGAGCTAAAAATGTATAAGAAATTTTTTCTCCTAACATTCTCGTACATTTTAGAGCAATGCCTAATTGAATTTAATTACATGTACGAGATGCATCTTAAGCCGCAATGAATATCATTTTTTATTGCCTATGAACCGAGTGTATTGATTTGTCGTTTTCGTTTTTTACAAATTTCAATGTATTTGACCATGATAACAATGGAGACTGTGTAATTGATCAGAGAAATTATGACATTGGCTATAGATACGGAAAAGAAGCACGAAAATTACGATGACGCCTTAATTTGCCAGAAATTACATAATTTCATGCGAAAATACCAACAGATATTATTGATGGTGGAACTGCTAAAGCGAAGTTCTTCAATATCTTTTTTGATGATATTCATTATGTCGTATGTGAAAACATTATCGGATTGCTATTGGATCTATTGGGTGATATATAATCAGGATGATATTTCGCGTAAGATTTAATTTTTTCTTTATTCTTATGTATAATATTGAATTGCAAAAAAATATTCCAATTCAAGAAATTATGATTCTGTGGTAGAAATATTTTTATTGTGTATAATTTTTTACCAATAAAGTTATTCTCTGTTGACCACCAAAAAGAGACAATCAATTCCAATTTCAATATACTATCAACTTTGGCTTGGTCACCGACCGAATTTATTTCAACAGTTTCAAAGTCTATCGTTACCTAGAAACAACCTGCAGTACTGAGGACTAATCATTGAGTTCTACTAGTTTCCAAGAGGTTACATTGCTTGAATTTTTACTAAATATTTAGACAAATTGAACTTTTATTTTTAAGATTTAAAAAAAAGCAACAAAAACTACTCTTTAATAAACAAACAAACATTTTTTCATTTACAGAATTTGCTGAATATTCACTTTTAATACCAACGATATTAAATGTGTTTATGGTTCTGTTCATGTCACACGATTGTATGCGTTCGGTATGCTTTGGTTTATGATTTACAGACAATAAAGCAATCATTTAACAATTAATGAAGACAAATATTTTAATTTGTTGTATCGTTTTTACAGGCCAATTTGATACCAAATTCTTTACATAGCATATGGCACGATGTTGAAAATCTTAAACTATCCAATAAGGTAAATAATAGACAATTAATTAAAATAAACGTTCACACTAATTAAAATGAATAATTTCTACTGTTAGATACAAAATGTCTCATTGCAATTATGCCATCAGCCAATAGTTATTAATGCCTGTGGTTGTTTTGTGGTTGACTGTTACATTGTTAGCGGCGTAAGTAGTTGCGTTTTTAAATGTTGCAATTAAACAATTTTTAACAAACGTTTATAACTATTTTCTTTTTTATATTTCTTATATTTTCTTTCTGTTTCATAATTAGATTTTAGGCTCCATTACCACTTACATGATATTTTATATTGAATTCATGCCAAAATTTAAAATTCTATAATTGTTTCGCTATTGCCATTAAAACGTGTTATTATCAAACAAATAAAATAAGATATTTACAGTTATTATTACGATGTTAAAGAAATAATCAATAAATCAAGGTTAATTATAAAATTCTACAAAAATATTTATATTCACCCTAATCGTACCGTTCATTATGCAGACTCTGAGTCACTTTTATACTATATATACGAGCTTCGTAGCTAAGCTACCAATGGCATTAGAATTTTCATAATTTATTCTTTTATTTGTTACGAAAGTGTCTAGGTCTATGTTTGCAAAGGGGATTGTTGTTTAAGACGACAGCAGATAGCAAGAATTAAAGAATTTCTTATCGATTTGTAAATAGTGAAACATTGTAATGTCCATGTAGAAATTACATTGAATTCTTGATTAATCTTTCTATAAAAATATAATTCTGCCATACAAACATAAAGATCACTAACCTTACAATTGGATGCATCAGTACAATTGGATCTTTGCATACCATTGCCAAGTATTATGGATGTTGGCAGATAGGTGTACATCGTTTGTAGATACATAATAAAAATGATTCATTACGTATTCTTTATAACGTACAATATACACTGAATATCCATATACACGCACCATATACACGCAAACAATTTCCAAAACGGTAACCTGAAATATAATGACAAATGAATACTTTAGTTTGGACAAAAAAAAAATTTCTCACTTCTTACATTTTAATGTTACCATTTATGGCCAACACTGTTTAAATACAATTGATTTTGGTTATTTAATTTTTGATAAATAACCAAAACAAAAAGCCAAAATTACAAAAAAAAAAAAAACTAACAGAAAAATTTCAAGTCATGTTATACGCAAAATTGTACAAACAAAACTAAACATCAAAAACAAATGAAATTAGTACGAAAAAGTATGTTTTAATCAAAACAAAACTTTCCTATCCATTATAGCTTCATATTCAAATGATTATTGCCAAATACATACTCGTAATGGCATTAAACAAAAGATTTGTTAACAATACACCGACCATCTCTAATAACCACTCGAGTAAACAATTTCATTTAAAATAAGTTTTTTTGAAACAATACTTGTAAAGATGATGACCGTGTTTTTCAATTCAAATGAGCAAAAAATAATAAACCGTTAAAACGAAGACTTAAACGAACACATATGGTTTGGTTAAAGAGACCGAATGTATTAAATGTTTTGGTAGGTCAGTTTTAATTGTTCAAACTCTTTCTCACCAAGTAGAGCTGAACATCTTTAAAGTGAGATAGAGAGTCTCTACAGAGAAAATTCAAACTATAAATATTTTACACAAACACATATTGGGGTTTAAACAAATTTTATACGTGGACTTGTTATCAGGTGTGAAGGAGTAGAAGTCTTGTAATAATATCCAAGCAAGCTTAAGAGAAAATTTTAAAGTGCTATAAAGGATTACAACAGTGCAATGGAAAGAAATGAAACTATAATTGTTAGTATAACTTCATTACTTTAAAACACAAAAATTAAGAAATTATTTAATTTGTTATTATTATAGATCTGTGTCTTCTATACTATATTGACGATTAATATTGTTTCTACTTTACCCACTTTTGGTGATGAGTTTGTACATATTAAAGTCCATGTACCCTCAGAGCATTCAAGTACCAAGAGTATTTTAAAATCAAAAGCTCCAGTAATACAGCATCATGGTCCTATCCTATCAAACCACAAAGTCATACATCATTACCATAGAAGAAACAAGCCCATTAAGAAAGTGCCTGTAAAAGAAACGGTTCCCGCTTTGGAAAATTTTTATCTTTCAGAATTGGATAAACGTCCGGTATATCACAGTACACATCATGATTATTCGCCGCAGCATATAGAAGATACTCTTGTGCTGAAAGCGCATCAGGATCATCATATAGAAGTACCTCAATTTAAAATTAAAACCTATAAAGTTATAGAAGAATATAGTCATGACCATCATCAACCCCAAAAGGAATATATTAGGACGCCCATAGAAAGTGTACAATTCACAAAAACGTTCGATGATCATCATCAGCATCACTATCACCAATTTGGGCAAAATCAGCCGTTAAAGGAATTTAATAAAACTCCTATTGAGGCTGTTGAATTATTAGAATCCATAGATCATGATCATTTGCAGCATGTTCATCAGAGTGTATATTCACATCCCATAGATATTAAAACTCCTACAGAAAATGTGAAATTCACAAGAACGTTCGATGATCATCATCAGCATCACTATCATCAACATGAGCTAAATCAGCCCATTGAAGATGTTGAATTATTAGAATCCATAGATAATGATCATCATCAGAGTAAACATACTCACCCCCTAGAGACTGTTGATTTTAATAAAGCAGAACCACAAAATTATTATCAAAAAGAGGAAAAGGGAAAAGAAATCTTGCAAGTTATACAACCCCCAAAACTTTCCGCACATGATAATTTTGAAGCAGAACATATTTATCACAACTATTATAAACCCCAAACAAATACTTTCAATGTTCCTAAACCAAGACCTGAGATTTTAAAACAACATCATGAAAACTACGAAACAGAGCACCATTTGATACCTGAAATCATAGAAGAATCTTTAGAAATTTTTGATACAAAACAAGCAAAAAATCATAATTATGATGTTTCCTCTCAGCAATATCAACAGCCACCAGATGATAATCAACATCATTATTACCATAAAACTCCCTCTATACATCACCATGCAACATCTGTATCAGATATTTCTACATCTGAACATATAGAATACGAAAAACCTATTCACGAGCATAAGCATCAACATGAACCATTTTCCCAAAACCCAGATGCAGATAATCGCAAATATTTACCTCCATTGTCTCAAACTGAAAATCACGTTGCAGCTACTGAAAATGCTCATCACAGCGAAAATCCTCATGCGCCAGAAACTTATACAGGTTATGATAGTTACAGTGCCGGTCATGTTCAGGGTTTAGATAATTCCAGCTAAAGTGAACACACTACATGAGTTGCAAAGTAGAAAGATTAAGTGAAAAGTACAAAATTGTGATTAAATTATTTATTAAGAAAATAAAAAAACTACTCAGAAAATAAATAAATTGGAAAATAATATCGAAATTTTTAAACAATCAAGTTTAGTGAAAGATCTCTTGTTCAAAGTATACTGCTTTAGAATTGGGAAAATAACTTATGACTCTAAGAAAAAAGGGAAAATGGGTCTTCTTTTTTTTATTATAAGACTTGGACAAAAAAAAACTATGTAAATAGTTTATGTTATACTCAATACCAACAGAAATAATTTTTGTAATACTACAAATCAATTGGTCTCTAAAAGAAAATATCGATATTATAGCCAATTATGGGGAAATTATTGTGGTTAAGTGATCGATATAATATGGATACAGTGAAACTCTATAAATAGAGCATTAAAAATTTGTTAGCTTTCATGTCGTGTTGACATAAGTAATACTGCATTTTATCTTAAAAATCCGTTAAGTCTTAAAAGAATAAAAAATATTTTAGTTGTTATTACGTTACGAATTACTTCACAACAACTGTATGTATATGGGTATAAAAGACGTTTAAACCCAGAAACGTAATTTCCATATAAATATCATAAGAAATTTCATCCAATCTTTAAATCAATTTTTGCAACTGTTAGTGATTCAACAATGATTTTAAAATAACACTTTGTAGGTTAGGCACACATTCAACCTACAATTCAAACTAATCATTTAAATATTATATTGTACGCATATATTTTATATTCATTCGTATGTAAATTATATAAGACTTTAAATTAGATGAATTACAATGGGTGCAAAATATAAAAAACAAAAGAGCTATTAACACAATTACTTAAAAATAATGTTTTATAAATTAAAATATTTTATGTTCAAAATGTTAAATAGATGCAATAGATACGATAGATGTGATGAAATAACAAATTGTTATAAATAATTTTGCAAAAAAAAAATTAAAACAAAAAAGGAGAGCAAAAAACAATGTTCGCATTAATTGGCTTAAATTAGATTAAATGTTTGCAATCTCTTAAACCAGAAAAGAATAGAAGAACAAGATAAAAAGAAAATAAAGAGAGTAAGCGATATATACAATTATAAAACCGTAAAAATATACCATAGGATTCCATTGTTGCGTTTGATAAAAAAGCTCAGCACCTTAACGAATTGTCCCCCTCCTAGAAGGCGAAGAAATCGTTATTCAAATCGTTATTCTTAATGCGGTTTTCGAACTGACAGTGCCATGTCACCTTAACTGTGAGATTTCAAATAAGCACTAAAGAAACCTCTAATCATACTGCTTTTGTACTGTTCATAAGAGGTCTTTACCATTATCACGGTATAGGTCAGGTCTTGGTATGCCTACCAGTCTTGGCTCATATGGAGATCTAGGGGCTTAGAAGTAGTTATGGTAAAGCTATTTCATCCCCGAAAACTGACTGTTATGACCTGAATGTGCAATTGGGCCATTTTTTTTTTGACAACGGTCCGAGAAGAATTATGTACGTCTAAGCAGAACGTTATGACGACTATATGATAAACATATGACGGTAAGTTGCGACGTCAATTGGCCAGCAAGAGATTTGATGACGTTAGAGTTAGTTTGTTGAATGTTTACATTTGAAGCGCATCAAGAATGTTTATTCAAACATGAGAACTAATCTAACATACATCATTTGCTTTACTAGCTTTATATTTATAAATTAATCGTTTTATTCTCGGTATTAATCGAATTCAAGCAGCATATTTGTCTATTTTATTTTTTAATCAAAATACTTTTGTTAATAATTAAAATTTACTTATAAGCACAAATTTTATTTTCTTATTTCGTTTATTCAAATTTATTCACATATTCACCCATTTACCAAATTTTAATGTCTATTCAAATATGGGTTGCTAAAGTTTTAAAAATTATAGTTTACCTCCAATTAAAAACGTAGTAAAATATTCAGCAAAGACGATTAACATATTTCAGAATGTAGGGTAACAATATGTATGAAGACTTACAACATCAAACACTCGCTATAAAGAGTCTAGATTTTATGACGTTAAAAGTGTTTTTTATTTCTATTTTAAGAATTTGTCTTCTTTACAATAACAACAATACAAAAAAGTATTGATTTTTTTGACAAAACGTGTTAGAATGTAAAATTTAAAATTATAATAATTAGACAAATTATCTAGAAAAATAGGAGGATGATTAAACTTAATTAATTAGCCACACAAAATAGCGCTGTTTTTTAACGTTTTTTTACTTAATGATCTATGAGCTTATGGAGTAAATCACAGATATGAGAGTTGTTTTAATATGCAAATATTAATTTTGGAACAAGTTGCGTTTTTTATAGCGGTCATTAATAAAGGGGAAATACAAATTAGAAATATAATTTCGATTTTAAAATAAAAATAACAATTTTTGGAAAATTATCACATCCGAATAATTTGTGTCAAACAAAAACTACTTGATTTAAAAAAAACAAAAAGAAAAACAAAACAAATTGGGAATTACTCTAGTGTTTGTAGTTAAAACTTCGAACCGCAAGAAAAGTTGTCGAATATGTAAAATTGCTTTGTAAAAATATATAATTTTATGCTTTTAAATTTAAAAAAAGATAAGATTAACTGCAAAGATAAACGCACATATATATGAGATGATATTACATACGTGTTGTAGAATTTTTTGCTATCGGCCTTACAAATCATATAGTCCATCCATAAAAACTGCATAAACAGCGGCGTATCGTAAAGCAGATTGCCCTGGTAAAGGAATGGAAAATGAAAAAGTCGTTTGTGTTTGTATTTGTCTCAAAGTTATAAACAATTTCAGTTTTATGTTATTATGTTTATTATATTTTGTTCCAAGAACAAAAAAAACCGTCCCATCTTTATTATATATTCTTATTCCTCTGCTTTGTTTCAGTTTTATTCATAAAATTTTGCCAGTTAAGTGCGTGATTGATCCACTATAGGACAACAATTTTTGTCAACTCTTATTGCCAGAAATAATGCTCTATGCCAACATAAATTAGGTGCACTAATGAGAAACCCTGTTAATTTTAATTGTTTCAAAACATTTTTTATGGCTTATTATTAAAATTCAAAACAAATTGACTTTTTTCGAATTGTATTTAAAAATAGATTATTTTTAGAAAATCACCAAATAAAATTTATTTAATTCATAAAAAAAAGTAAATAATTTGAATCATTAAAAAATAATTAAAAATAAATAAAGTTGTCACACTAACGAACATTTTAAAATGTGTAGTTTTTAAGAGATGTTTATTTGATTTTTCTGAAAAAAAAACATAACTGTGACATAAAGAATGTATTTGGTTTTATTTTTATGATGAGTTTTTTGATTACATAAGTTTAAACAGTTTTTAAGCCATGGAAAAAAGAAGGTATAAACTCTATACATATCCTTGAAAAATATAAAATTTTTCTTTTAAATTAGAAAAAAAATTTAGAGTTAAGACCAATAACTATAGGGTAGACGTATTCTTGAAAAATATAAATAAAGAATTAAATTCCAATGTTAAGACCAAAGTGACTTTAAGATTAAACTGATTTTAATGATACGAAATACTGAAAAATATGTTTTTAAAATTTTGAACTGAGTAAATAAAAATATTTATGATTATATTGTAGATTATAAAACATAAATTTGTTTATATTTTATTACTTAACAACTGTAAAGATATAATTGCTTTATTAATAACTAAAAAAAAATACCTATAAATAAATAAAATATTGCCCAGAAACAAAAACTAATTTACGACTTGTAGCTGGTGTACTTGTATTACTCATATCAGTACGAAACACTCCCAAAAAACAATAGAAATTTTAATCAAAACAAACCAAGAGGCGAACGAATTGATATCATCAACAGCACCCGTTCAAAATTTCAGTGAAAGAATATACGCACAGCTAAATTTGCTAATCGTCGTTGCTTGTCGTGTATTACTGGAATGTTTATAAACATTGTTTTGTTGCTTTGCAATGTTGTTATTTACCAAACGCATGTACAAAAATGTAGCAAAAAATGTTTTAAAACAACCGCTAAGAAACTACCAATGAATGCTTGTTTTATTATTTTTAACTCTACTTAAGAATATTTTATTTTTCGTTTCGATAAACAAAAATTCTGCTGGCCGTTCAGCTATAGAATAAAATCATACTACAACAATAACAAGAATAGCAATAACAGTGCTAATAATGAAACAATAACACACGAATGAATAAATAACAATCGAAGAAAAAATCTATAAAAATCGAAAACCGAAGTAACTTTGCAGGCCAGAATTTTAAAACCAATTAGTTTGAGAACTGCTGTCGAGCGTTTTGGAACTTTGAAATAAATATAACGGCTAACATACACAAAAAAAGAAAAAGAAATTCTATAAATATTTTAAATGAAATTTGAATGAAAAGTTAAACAAATAACATAAAAACTAAGAATATACTAAAACCATATAGTCTGTGGGGAAGACTGGCAGACAGAACTAGTTGAATTGTTGCCGGCTAATTTCTTTTACGAGTATTATTTATTTACATTAATAAATATTTTCAGAAAAAAAAAAAGAAAAAAATCGTGATAAATACAAACAAAACAATAAAAACAAAATACATTGTGATAAGATTTGAACAGCGTCATTATCGTAAACAATTCATTGTTCAAAAAAGTTTAACTTTCATTTTGTTGTCCAGCGAAAAGTACTGTTAGTGTGAAATCATCTTTTATTAGAAAAACTCAAGTGAAAAATTAAAGCAAAATATAAAAATGAGCGCTAAAAACATTCCACGTCGCCAAGCCATTCCAATCCTTTACACTCGTGGCAGTCACTATGATGTAGGCTTTGATATGGTAAGTACAAATAAAATCCTTTCTCAAGGGGTAATAAAGTAAATTAGAGAATAAGAAAATAAACTTAATTGTAGAGCGTGCGTGTTGTATTTTAATGAAATTGTATATTTCTAACATTTTAAATTCATTCCTTATTTTAAATATCAAGGATTTTTACTTTTATTAAAAGCACGTCATTCTTTGTTTGTTAATTTGCATTTATAATTATTTATATAACAAAAAAATCGAATTTAAATAGTTATTCGTTTATATCATATGCACATAATGTATGTTAGAAATTTTTAGTGCTATTTAAAAAATTTTTGTTGTTTTTTTTTTCATTCTAAATAAGTTTTTTATCGACTTAATATTTCCAAAAATTTCGTCAGCATATTGACATAAAGGTATTAAGTGCCAAATTTATTGTATCTTAAAAGATAATATAAAGAGAATAATTCTTAATTGGTAGGGTTATGGAAATAAAAAATGTGAAAAGATTTCTTTTATAATATGTTACTTAGATAAAGCAAAAATAAATATTTTATTAATTACAAGGTAAACATTTGTTTACGAAATTGTTCTGTTTTTTTTTTTTTTTTGAGTGTTTGTTAAAAATATTGTACTTACATATGTATATATATTCATTATATACACAATTATATTTATGAATTTAAAAACTAAACAACAGTTATAAGTGCCTTTGACACTTAACCTATTTTCGCCAACATATTTTTTTTTTTGATCGTTATTGGAATTTAAAATAGACTTTTTGTACTTAAGGCCTTTTTTAATTTATTGTATATATTATATATGTATATTATATTATTTGCAAATTATAAGTATAAAAAACGTCTGCAAAAAACTTGCGTTAACAAAAAAAATTGTTTTTATAAATATAGTGTAGAACTAATTTAATAAAGCCGAACGTAATATACCCTATAAAAATTCCCCTAAAACTTTTCTTTAAAAACTTATTATAATTAGTGAACTAATTATATATCTTTTAAATCCATTCAAAAAAATTTCAAGTATCATCATTTATAAAGTTTAGAAATACTATTTAATAATAATGTGGGTGACGTCCTTGACCAAGCAAAATTTTTACAGTTATACAACTTTTAATTATTACATTGAAACAATAATCTTAATAAATAATAAACTTTTTAAAAAATGATTTCAAAATTAATTTATATGGTTATTTAATATATACATATGTATATATAATACCCTAGTGCTAACATTATTAGTATTATTGTAGTAAACCATTACTAATTTTCTATTTAATACAATATATTTAATAGGTATATTAATATACGTATACTACTTTTATTTAAATTCGAAATATATATCGTATTATTATTAAAATTTTACGAATTATGGAAGACAAAATGATTTGCAATTTTAAGAGCTTTCGGGTGAAAAATTAACAACTTTGTTTTTTATATTGTAATTAAAACAGAAACGATAAGATAACAAATTGTATTATAAAGTGATTCAATTAATGAAATTATTAAAATACTTTGCGTATTCAAGCGAGTCAGAACTGAAAGTAGTTGTAACTAGATTTTAAATGACATTTCCTACACGATAAAAATTTAGCGTATAATATACAGATTAATATATGATGGGCCAAAAGTAATGTGATAATGTAAGTCAAGAAATTTAAGAAAAATAAAAAATTTTTTTTAATAGAATTTAAATTGATAGCATTGAGTCCGTAAAGTGCAAATTGGAAGTTTTTTTTCACTATAAAAATTCAAAAGATTTAATGAGGATGAAACGAATTTACGAAGAAAAACACAAAACTTTACACGATACCGTTGTATTGTTGCAAACTAGCTGCCTTCCGATAGAGTGAAAAACATTCAGTCACAGTAGGCGACAAGCATCACCTAATTCGCCGACGTGAATGTGTTTAAACAGGGTTATTTTTATATTCTTGGAAATAGCCTTGCTCTTAAAAACTGGTTGTTTACGCCGAAAGAGCAATCAGACAGTACTAGCAAGTACTCAATAACTTCTGCCAGTGAAACTTGTTACAGAAATTAGGGAAATGGCAAATTAACATGTTCTCTGTGTCTCATATTGCAAGCTATAACAATTGATATATGAAAGAAAGAAAAAAGGATGGAAAGATGGCATGGTCCTTATTCATTTATCTTTCCATACATTTGTGACACTCACAAAAAAATGAGGAACTTTAATAATAAAAGTTGTCTTTCTTTATCTAAATTACGCTAAGGAAGAGATAAATCATAACCGTTGCTATTGAGAAAGTTTCTTATGGCTATCAAAGGACTAAAATAACTCCTGCAAATAAAAAACGTATCATATTATCCCTTCTGGGAAGACATTGCTTTCAGTAAGAGTTATTGTTTTATTTATTTGTCATCTTTGTCGTCTGGATAAAGTACACATCCAATAAAATTAAAAAAAGAACTGTGTGAATTGTATACCAGCGTGGCTGGCATTTTATGTTCTCATTACTTTAATTTGATCTAATACTTATAAATTTTTTGTTGTTATCATTAAAATTAAATTAAAATTTATTAATTACTACACTAACTATAGACATGTGTAAGAATAAAATAATTCACTAGCTTTAAAACACGTTCCAAAGTAATCTTAATTTAATTTTAATTTATAAATTCTTAACGTTTTTCTAAAAACCATCAAATTATCTTTAAGACAATTTAAACTAAACGCCTGTACAATAAAATTATCATTAATAATTTAACAGTATATATCGACAGCTGAAAGCAAATATTTCGTTAATATTATTAATGAAATCAAATACATTAGCAGTTAATAATAACTATTAACGATTATTTAACAGAAATAAATTATAACGATGAAGAGAGGAAAAAAACAAAACTATTTGAAAATGGTCGTGAACTTCAAAACTAAACAGCTGTACACTGTTTGCCAAAATACAAGTTTATAAATAAAAAAAATGTTTATACTTGTTTACAATATAAACAAAAATATTACAACATTGTTAAATAACCGCAAAAACACGAAACATTTGTAATGTTCATATGAAAAAAGTTTTTTAGAGTTTTTAAAATGTTTTAATTTTATTTAGTTTTAATTACAAAACCTTCAAAAATCAATGAAGAAGTTTTTAGAATACGAAATAGTTTAAGGCGTTTAAAAGAAACTCACCAGTAACTATTTTTATTTTATTTATTTCAAATTATATCCGTTTTGTATATTAAATTCGTGACTTTTTTTTTAAAAGATTATAGTAAATATTCAAATTTTATAAACTTACTTAATATATTTATGTAAATTTTTTAAAGTACCTACTTATTATTAATTTCATAGTATATGTAAATTATCTGAATAATTTTAGTTTAAGCTAAGTGCAATATTTATAATATGTATATGAGGTAGAATAAAAAGAAATCCATTATTTTTGTACAACGTCCTGCCAGTCCATCAAATCTTAATTTTTCTATTTCAAATCACCATCATATTATTTCAAACTAAGGAGTGCACATGGTAAAATTTGGTCATATTTCTAGTCTTATATCTTTTACTATGACTGAAAAAAATTGTTATTCATCTGTATCAGTAAACAAAGTAAAATCTTCCGAGCATTTTGCCAAAAAATTATAAAAAAATCTTGTCTTGAAATTTAAAGTGTAAAAGGTGGTAAAAAAAAGTTAATAGGAAAAAAACGAGAAGTTTATTATTTGGTTCTGGAATAAAATCCAACTGAGTAGTGCCATATGAGTAATGTTGTCAATGTAACCGGTAAGTCTATTAACCAAAATAACCATAACTCCACACTATTAAGAATAAACATGTAACAAAAAGCTCAGTGAATAACTGAAATGGTTCAAAATCAAACTAGCAAAATGCAATAAAATGCAGAAAAAACAAATAAAAATTGTTAAAATCTATTAAAGACTTAAAACTTTTTATGCATTAGAATATTATGGTAAAACTACTTTCTTTAAATTCAAATAAATTTTAATAAGTTTTTCTCTGGTGTTATAGACCTTAGGCAATTATAACGAGTGAACGTGGTTTATTAGAACACTTTTCTAATATAATCGAAATGCAAATGGTTTATGTAGTACGGATATAATATTCTAATTTTTTTATTTTATATTTTTAGTTCAATTATAGAATTGAACACATGCTAAAGAGTGAATTACAAATTGTAAATGGTTTCAATTAAATAATTAAAATTTTTTGACTAGGTATTACGAATTAAAAAAAAACTTTTAATTAAAAACAATTTAATTTAAATGTTTTTTATTTTATAAATTAATAAACATAAAATATCAGATGCAGACACTAAATAATTAAAAAAACCCAATCTATTATTTACTAGAATAAGAAAACTAATAGATAATATGTATGTATGTATGTTCTGCTACAAATACAGACATAACTTTAAATAACTTTTGAATTACTTGTTCTTTAGTTTTATTTCGATTTTAGTTACCATATATAATATATAGAGGATTTTTGATTTTCTAAATTAAAAAAACACGCAAGCTCCTTCAGAAGAGAGTGTAAAGAGTGGTTTACATATCAACGCTCTATTCAAACGACGAAATGGTTGAAGTTTGTAACTTAATACCCTTAAAAGCAATAAAAATAAAACTCTAAATAAATAATAATTTAACCAAATGTTATCGAAACAAGTTTGCTACAGCAGTTTCAAGAAGTAAAGCCTTGTTAAAAATTTGTTCTTTTTTCTTTTTTTTAATTAAAAAGTTCCACAGGACTGTCGCATCATTAAAGAACTAATTCTTTCAATTTACTGTCTTTAATAAACAAACACTTCAAAGTTTGTGGCTAATAGTATAATTTAACATTTAAATATAAAAAAAATAACAACAAAAATGTAACACAAAAAATTCGTGATGGATTTATCAGCGTTTTTTTTTTTTTTTTTGTTTCTTAAAAGACTAGCAAAATTTTTTAATTGAAAACATTCTTATAACTTTAAACAATTTTATTACAAAAAAAGAAAAAAAATACAAATAATAAAAGAATAAAAACGAAACTACACATCGGGTGGTATAGTTATCGGTTAAGATCAAATACTTTCCGATTAAAATAAAATAAAAAAATTAGTCATGACCCATTTTTAACTATTTTTTTATTTTCTTAAATATTTATAGGGTCGTACATTTGCATCAATGATTAAAAACTTTTTGCTTTTATCGGGTCCATTAAATGAGGTTTATCTACCTTTATATGATACCGAAAAAGGAAGTAAGTATACATTATTCAAAAAGATCTTTTTATTCTTACATGCTAAAAAAAATATTTTTTTTTTGTTTTTTTATCGTATTTAGAAAATGCTTATAATGAAACATTGGAAAGCATCAAGAATTCATTCCCTCAATACATTAGAGAATTAGAAGGTGTGGCTGATGGAGCCCAAGTTGAATTCTACAAGGTAAGTGCTATGGGTGAGGGTGAATTCCATTGTTAAATGCGATTTTTTAAATAAATTTAGAATTCAAACAGCAAAAATTCTCGTACGTTAATTGAATATTAAAAATTGTTGCAAATTTTTATTTGCAAACTATTAAAATAACTTTCACTAACCGGATTTCTTTAATCTCTTTTTTATTTTTTGGAATATTAACATACTGACTTTATTGTTAAAAAAACGAAGCTTGTATAAGTTTGTATTAACTTATTTGTTATTTTATAGACAATTTCTTTTGACTAAAAAAAAAAATTTGATAAATTAATTCTTTGAAAAAGATCACGTTAAAAATAAGACGGCAAAAAGTACTTTTAAATTGATTAAGAAATTAAGAAAAAAAATTGTAAAGTATTCCACCAGAATATATTTTGTTGCCAACTAATTTCTTTGGTAGAAATTAAGCTAAAAACATTTGTTTAAGCAATTATATACATATATACTACATATAGGACATAAGTTCATTTGAAAGTAATCTGCTTTCTAGTGCGTCCTGTAAATTGTAAATCGCATTTTCATGAAAATTTTCTCACAAACTTAACGTTCGGAGGGACTTGTGGACTAAATCATCATACACAACATTGGTGATGTAAGAAGCTAGGTCGTAATTCTGTCTAAAGAGTTGTAATGACCATTTAACTGAAATACCTAATATTACGTTGTTACATTACTTCTGTTAAAAACCAACTCTATTGTCAACATTGTACTCCCCACATCTACCATATGTAATTTGATTCAACTATAGCTTGCTGTGTACATACGCTTTATCTTTGGAGAAACAATCACAATCGTTGTGCCTGCGTACTGGCAGTACTAAGTATTCAATAGAGTATATACCATTTTCATTTGTTATTGTCAGTTAGGTATTCTCAAAGTGTTGTGCTGTAGTTGAAAGTGACATTAATATGCATGCCGCTGTAACACCTAAACAGTTAAAGGCAGTAAAAGAGATTTTAAAGAATACTTTCTTATTTTAGACAGGACCAGGTCAAATTATTTTCCCTATGAACGGAACAAAATACTAGCTTTGAATAAATTAAAGAAATGAAATACTCGTATAAAGTAATGTATGTTATCAGCAGAATTTTCTGAATTTTTGTAGAATTAATTATGCAAAGAAATATATTTTATTTTTATATTTTGGTAATGGACCTGCAAGAAATTCTTATCAGTTTGGGAAGTACTACTCAATGATTTTTTTTAGTATTTTTAATTAAGCAAAAATGCATTATATAATGTTTTTGTAATGACATTGTTTCGATTATATATAAAACGACTTCCTATATTATTTAAATCAATTTCTTTCCGCATTAAAAAATATATTTTTTTACATCTTTGATTATCATTCATATGCGTAGAATTGAAATTTATTTTAAACGTAATATATGCAGTTGAGATAATTTTCTAATTAATAATTTTTTCAATTAATCTATTTGCAAATTGTTATGTTCTATAACTTGTTTATTTGATATTAAATTTAAATATTATAATTAAAATTTCAAATGTTGGCCGACACCAACTAATTATGTAGCATGTGTAAGAATATATGCATTTTGACTATTCAGTTAAAAAATTATTATAATACTACCGTCTAAACTAACTTTCTTTGGAAAAAAAATTCATTTAATCTTTCTTACAAGTGAATGTATTTTAAAAATTTTAAAGTTTGTGTTAATTTATATACTAAACAAATTCGTAACATACGTGTGAAAATTAAATGCCAATCATTTAAATTAATAATAATTTATTTTAGTTTTGCCACCTACAATAAAAACAAAAACAAAGTTTATTTTGTAAAACAATGTAATTGTTGATTTAATAAATCGTTGTATTTTTAAAACACAATAAAATTTTATAGAATGAAGTGCAATGTTAGACAAATTTGTAACTACAACTGTAGCTAATTAAGTATTTGTTAATAACATGTCATCAATAAGGGTAATAAACGATCATCATGAAAACGTCGTTTATAAAGCTTTTTAAAAATAAAAAATTGTTAATTAATAATTGTTTAAATAGAAAAACATTAAACTTTTATTGATTGATGATAAACATGACTTCGTTTTAACCACGAAATAGGATTTATGGACATCTGTATATATAAAACAATGAATGCAAGACTGTTCGAAGCGATAAAACAAAAATATCAAAAACTTCAGTTTAATCTTTGAGTTTGGAAAACCCTACGATATAATTACTTTTTAATACTAAAAGTGCACTTACATAGGTACATATAACATTTTTTTTATCATATAGAATAGGATTTCCTTAAGCTAAATATTGTAATTAACTTGCGGAATCTGTGACAATTATATTACAAACTTTTTCAATTTAGCACAAACGATTTAATTTTCATCTTTTTTTTTTTTTGTGACAGACATTATAGACGCGCCACATTCCAGTGTTTTATTAATAGGGGTAGAGTTTTCATGAAAAAGTATGGTGGAAGAAAAAAACTACCTTACCTTAGAAACTACACAATTCTGCTTTATGCGTCTTTTACTGTAAATTGTTCTTTGTAATCCGATTAATTAATTATTTGATTCATTTGTTAACATGTTTTTCTTACAACAACAATGGAAAGCCGTATGTAAAATTTCTGTTTATTGCATAAGCAAAGCTAAAAAGGAAACATTAACGTGGCTAGCTTGCAAATTCTTTGACATTTAAAATTTTTAAAACAAGTTATTTTTGATTTTACTGTATAACTATTCTAGTTTAACATAGTTAACATAATTACTAACTGAAATATTATCATTTTATTAGAATACGTACTTCTGCAATTACGAAATAAGTGGTTGCATTTTCATCAATTTTTCAAGATTGATATTTACATTATTACAAGAATATTCCCTTGCTGAGTTTAGTAAGGCCTTACCAACTCTCAATAGAGACTTAGTGAGCTTACCGACTTCTTAAGACTTTTTTCTCACAAGTCATAGGCTGTAATAGCACACTAGAGATATTACCTATCAGTTAGATTCCTCCTATCAATCAATCTTAACTGAAAATACAATATTTCCTCTGTGCTAGCTCTGTGCTTGAACGTATTATTTGTTAATACAAGCTAAGTCAAAAGGTAAAAAAGAAATCGAAGAACTCCAAGGTAAATTACAGATAAAGCAATAAGGACCCTAATGGAAATTAAAAAAAAAAATAGAAGCTATTAAGAACTTAAAATTTCTTTATGCAAGAAAAATGAAACAATTTTCTTTAATTTACGTAAATATTATAATAATTTTATAATTAAGTTAGGTATTAAAAGCACCAAATAAAATTCAACCAATAGATCTGACAATAGTCTTCAAATAGCTGTAACAACCGGAATACCTAATTGAGTCATGACAAATAATTATTAAGAACATTGTTGATTTTTGGATGTATTAACTAATTGCAATACCTTTAAAAACAACTCTCGCTGCGTAGCTGTAAATCATATCTTAATTTGCATGAATAATTTATCCATTAATAGAGATTAAAACAAATAATAAATAATATGCATTATTAATTATTTAAAGTAGTTTTGTTGTTTTGTACCATTTGTACACATATGCTTACAATAAATATCAATCATAAATTATATTTAAAAAAATGTCATACCAACACAAGTCTTACAACCACTTGATGCTCTGACTACAACAAATAACAATTGTCAATGCCAAGAAAATATATACTTATGTAGTATGTCAGTGTGTATATAAATTATTTTAAATTTAATTTAGAAAAAAAAACTAAGACTGTTTTGGAAAATATAATTTCAGTCTTTTTGTCGTTTAGATTTTAATTAGACAATTGCTAAGTAAAGTTAGAAGCGATAACATACAAATTATCTGTTTAATTAAGCAAAAGCAACGAAAAAACAATATCATGGCCATTACAACAAGAAACAAGCATAACAATACAGAACTTAAGACTTTTGGTAAAGAATGAAATACCAAATGTGGCAATGACGAAGGCCAATACCATAAGATCGTGGTTAATTGGCAGACTAGGCAAGTGCAATATCATACCACCTAAATGATTGTCAAAATTGCGTGTTAACAGCTTTAGATTTAGAATAGTGATTACAAAGCAATTGACCATCATTATAAATCAATTTTACCCTATGATTTAATTGTTTTCAATAAATGCATAGACTTATTAAATAATATGTATTCTATTTGATCTAGAAACTTAACAAATTATTGATTTAATTATCACTTTTTTAAGTCTTAAGCTAAGGCCACCACAAAAAACCCCCTTTGAAGCCAAAAAAATGTTGTGGCTGGTGTTTAAAATTGCAATTCGACACAATTTTTAAATTACAAAAAACAAAACAACTGAAAATGTAAACTAAGAAGAAATTAAATTAGCTGACTACAATTTGCCAACTATTATGTCTTCTATATGGCAAGTATTGCGCTGGCATCGATTAATATTTTTCAAACAGCAAAGAAGAAATATTTTCGATGCACTTTTAAACAAATTTAAGTTAAACTTGGATTGGTGGCATGCATATAATTGAATGTCAACTTGAATTAAGTTGTGGTTTTATGTGGAAAATCGTGTGCTAATATTAAATATTTTGAAAATGCTGTCACATAGCTATGATTTCAATCCAACAGCGCAGTAGTAGTTTAGGTAAAGAAGGTATTTGTCAACTAGTTAGCATTAAATAATGTTGGTTTTTAAGAATGTAAAAGCGCAACGTCTTTTCTTTATTCAGTGTAATGTGTATCCTCTTTGGCTCCATCGATTTCAAGATATACAAACAAATTTACGTTTTCAATTACAATCTTTATGGATTACAATGTTTTTTCTTAATTGTACTCAAGCTATACATATCAAGAATGAAAAATGTATTGTAGAAGAATTGTGTCAATCTTGCCTATTAGACTATTCTCCTTTACTTGTTAGGCAGCAAGGCTCGGCAAAATTTATGTAGTAATATGATTTCTACTCTCTGTACTAATACAAGGTAAACAAATTCCATTACATACTTGTTTCTATTTTCTACCCACAAATGAAATCCAAAATTTTGAATGATATCTTATATCTTTATATGAGTGATATCAAACCCTGAAAATACAAGATATATATATATATTCAAGTTCTAAATACTTTTAATAGCTACGGCAATTGATACATTCATCTGACCTTTGTCCCCACAGTAATTAACGTATGCCATTATAGGCCATTAACGATCTGAGTAGATATTGCATAGCATTAGCACTGGCTTATAATCCTAGTATAGAACTTCAGTTATTACAAATATGTATGTAAGTAAAAAATTAAACCTTTAAATTCATTTCAGATTGAAAATGTTTTCCCAAATCTCTACCTAAAATTAACTTAGATCTACATATATAAAAAAGAATATTACTATGAAGACGAATGTCCCTAAAAAAGTTATCGACTCCAATATGTATAAGAATTTTAAAAGAATTTTATTTTATTCACTCGTTTAGTCGTTTTACACTGAAACTAAAAAAATATTTTCCAATATACAACACCACCAAAAACAATGAATTGCATGTATTTAAAAATATCGATATTTATTTTTATTATACATTACAAATGCTAATAAATATTAAATGAAAACTTAACTGAAGGAAATGTAGTGGCAACCTTAAATGTTTTCTTCAACATATAAGCCGTGCATTTTTATATATGTAAATATTACAAAAACAAAATTGGAAGGAAATGAACGCTTGCGTGTTGTCTTTGATTTACCGTTATAATTTTATAACGGTTTCATGTTCAAACTATTTTCAAAAAAATTATTCATAAGAAGTATGACTCATGCCATTAAGGACATTCATGCAAAGGAAAAACGATTATAAAATTTAATATTTTAAATGATTTATATGTTCTCCGATTTGTGGAAGCTTTATTTTAAAAACTACAGTTCCAATTATAGAATAGTTAAAATTTATAATTTAAATTTTTTCCTTCTACTTTTGATTGTAAAAAATATTTCAAATATTCACTCATTAGTATATAAAGACAAAAAAGATTGTCTCCTAATCATTAGGGGATTTTAAAATGCTTGTTAGAACACTTCTATTAATTTTTTAATTAAAATTTTCATTTCAGTTGTTCCTTTTGCATATGGATGAAATTTTACCCCAAAGCCTCAAGTACTTAAACGCTGTAGAAAAGAAACAGCCTATCGGTTGTTCCACTATTATTTTGAATGGCGAAAATGAACGTGTTCTGGCACACACTGAAGATGCTTTAACGGAAACTTTGAACCATTACTATTTCGTAGTTGCCCACATTATCAATGATACGCCCCAGGGCAAATACAACGTGAAAGAAGAACGTTTTATGTCTTTGTGCTATGCTGGTCATTTGCCTGGCTATACAATGAACTATAATCATCATGGTTTGGTCTTCTCCATCAATACCCTCTCAGCCGAGGTATTGCGAAGTGGTAAAACTCGTAAGTAAAATTCTTTAAATTGATGGAATTTCTAATTTTTGACAAAAAAAAATATAATCTCATTCACATAGCTCGTCATTTTCTTACAAGAGCTCTATTAAGTGCTGAAAACTTTGAGCAGGCTTTTAATATCTTAAAGGACGCTGGTGTCGGTGCTGCCGATGGCTGTTCTATTAATATGACCTTTGTAAAGTAAGTTTATGGAAAATTATTTTAAAATATTGGTTTTATAAATCATACATTTTCAATTGTTTTTTAGCGATCCTTCAAATTTATGCTATAACATTGAAATGGCACCAACTGTGGGTGATACTAAAGAATCTCGTTTGGATATTAAGAAAGTCGATAAAGGCGAACACAACTGTCATGCTAATCAGTATGTATTATACTACATGATTCCTTTGATAATCGAAACATGTTTTATGATTTAAAACATTTATTTATTTTCTAGATATGAACGCATGCAAGTCGAACAAGCCAATCAATTGCAGGTGGACTCAAGTATTTCACGTATGCACACCTTCAGTACTTACAAGCCACCCCAAAGTAAAGCCGACATTGTTGAAATGTTGGGCGATTGTAGCGGTGGTGAACATTGTGTTTTTCGTGAAGACGGTACGTTGGAACAATTGGTTAAAACAATATGTGTTGGTGTATTCGATTTGAATGAGAAAACGGTTGCTTTATACTCCGACAATCCACGCAATAATGAACCGCAAGCAGTTTTGCCATTGATATTGAAATAAATATCGAAAAAATAATAAGAAATGCTAAATATTAAACGTACATGTTTGCATGTACGAGTATTTATGTTTTAATGGAATTTAATAGTAACACTGATGTAGTGATAATAAAGTATTAATATAATTAAAATTTAATTATAAACAATGTGTTTAATTAAGAAGGTCAAACAATGGCAACATATAAATATTTAATATACACACTTCAAAGAATCTTGTGCTGACTAATTTTTTAAAGTATAACTTTGGTGATAACCAACATATTTTAGGTATTATAATATATGGTATATCCCGCGTTGTATAAGTACTAGACGTTTAAAAGATAAGGTTTTTGCAAGTGCTTAACCCATTATTGTATGGACACTATTATATTAGTATGGACAATATTAGATTACCTAAGAACTAAAACCTTGTACACAAAAATAAATAAAATTTTCAAGGTCTATCTCAATTGCCAGTGAAAGCTAAATCGCTAAATCAAGATCAATAGCCAAACTAAGATTAACAATTATAATTGGTTTTATAGAATTGGAGAATATCATATACTTTGATAATTGTGTTGACTAGAGTTCTTAGTTGGGAAATTTTTGCACAATTCTGAATATAGCCAGAGGTAGACAAAGGATTAAGCAATACAGATGTGTAAAATATAAAATTTTAACTGCTTATTGGACAAATTTTTGAACAATTGCCTTAACTTCATCGTCCACGAAGTGCATAAAAATATGTTTAACGGACAGAACCACAAACAAAATGCCACAAGTATAATTAGTTCCACATCTTGGGAAGCTATTTTTAAACACCAATTGCTGACTCGAGTAACATTTAATTTTGAAGAGTAGGGCTTATCTTTTCACAAAACTTACAAACCTAAAAATCATAAAATGGCTACATTACAGAATAACATTATTATGTAAAGATTTTAAATGTTTCGCGATGTATTGAAATTTTTAAAGAAAAATAATCAGAAATATTAAATTTTTTAATTGATAACTAACCTTAAAAAGCATATTGAAAGGAATTCTGCGCTCAGACGTAGTGGACGTACACAAGCAACTAAGGTACATCAAGATTATCAGAAGAATAAATTTTTCAAACTGAATTCCATGAATTGGTACAAAAACCCAGCTATTTTGCTCTAATACAGCTGTCTCCGTAGACAATAATATTTCACTTTGTATCATCAACACAGAGTCACACAGAGTCTGGAAAAATTATAAAATATTTAATACGATATGGCTGAATTTCTGCTACCTACTTGATACTTGGTAATGCCGCTCCAATGATTAAATTCAAAGAGTCCAGGAACTAATATTAAAACCAAAAAATATTCGAAAGCTTTTATATCCGGAAGTTATTCTACTTACACGAGAACGATTTTTAGGCGCGCAATTTTTGTTATATCAAATACACATGGGATGAATGTTATAATTCGACATAAAATATACACGTAAAGACATCTTTGTGTGTATGAGTGATTCTTGCATTCGTTTGATTTTTGAACATATGTATGTATTAGTTTTGTGCGGAGTTGTATCCGGATGAAGCTTTGCGTCTCCAAGCAACCGTTCTCTTCACCCGTCACAATTGTTGTTTTTGTAAAACACTTTTACGTTATTATTCGATTCTATAATAACAATCAGCAATTTCTAGTTAAGTGATAACAATAAATGGCCTTTCAACAAATCTTCAGTATTAACCACAAATATATTGGATTATAATCGTTTAATTTTTTCATTTCTTTTAATTATTGTTTTGTTTACCGTTATTAAATGACCGAATAGTTGCATATTATCTTACAGCATTGTACTTTTTTGGTCCCAAATTTGGACAGAGTTGTATTGATCTTTCTTAGTATTCAACAAATTTGATTAGTGATTAAATTCAATGAGTAATTAGAATAAGTGCTGCAAGTCTATTTGGTTGAAAGAATGTTTCAAAAATTTCATTACAAAAAAATTTAATATTTAATTTTTTATGCATTTCATAATATATTTTAATTTTAATATATTTAGATGTGTAATGAAAAGAATGTACTGGTACAATGGAAACCCTACTGTTTTAACCCAATGGGTCCGCTAATGGAGGTGAAAATTACTTATTCTAGACACATACCGGTTAACTTACCAATAATAGCAAATTTACTACACTTTGCTTACCACGCCAACACCACCAACACCATAAAATTCATCTTGACGACATGTGGTTTAATTTTTTCATTTTATACAAGTCGGACTCGAAAAAAAGTATGCGAATTATTTTTGAACAAATAAACGAATTTATCTAACCAGTGTTGCCAGGAAGGAAGAAATTTTGAAATCAATGAACTAAAAAATCACTCTTGAAAAAATCGCAAAATTTAATTAAATTCGTAGTTTTATATATTTTTCCAAAATCAAATTCTGTTCATTTAATTTTACATTAACCAAAACATTTTAAAATAAGAGTATTATCCAACTCTGTCTGTGCCTATATCGTCGTCTCTTTTTTATATAATCGATTTTTAATTACATATGGCATCACTAATATAACAGTAGACAAAATTCTCGCATAGAAAAAAACATAAACAAAAACAATTTTTGTTGTTGTTTCTTAAACTGTATTTGATATTTCATGAAAAGAATTTAAAATATAGTAATAAGTTGAATTAAAAGTATTTTAATTAAAATGAAAATAACCTGTAGGATATGTAAAATCCAACAAGGTGAATTTTTTACATTGGACAGTGAAGTTCCTATTTATGGACAAGAGCGAAAACTTCTTGAAATCTTCAACAAATGCTTTCAATTGAATGCGCTGTTACAAGATCCTTTGCCCCAAGTGGTTTGTCTCGCATGCTTGGACAAGTTGACAGAATTTTACGAATTCCAATTAAAAGCTGCAAAATCCGATACTGAATTAAGAGAAGTCTTGCAGAAGGAAAATTTTATTAAAACCGAACAATTCGAACCTCTAGCAGAGACAGGCAAGTCATTGGTAGATGTGAAGACTCTCTTGGATAATAAAACAGAGAAGCAGGAGTTTGAATCCGCAGATGATGACAATGACTTTTATGATGAAGAAGAAGTAAGTTATAAGGGAGATGAAAACAATTTACCAGAAGACGATGAAGAAGATGTGGAAGATACAGATATTCTGTTCGAATTGTATAGTAAAAATGACAGTGGTTTGGACAATTATATGAAATTTGAATATAACAATGATTCTTCTCAAGAAACTGCCATAATTGAGTATAATAACAGTCAGAAAAATAACACAGAAATTGATCGAATTGACCAAATTCTTCCCTCTGCAACGTCCAAAGAAGAGAACAAGGATAATGGAAGTTTGAATCGCCAGGACACGCCTGTAGAAGTAGAAAAGCCAACTATAGAAATATCCAGGCTTAAATTACACGACCAAAATATTGATGAGCGAATTGTAATGTTGGAACCATTAGTTGAAGTTAGAAAGTGGCAGTGTCCAGATTGTGGTCGAAAATATTTAACAGAAGAGAAATTAGAGCAACATCAGCGTCTTCACAAAACATCCGATGCCTGTCAGTGCGAAATTTGTGGTAAGTGAAAACTAATATTGTTCACGAATGGATCTTCGTAACAGTGATCTGATGTTTATTGTATGTTGTCAATACAATATACAATAAATAATGCAGTTCTAAATATATTTATAATATCTTTTTATGCTATTTCAGGTTGCGAACTTAATAGTCTCTATGAATATCGTGAGCACATGAAAGATCATGGTACGGAACGTAAATTTTCTTGCGAATTTTGCGATAAGAATTTCAGCACTCGAGCAAATCTAAAGGCACATCTTTTCGTTCACACTAATCTGCGCCCATTTAAATGTGAAATTTGTGGCAAGACATTCCAACAGAAATCGATTTTAAAAACTCATATGACTTTACATACGGGTAAACCATTTGAATGTTCGCTATGTAGCCGACGTTTTAGCCGCACTGCACATTTAAATATTCACATGCGTCAACACAACAATATACGGCCGTATAAATGTCCTCAATGTCCTAGTGCTTATATGCAAAAATCTCATTTAGATCGTCACATATCCAGTTCACATTTGGGAGTGAGATTCCAGTGTACAGTTTGTGGCAAAATGTATACCAAAAAGCCGTCATTAAATACTCATATGCGGGAGGCGCACTGTAAAACAGTGTCTTTGTACAATTGTGAAGTTTGTGACATGGACTTTGCCAAACAAAAGGGGTGAGAGTTAAATATTTTTTTGAATTAATTTTATTACTTAAGATGTTCAGTTCAATTACCATACATAATTAGGCTATTATAAACTTTTTCTGCAATCTTATTTAATTTTTACTAACAATAGTATTCACTCTTTCAATAATTAATCGTAATATTGGAAGTTGTCATTAAAATTCATCAAAATTGAAAGCTATTGAGGCCGTAGCTGTAGGTCCACTTTAGATACGGAATCTTATATGATTCTCTATGATATTTAGACTGCCCTAAGGGCCATTGCGTCGGTCTGATGTAAATCACGGTATGTTCAACAGTGCAAAGAGTCTTTAAGAGTCTTTTGGAACAGAACTAATCCGTTTGTGCTGGGTTATAGCCTCCTATATACAGTGCTGCAGGACTTAGATAAGGCCAACCTGAGGTTAGTTAGTTATTGGTTTCATTACAGGGCATTAAGAGATTAGACCGCTGACAAGGGTCTGAAGCAGATCCCAGCCGGACTATTGCAAGGTATGTAGTGATGAGGAAGAGTTGGAAACTATCGACTCCTCTTCTACAACTGTTCAGCCCTTAGTAGGTTAAGTAAGAAGCCTGGGCAGGAGCTTCTTCGATGGTTTGCACTCTTTGGCAAGAGCCGACATTAGCGCATAAGGTTGTAGTCGCGCTCTCTTATGTATTTTTGTGGTCCATCTCTTTTCCTCCGTATCTTTCTCATATCCTCCCTTTCCTACCTCTTTGTTTCTAATTTCCCTATCTGCTTTTCTATCCTCTTTCTCCCTCTTTCTTCTAGGACGTATTTACAATGGGTCATTTTAACCTCTGGGTATAGTACTTATTCTAATGACAAGTACACGTCGTCAAACCTAAGCTGACCTATAAACGATTTTATTTACATTTCAAACAATTCCATTAATATAGCCATTGGGGACCGTATTTAACTTTTTAACTAAAGAATGTTTTATTAATTTATTTAAATTAAATTTAAATAAAATTTTTCCTTTAAATGGGAAAGTCACAAAAATTTTCAATTAGATTGAAAAGGTTGTGCAAGAAACACAATTTAAACAATCGCCAAATCATTATTAGAAAATATATATATTTATTTATCAAATTAAATTTACAAATTAAAAAAAATTCTTATTGCCCTCTGTGAGGTTTGAACTCACGACCCCTGGTTTACGAGACCAGTGCTCTACCACTGAGCTAAAAGGGCTCTGAGGCCTATTCTGCCAAAGTATTTACATAAGATAAGTAAATACATCCAATGATGATTAAAACAAAAACAAACTAATAATAGAGTTGCCGTACTGTCTTAAATTATTAAAGACTATAATTAATTGGGCAACATGATTTTACACTAAACATTTAAAATACGTAAAGGAGAAATGTGAAGGGAATACAAAATACGTTTTTGTTAAAAGGATCTTAACATACATTCATTCATTGCAGTTTTTCCTTTCAGAATCTATTTGTTTTTAATGTAATAACTTTAAATTAATGAGAATATTGTCTTTATATAATTATTTATAACCACATCATTAACCACTTTGTTTAGATTAATTAAAACTTAATAAAACAGTAACTATATTATTTTAATTTTTTGCTTTTCAGATTATACTACCACCTGAAGTCTAAGCATCCCGATTACAAAAAGAGCAAACCGTAAAAAATCTAATTTAATATAAAGGACCTTATCAGCAATAATAAAATACTGCAATTTAGCTTAAATTTAGTTTATTTATAATAATTGGATGAAATATATTATTTATTGTAAAAATATAAAGTCTTGTAATATTTAAAAATCTTATAAATATTCTTCTTATGTTTCGTATTAAATTCCCCGTCTCACTGGTTTCGGAGCAAATAATATTTTAGCTGGTTTGCAAAGCTCTAATTCAGTGCCGGGCCTGACTGCCAAACACAAAGTTATTTCGACCGACGATGCTTCCGTCCAAACAGAATGTGAAAGCAAAATAGTGGTTCGTAAACGAACATTCGTTTCGTGAGCCCCCTGCTCGGTCATAATCTTCTTAAAATCTGATAACTTTGGTACTACTGTGTGTAAATGTTGATCGGGATATTTTATTTTTATACGCATATCTTGTTTCTGAGACTCTTGAAGATTGTCAATTTCCGCTACAAAAGGTAAAGCGGCAATAAGACCCGCCGTTACCTTGATTACATTGTCTTGTGAAACTTGTGGACAGGGTTCCAAGATATTGGCCATACATATTTTAATGTTAACATTAGGCGGGGGCATTGTTAATGCCGAAGGTTTTTGTACTAAAGGCAAAATTTCTCGAAATACTTTACCGGGTTTCGGATCATTTATATTTGATAGCTGGTTTAGCAGCAAAGTTGTCAATGTGTCTGGCTGAAACGCTTGTTTTTCGTCTAAGAAGTTACTAATATCGGAAGCGGTTTGCATTAACATTTGACATGGTCCCAAAGCACTTTGAGAACGATCACGTACAACCAAAATTAAGTGCAAAGCACTGGCTCTTAAACATATCTGTTTCACCAACAGCATATCGTCGTAGGTCAGACCAGAAAATATATGTTGCAGTTTTAAACAGTTGCGCACTAACTGTGCCAGTGATTCCTTGAGAGGAGCTCGACTATGTTGTGAGGTGGTACAACTTTGGAGTTGCTCAATTTGTATTTGAGCTGCTAAAAATGTTTCCAAAAAGTTAGCTGTACCCCTCATTTCAGGATCTATTTCACCCAAACGCTAAAAAAACAAAATAAAAAACAGATGCTTTAAGGCAATATGCAATTTTATTTTAAAACTTACCTTTAAATTATCTTGTGCCGTTTTAAGTAGAGGTACTCGATCTCTTGCTATTGAAAATATATCATTTATATGAGCCAATACAGTTTCTAAATACTCCCTTGAATTGTTTGAGCCCTTGAAATCATCCATGGGTTTTTTTGTGGATGCCCCTTCTATGGACAACTGAGGAACTAACGCAGGCATGGCATCCCGCAAATAAGCATAATGTTTTAGAGTTACATCCGGAAAGAGGCTTATAATCGGCACTAAATTTGCTGCTGCATTGAAAAGTAGAATTAAAATACACAAATAGGCTGGGTCTTCCACGTCACGCTCGGCGCTGTCGAAGAACGGATGATCTTGTAGTAGGTGAGACGTAACGGCTAAACAGAGATTAGGATGTTTTTGACCCACTTTACGCATACAACCAAATGCTGACAGCTTATCCTGTGGATATTTGGATAAAACATCCAAGAGCTTCTGGACTACCATTAGTAAGCAAGCCTGAGTAGAAACACGACACGCTCCCAACATTAAATGAAGACCTTCACGTACTTCAACAGAGAAATCTTCTAATGAGGATAGCATAATTTCCAACTGGTCTTCACGTAGAACTATATGCTTCGCTATGGCTGTTAGACTATAAATTGCTTTTAAGCGAACCTCTTCAATTTCATCATTAAACATGTCGACTAAAAAGTCTAAACAGGTTACTGCAAAATCGGGATGTTTTAAGGCCAATTTACACATAGAATCCACTGTTGCTATGCGTACTTCCAAGAATTCATCTTCCAAGCCATGAACTAAAGCGCCACAGGCTCCTCTCGCTATAAGAGATACTGTTTCACTATCCAGCTGCTCCTGGGGAGCATCATCAGCCCAACGTTTACCCGAAGACCACTCACCAGAGGCCACCAGCTGGGCACCCCTTTCATGAGCAGTTTTCTTGCGTCTTAAATTGCTCATGAGCTTTTTATCCAAAGTTTGATGTAAGAAATCTGAACTGACCATTGTCATGTCGCCCAAATGTTCAGCTGCTTGAACACGTATTTGTATACACAAGTCGCACAAGGCGGCACATACTTCACTGAAGGCGGCATCTACTAAACGCATTTCTTCTTCATCATCCAGTCCACATGATATCATATGGTCCGAATGAGTTATGCCCAATTGGAATACTAATTGCAAGGCTTGCTGACGTACACACTCATAGTCGTCCCGCATAGCTGTAACAGCACGTTTATACAACGATGGCGACAAAATTGCTCCTCTTTCTCCCAAACATAGTATGGACCTTAAACTTTGCGCTCTTACTCCAGAATCTTGCGAGTCAGCGTAATGACCTATCGTGTCAATAACACCTTTCTTGGCATCAGTTAAGGCCACAAACGCAGACAAGACCATTAACGCATTTTTCTGTGTTTGGTGCGATTCCGAGTACAACTGTTGCTGGGCAAAGTGTGCTATTTTCGTGATATGCATGGAAGGTAAATGCTTTAAGTTTTTCATACCGATTTTATGCAGACTACACAGACCCTGCGCTATAACTTTCTGAGACTTTTCGTATTTCAACACTCCAATGATCTCATCAATTAGAACATTTACCACCTCAGCAATACGTACTTCAGCAAAATCAGCAAGTAAACCTAGTATCATAACTCTTACCGTCGTGTCTCCATCGCGTTCCTGGCGAAATATTTCAATCAACTTATTAATAGCTTCATTCAATTCCGGAACTTGACAATCATCTAATACTAATTCATCCGCTATTTTCACCAGTAATTCCAAAAGGTCTTTGCCATTCTGGGGAGCAACTGTTGTTAAAAGATTTATTGCTTGCTGCAATTTGTTAGTGGCTGACAAACTCTTATTTGTTGTTTGTATGCGAATCTTTTTATGCGGAGGCTGCGCACATTCCACAGTTTCTGTTACCGAAAGTGGCCTTTTAACTGCTGCTGATGTGCTGGCCATGCTTGCTAGCGTAAATTTGTAAAGAAAATTTAATTTAATCGTATATTTAATACGAAAAACTATGCTTTTAAAGCGGCATTCAAAGAGAATAAAACTTGAATGAATTTGAAGTTTATATTCTCAGCTGATGAGATGAACAATGTTACCAACAGTTATTTTTCAAAATGGGAGAGAACGGTATGGAATAAAATTGTGTATAAAGAAATCGGAACAAGTACAAACTATGTGATTGTAAAAGTTAACGAAAACTTTATCACGTGCAGAGTCAGAAAATTACAGATTGAATATGTTACAGATTTTGAAATTATATTAAAATTGTGAACATTTTAACAGCAAAATTGTTTCATTTACGGTACCTGAAAAATTCATTTCAAAACACTTCCCAACACTGAATTTGTTCCATATCATATCGTTTCAATTTATTTGTTTAGTCGTTAACTTTGTTGACAATTAAATTGTAAGACATTTTTCGTGTGTAAAGACGTCAATACTCCATTTTTATTCCACCTTGTGAATTTTTGTTCAAAAGTTTTATTCTCTTTTGTCAGACTTCATTATCGCAATATAATAACAAGTTAAATACAATTTTTTAACAATTTCAAATATGTCTTTATCTAGTCTCTTACCCATACCTACAAATGCGGTGTGGGATCGTGAAGATGAAAGACGCGTGGCTGCCAAGGGTGCACCAAAAATCGGAGCACTAGTTTCCGCCAAAATAGCAGCACCTCCCTATGGTCAACGTAAAGACTGGATTCCACGTACAGATGCAGACTTTGGTGATGGCGGAGCATTTCCTGAAATACATGTAGCACAGTATCCATTAGGCATGGGAGCACCTGCAAATTTGGGTAAAAAATCGAACGCCTTAGCAGTACGTCTAGACGAGAAAGGAAAAATTAAATACGATGCTATAGCCCGTCAAGGCCATGGTAAGGATAAAATTGTGTATTCGTCGATATCACAATTGTTGCCAGCAGAGGTGTTATCAGAAGATGCAGAAGAACTGCAGAGGCCAGATGCTGAAACTATTGCTGACACCACAGAAGAGACAAGAAAAGCTTTAGAAAAACTCACTAACCAGAAAATAGCTGCTGCTATGCCTGTTAGACACGCTGAGCGTGGAGCACCAGCTCAATATATACGTTATACACCCTCACAACAAGGTGATGCTTTCAATTCAGGCGCCAAGCAACGTATTATACGTATGGTGGAAGCCCAAATAGATCCTATGGAACCACCAAAGTTCCGTATAAATAAAAAAATTCCTAGAGGGCCACCATCCCCGCCAGCTCCGGTATTGCACTCGCCATCACGGAAAGTTACAGTGAAAGAACAAAAAGAGTGGAAGATTCCGCCCTGCATATCAAACTGGAAAAATGCCAAAGGTTATACAATACCTCTAGATAAGCGCTTAGCTGCCGATGGACGTGGTCTTCAACAGGTTCATATAAATGAAAAATTTGCCAAAATGTCGGAAGCTTTGTATATAGCAGATCGTAAAGCTCGAGAAGCTGTTGAAGCTAGAGCTCAACTAGAAAAGAAGCTGGCTCAAAAAGAGAAGGAAAAGAAGGAAGACATGTTGCGCATGATGGCCCAAAGGGCTCGTGAGGAACGAGCTGGTATACGTAATCCTGCAGAGGATACTGCTGGCACTAGTGCTGAGGCAAGGGAACGTAATGAGTTACGTGCTGAACGTCACCGCGAGAGACAAAGGGATAGAAATTTGGCTCGAGCTGCACCTGACAAACGTTCGAAATTACAAAAAGAACGTGAACGGGACATTTCCGAACAAATTGCACTTGGTTTGCCGGCAAAATCGGCTGGCACTGGAGAAGCTCTCTTCGATCAACGACTTTTTAATACAACTAAAGGTATGGATTCTGGCTACGGCGATGACGAAGCCTATAATGTGTATGATAAACCTTGGCGTGAAGCAAACTCGCTGGGTAATCATCTCTACAGGCCTAGTAAGCAAATCGATAATGATGCCTATGGCGCAGATTTAGATCGTATCGTTAATACACAACGTTTTGTGCCTGACAAAGAATTCTCTGGTACTTCACGTGCCGCTGGCAGTGGCGCTCCATCACGTAGTGGACCGGTTCAATTTGAGAAGGAAGAAGATCCATTCGGTCTCGATCAGTTCTTGAATATGGCCAAGAAAGCACCAAAGAGAGGTGAAGATAAAAGTGATCGTTCTGCTGGCAGCTCAGATAAAAAAAGAAGAAAAGATTAAACCACATCCGACATATATATACAACCGATTACAAACGATCGTTTAGATTTTTAGTTAAAAATATTTTAAAAATTCTTTCCAAATCTTGTCTTTTGGAATAATTTCATTTTAATGCAAGATGTTGTTAATATAAGTAAGGCATTAAAACAAAATTTTTTTTAGTTTATAAATAAAGATAAAACAGACTATTTCAACTACTAAATATAAAATATATTTTAATTATGCTAAAGGCCTAAGTTGTCGCTGCTATGAAGATAAGTTGTCTTTGCCGTTTATAAGTTCTGATAGCTTTATAAATAAATAATGTTATTAAATATTTTCACATGCTTTTTTATAATTTTAAGCGATTGAGATAATACCCAAATTGAATGCTTTTTGTAGAAGGAAATCTGGCAACCTTTAATTAAGAAGTATCTTTAAAAATTTTTTGGTACGTACCAAATAAAGTATCTAGTTATAGTTTCTTTCCCGTAGAAGTTATTAGTCTGTGGTAGAAGTAACGTTAAAAATGTTGGATTGCGGATAAGCACACCAAATTGCATTATAATATTAAAAATGTCTTTAACTACAATAGCAACAAGTTGTAGAGCTTGTCTAAACGAAACACTGGAATCGTACTTTGAGATGGATAATCAATGCCATTTTTCACAAGACAATCATAGCTTTTTGGATATATTCAATTTCTGCACACACTTGAAGGTACAACTTACTGATGGCTCACCACATAGAATATGCGAACTGTGTGCCCAGGATTTACAACAGACGTATAGGTTTTTACAAAAAATACTGGATAGTGAAACAAAATTAAATGAGTTAAATAAAAAGCAAAACAATGAACAAACAACTGAAATGGAAAATATTAATGATACTAATGATATCGTTAAAGATCCTTTAGAAAATTTGACTGACAATGAAGAGAATTTTATGAAGGTATTAACATTTTTTAGATTTTATTTATTGCATTAATAAATCTAAAACATATTACCATCTCCTACTTATAGGAGCAGGCATTAGAAAATATGGAAAATAATTATGAATCTTCTAGTGTTTCATCTTCATTTGGTAAGATCATTATCATATACACTTCGCCGTATCTTTAAATCTATTTAAAATTACAATTTTATTGTTATAATTTTTATCTTTTTAGATAACACCGATAATACTACTAAAGACTACCTCGATGTTAGCAAACCCTTCACGTCGCCAACTGCTGTTTTTACTGCCCATCAGAGTGATGATAGCGAAGATACAAACGATGGCGATGGTGATTTCTTTAAATCTGTTGAATCACAAATTTTTCCTCAAGGTTTATGATTTTATTAAAGTGGCTCAGTTGGTAAAAATAAAGTAATTTGCTTTTTCATTTTTTAGGACGCTTAAAATGCAAAATCTGTCATAAATCATATTTCACCAATGCCGGTTTGCAAGCTCACATGGACATACATTTACCCAAAGCAAAAACTTTAAGCAAAGAGACTTCAAAACATAACTTTGCAGACGACAATAAAAAGACCATTACATCCGACAATGTAGCAGATAGAGATGGCGAAAACGATAATGATAACAAGATTACAAAAATGTTTAAAAATGAAAGCAAGTGTAAGAAAATAAGGCCAAAAAAGTTGTTTCCTTGCCATGTTTGTGGAAAACAAATGATTTCAGCATCAAAGTTAAGGTAATTTTTTATACTCGATATTTTACCCAAAGAAAATTGAAATACCCCATTGTCTAACCAGTAAAAAACTGAAATTAACCACGCGTTACATTTATTCTATAGATATCATATGGTAATGCACACTGGTGAAAAGGATTACTTGTGCACAATGTGTCGTAAGTTCCATTTTCTATAATATAAATAATGAAATTTAATTATTGAAAGAATTTAATAGGTTTTTCTCTAATGAACTTAAAAATATTTTATTTATATTTACTGAAATATTACAAATTTTTTTTTAACAGCAAAGGCCTATTCTACAATATACGCATTGAAACATCACATGCGGGCTCACACTGGTGAACGTCCATATGAGTGTAAGTTTTGTGGTGATCGTTTCTTAAGGCCAACTACTTTAAAAAGTCATATGCGACGGCATACTGGAGAACGTCCATATGGTTGTGATATTTGTGGTAAACGCTTTATACAGCATTCCTCAATGGCTACGCATATGAAACTCAACCATATGGATAAAACAATTCCATGCCCCTATTGTGATAAGAAATATGCACGCCAAACTGATTTAAATACCCATCTCTTGAGTCACAGCGGTGATAAACCATTCGCTTGCCGATTGTGCCCTAGTCGCTTTACACGCCAGTCAAATCTAAATAAACACATGAATCAACATCATAGCGGAACAAATAACGGAAGCGATAAAAAGAGGAAATATAGATCAGTAAAAGAGACTACGATTGAAAAAGACAAAGACGAAATGCCTCCGCAACGAATTGAAAATGTTGATGAAGTTTTATATATGTTTGAGAAACCATTATCTTCATCCAATATAAAAGCTGATGAGATGAAGTAACCTGCATAAATAAATATATAACTTTAATATATAACTTAAATATTTTTATTTTTTAGTTCCAACTCTCTGACATCATACGAAAGTGTATCATGTAAAACGAATTATGAACACCCTGCTGCTGGAAATTCAACTGAATTAACTAGTAATGAATTTAATCATTGGAATTGGCCAAATCAAACATAGTTATAGTCTAAATTTAAAACATTATCGTACGCAAAACGACTGTTTTTCAAACTATTACATAGTGCTTTAATAAAGTTATCTTTGTAGTATTTTAAGTAGAAAACAAAACCAAAAACATAGTTATAAATAAACCACAAAAATTAATTGAATAAAGATGTTTGAAAAATACTAGGAATTTTGTGCAAACTGTTTACCAACTAATAGTGCTAAGGGCATCATCTAGTAACCTAGTTATAAACTAAAAAAAATTGTGGAACATGTGCCATAAAAGCAGTATATTAACATAAGAATTCAATAAAAAAAAAATAGTGATTCAAATACATCAAATTATTTCCGAAATTGTTATTTGACAGGTGTAGTGAGATCCCATTCAAATTAAATACGTATAATCCGTTTGTTTGTTAACTTGATGGTTGGTCAGAATTATAAGTTACATACGTAACAATCTTTCAACCGAGGTTACGTAACTCCAGACGTTGTTGCCCGATTTGATGAACACTATTCCACTTTTATTGGCCATAAAGAGAATTTCTCAAACATTTAGCTTTCAATAGCCATAAAGTAATTCTAAATCGAATGCGAATTTTTTGTTTTGTTTTTAATTTAGAAGTTTCCAACTTACTTGCATAACTTACATTTTTTTTTATTATAAAACATTTTTGTTATGAATTATCAATAGTTTGTTTTGTAATATATTTACTTATTTACATAAATTTAATTTTTTTATTTTTCATGTACGTCATAAATAAATGTTAGTTTTTTATTCCAAGGATAGTAATAAAAAAAATTAAAAATCTCTTATATTTCAGATTATACACAAAAAAGAAAATTAAAAACAATTTTTTTTTTATTAAAATTAATATATATAATAATTTTTTAACTAAACTAATAATTTAGTAAAATAAAGAATAAAAAGAATGGTAATTAAGAGCAAACGGTGGCTGATAATTGTCTTAAGATTAATAATAAAAAAAAAAGAAAAATAACTTTTATGAGACATTAAATATGATCATCAACCAATGCGTTATAACGATATAAGAAATTAATATGATATTCTTATGCTCACACGCGCTTCTTTACGTTTCTCTTCAATTACTACAGACAATTGATTCTTCTCTTTTTTTTTTAATTTGAAACAATTGAGTTAAACAATAATGGTATTTAACAAAAATTTGTTGTATGTTTGCAAAGTATGTAGATTTTTTTTTATTATTTTCAATAAAGATTTTCATAACAAAATATATATATACTTAAAGTGAAAACAAATGAGTTTAGGGATTTCATAATCTCATGGCCATTAATAAATACAAGCTGGTACGAAATGTAGGTAGAATCTAATGGAAGAAATTTGCCAATAAAAATTGTTGTTTATTTATAATCGAAAAATAAATTATTGAAAAAAAAAATACCCTTCAGAATTGTAAAAGGAAAAAACAAGCAAGTTATATTCGAAAAATAATTGTAAAACAGAAATTTAAGTTGAGTGCTACTAGTTAATTGAAACAAATGTAAAGAATTTGGCATTTCGTACAAGCAATATTTTATACAAAATGGTAGTGGTCTTAAGCTGCTATAGCTTAGGCACATGATGAAATTCTCTTAAAAAAAAATATTCCCGTTTCAGATAATTACAGGAAAATGTAAATTTATTACAATCGAATTGATCATGTTGATAGTTGGTATCAGCGCTTATAAGAGTTAGCACTTAATCTTTTTCCTGCTATATTAGTTTATTTCATGTATGTATTATATTCATACTGCTTTAAAAAGAGGTCTTATAGCTGAGTTTGACATTTTTGATACATCTTAAAAATATTTGTTTTTATTGAATAACTAAAGATAAATTATTTAATTTTAAAAATCGGTTTTTATGTATTTTCTGTCATAATATATATACTCTGTAGCGTTTCTATTTGTCAAAATATTGTATTTTAGTTTGTTACCAGCAACACGGGTTATGTAATCTTCGAATTATGTTCATCAGTAGAATTTGCAATTACATTGGCAATGTGTACATGCGAAGATACATTTGGTTTATTATTAATCAGAGAATAACGCCTATTAAATTGCTGAAATGTGTTTGTATTATTTGCAACCTTATGAATTATACGCCGAGGATTTTTCAGTACAATAGCTGAACGATTAAAATGTTCCTGTGAGGAATTAATGCCTTCCTTTATCGTTTTATCGCCGTTTTCTTTTTTATCACCATCAACTGAAACTCTATTGACTTTACGATAATAGTTTAAGGAATGAAGTCTCGTCTGATTTGATTTCTTGTTTGAATTAGATGGCGTTTTTAATTCAATTATTTGTTTCATCTCTTGTAACTGATCCCCAGCTATATGTTCTTTTTTCGTTACGCTAGTATTATGCGAAACTGATGTTGACTTAGAAGTTGTTGCTAATGGTGTTCTTCTAATGATTTTGTATTTGTTATAAAGAATTTTATTCTTTTGTTTTAGATTCTCCACAATAATTTCGTGCTTTTTACGACTAGACTGGTCTTTAGGAATTCTTTTTTTTTGTAATTTTTCTTTGTTACTGGCAACATTTGTATTATTATGAATGCTGCTGTTACGGCTACTCGATAAGTCGTCTGTTCTTTTATTTAATGTCTTGCTCAGGATAATATTTTTGCTGTTGATGTCATCTGGTTTTAGGTGTTGAGAATTTTGGTATTGTTGTTGTTGTTGTGAAAGTTCGCACTCTTTATTGTTAATACGGCTGCTATTTGTATACTGTCTAAAGCACTGTCCTGTCTGTTCATGTGATCGGTCCACGCTGTTTAAAGCGTTGAAGTTTATAACGTTTTCTACCGTTGTGTTACTCTTCTTATCGGTGCACGAATTTTTCTCTTCGCTTGTTGTGCGGATTGTGCTCCTGGTGTTGGAGTTGGCCTGTTATAAGAAAATTTGTTTTAAAGTTATTTGCATTCAGTTCCTGATTATTAAGAAATATTTAAGGAAAGGATGAAATTTTTTTAATACAACACAAAGAGATCACAAAACAAAAACAAACAAAAAACAATCATATGAATCAATGAAATATAATTTTTACAGCAAACTCATGCCAATTATTTTCATATAAAATTTATTAGCATTGCATAAATAATGTTAATTTGTTAGATTCGTTTTCTAGCCGAACGTACTCTTCCTTCCTTTCCTTGTAGAATATCAATTTCAATTTGATTTTATTTTGTTTTTTTTTTATTAATTTGATATTTGTTGCTTTTAATTGTACTTACGCGAATATATTACTTGATACAGGCGCGGCACCTGCATTGAATTGGAAAGGTGCATTCGGCGTGCCCTGAAAAAAATAATATTTATAGAAAATTTTGTTTTTAATTTAAAAAAATTTTCATAGAACATGTGTGCGTAGATTAATTAGAAATGAAAACGAATGAAAAAACTAGGGAGAATATTCTTTAAGCCAACATATTTGCCAAAAATATATGTATAGGATATTACTTTGAAAATTTCTACAAAAGTAAATGAAATAAATCGCGTCGTTCATAAAAATAACAAATCACTATGTGAAGTGTTATCAATGTCATGTTGTAGTTGGAATGAAAGCGACAAGTGACAGCATGCTCGTTTTTTTTTACAATTATCAGTCTATTATATAATTTGGATGGCACAATATGCATCGTTTTACATCGCAGCCTAAATACCGAAAAAAAACTTCAACTCGAAATATATTATTTCTTACAATCTAGTTAAATAAATAAAACAAAGAATTCGTATTAAATAAATACGACGGTTGACCGTATTTACATACCTAGAAATTGAGTTAAAGAATTTTTTCCCATGTAAGATTTTATACAAGTTAGTAAAAAAAATGTAAGAGTTTAGTGTTAAAAAAAAAACAAAATCAATGCAAAATTAAACATGCTGACTTTAGTTAAAAAAATAAATAAATAAAAGAAAAAGAAAAAAATAAATCATCCCATAAAATTTTGCCGCATCGAATATGATACATTTGATAACAAATAAATTATATAGTAAATATGCAAATAATGATGTATCGATCACAATTTGTGTTTGTGTATTTATTTTTTTACGTTACCTCTAAAGCACCGCGATTAAAATTAAAAACTGGTGCTGATGGAGTCGCGCCAAATTGAAAAGGTTTTGTTGAATTTTGTGACTGTGACAAAATTGTGATAGAAAACCCCATAGTATACATAGTTTAATATTGACAACAATAGTACGTACATTAGACGACAAATATATGTTAAAAATTAATTTTAAAACAAGTTTCGAAAATTTACACAACATTATTATACAAGTATTTATAAAGTAGGTTAAAAATTTTAATGAAACGAAAAAAAAGAGAAGAAAAGAAAATTAAATATTTAGTTTTTGCTATTTATATATCTACTTAGATATTCTATATTTCTATTAAAATATTATCGTCATATCTTACCTCAGATGAACCAGTAAAATTAAACGTGGGCTGTTGTGTAGTTGCTGAACTGCCAAAATTGAATGCTGGTTTTGTGGTAGACGTCGAACCAAAATTAAAACCACCCTACAAATAAATAAATATATTTAAAAAAATTAACATCTTGACTGAAAGTACGGTATTAGTGATATCCGAAACTAAAATACTGTTTTTTAACATAGCATTACAGAGAATGTTAGTTTGTTCATTGATTCCTGAACCACTTGTAATTCAAGAAATAAATGGAATAATAATAATTTAGTTTAATAAGAAATGTCTTAAATGTTAATTTATGGTTGTCATTCACTATTAATTTACATTTGAAAAAAAAAATAATCATAATCTCACTTTTTTTGCGTAAAAGTTTAGATTCTCTATAATCATATTAATAGAAGTTAGTATAAAACCAAAATATTAACATTATTGGTATTATATTATTAAACAACAGAAACAAATGTTTACTTACACTTGTGCTTTGTGTAGCTGCCGAAGAACCGAAATTAAAAGCTGCCTCTGGCTTTTTAATTTCTGTAACATTTGTTGTAGAGCTACTACCGGTTACTCCACCAAAACCTCCAAAAGTTGTAGCCCCTGATGCTGCTGTACTTCCAAACGTTGGTGTTGCGCTTGTCGATGATGCGGCGCCGCCAAAAGGCGATGATCCGAATGCTGGTGCCGGTGTAACCGCATTACCACTTGAATTCGCTCCGAAAATACTTGTCGCAGCTGGCGTTGAGTTAGTACCAAATAAGTTTGTACTTGAATTTGTTGAACTTGAAGCTAATGTACCCGAAACCGCAGATGATGGCGAGGCAATATTTGATGATGGCACACCAAATATTGAAGAAGTTTGCTGTTGACTATTTGAAGCACTACTAGGCGAACTAAATGAGCCAAATAAAGAAGGTTTAGTAGCTTCTTTATTATCACTTGTAATCGATGTAGTTGCGGGTGTTAGAGAACCAAATACGAAGCTATTTTTTGGCCATGTTGTGCTTGTGCTTGTTACAGAGCTTGTTGTTGAAGTCACCGAAGCTAGTGTTGTATTGTTTGATAATGGCTTGGATCCGAACACGAAACCCCCCGAACTCGGCTGTGATGACTGAGAGGTGCTAGTTGGTGCAACGTTACCAAACACTGGCAGCGTTGGTTTTGTTTCGGCTGAAGTAACCGTCGACGAGTTGTTACTTCCGGTACCACTATTACTACCAAATGAGCCGAAAACATTTTGTGTTGTTTTATTAGTAAACGTGCCAAACTGGGGAATATTTGTAGTGGTCGAATTATTGGTAGAGGAACTAACCGTAGATAAATTATTGTTGGCAGGAGGATTAGTGGAGGAACCGAATATTGGTGTTGCAGACGCATTCGATGAACTACCGAAAGATCCAAAAATATTTGTTGAGGCAGGTGTTGTAGTAGTCGTTGACGACGTTGACAAGCATGTCGTTGTGTTTGAAGCGGAAGTTGTGGTTGCTATTGACGTGGAAGTAACATTAGAAAATAATGTGCTGCTCTTTGTAGACACAGCCGAGTTACTTCCAAAACTGAAACCACCAAATGTTGGAGTAGCTTGCGAACTTGTTGTTTGTGGTATAGATGTAGCAGGAGAACTAAAACTAAATATAGGTTTTACAGTTGCAGTTGAAGTTGACGATGTAGCAGTCGTAGCAGTATTTGTACTGCCGACAGTCGTATTTGTTGAAGTTATATTTGTTGTGGATGTTCCGAAACCAAAGCCAATGTTCTTACTTGCCACAGTTGTTACAGTGCTAGCTGGAGTGGGAGATTTAAAAGGAAAATTATCTAATGACTTTTTTTCTTCAACGGTTACAGTTGGTTTAATTTCAATTTTATTTCCGAATGAAAAACCTCCAGAAGTTGTTGTAGTGGTACTGGATCCAAAATTAAATGTAGGTGCTGCGACCCCCGTTGGTTTATCGTTACTAACTGTCGTATTAGTATTTGTAGAAGGTAAAGAAAATTTGACACTTGGTGTACTAACAGCGATTGTATTGGAAGACATTGCTGTTGTTGTTGTTGTAGATGTTAAAGCGGCTGTAGTAGAAGTTGATGTGGTCGTTAATGGTTTGGAACCAAAAGTAAAACCTGTAGAAATCGGTAAAGTAACTGTGGTTTCATTTGTTTTTGCTCCATCTTTAGAAACTGCATCGATTTTAAAACCAGTCTGATTCTTTTTGCTATCTATTTCGTCTTTTTTACTTTCAACTGTGTTATTAGCTGTCGGTTTTATTCCAAACTGAAAACCTATTTGGGTTGATGCTGGTAGCTGTGTTTGGCCTATACCAAAACTCATTGTCGACGGTTTCGCTATGCCCTCAATTTTATTTAACTCTGCTGTATCTTTATCATCCTCTTTACGTGTATTAGATGCTGCACCGAAGCCAAAACTGAACTTGGCCGCAGCTGTAGCTCCGAATTTAAATTTAGATGAGTTTAAGCTCGTCGATTCGGTGCTCGTCATTCCAGGTTTAGGTTGCTCACAACACGCACATTTTGTGCGATTGGATTCGTTACGAGTCATGCAAGCATCACATTCCCACTTAGAGGCTTTTTGTTCAGCGGCCAACGATTTAAATACATCATCCGGTGCTGTTTTATTGTTATTAGCGTTTGCAAAACCAAATTTAAATTGTGTTGCAGGAACTGAACTTGATGAAACAGCTGAACCTGAACTTCCACTTCCTGGTTTTTTAGTTTGACAAGCCAAACACTCATTTATTTCGTTTTTGTTGGAAATCATACATGTTGGGCATTCCCAGGTATCCGATTTTGGTTTAAAAGCATCTCCAAAAGAATTTTTAATAGGTGGCAGAGAGGTTAATGAATTAGTTGTTCCTTTACGAACTGTTTCACAAGCTACACATTTTGTGTCTTCTTGTTTATTGCGTACCATACATGTATCACATTCCCATTCATCAGAAGATTTTTTAAATTGCAGTCCAAAAGATGGAGTAATTGTTGATGTAGTTGCCACAGTTGTCACTGTATTTGATGCCGGTGAATTCTGTTTCCGAGGTGTTTCACATGCTACGCATTTACTTATATCTGTTTTGTTGCGTATCATGCAAGCATCACATTCCCATTCATTAGACGACTTTTTGAATTGATTTGCAAATCCTGCAGAAATCGCTAATGTATTGGAGTTGTTTGCTTTAGATATAGTCGGCAAGGACAAAGGTTTATTAAGAGCATCTAAACATGATCCCTCCTTAAGTTGAGGTTGTTTCGGTTGTATACTGTGAGTTGCTACCGTGTCAAGAGACGTAGGCAACGTAACATCCAAGGGAGAACTAAATTTGTATTTATTAATATCATTTTTAGTTGTACTCTGAGTTGGTATTGTTGTTGCGCCCTCAATTTGCAAAGGTTCAGAAAACTTATATGTATGTACACAATTCGAAATAAAAGTAGTAATAGGTTTTACTGATGTAGATTGATTAGAGTTTGGAGTTACTTTATTGCTATCAGTGGTTAACGTTGGTGTTTGAGTTAAATTTTTATTTGTTGTAGGATTAAATGCAAATGAGGTTGTTTTGGCTGCAACAGTTGATGATTCAGTGTTTGATGACAGTGTTAATTTATTACTTTGAGATGCAGTACTGCTGGAGACTGAAATTTTATTTATTTGTATATCAATTTTGGGAATAGATTGCATAAGTGGGAAAGCTATATTAGGCAAATTTACGGGTGGAGGTGGCTCCTCATCTTGTAAACCTTTCGAAGCAGCTGATGGTCTTAGAGTGTTTGTTATTTTGCTTCGTATTTTATTCGTATGCTTTTGTTTATCTTGATCCACACCACTTTGACTATCAGTTTTTTCTACAGTTGCTTTCGGTAATGAATATTCACATGTAATATTTTTTGCAGTATTTTGTGTAACCTTCCTAGCATTTTCAGTACTATTTTGTATTTTTTTCATTTGCAACAATTGTGACATTGTTGGCACTTGAAGTTCCTTAACAGGAGGTAATAGACCACCGACTGTTCCTCGGCCACTTGCATTTCCAGATGGTTGCAGAATAACTGCTGGTCTACAGTAAGGGCTATGTACTTGTGATAGACGCATTGCTCGCGAAGCATTTAAATCACTATCATTAAGTCGACTTTTAGCTTGGGTTGGTATTTGTGTGTTGGGGTTTGATTTCAAGCTACTTGCCATTTTCTTAGCTTCACTCAAAGGTGTTGCGAAATCGTTAATCAAGTCTAAAATACGTTTAGCAGTCGAAGATATTGTAGAGTTGTCACCAACTTGATTTATATTACTAGCTAAAGAGTTACTAGACGATGACAATGTGGATAAACTCGATGTCGGTCTTATTAATGTAGGAGTTATACGCACAGCACTGGCACCTGCACCTGCAGAATATTTATTATATGCTGCTGCTCCGCCATATGTTGTTTTTCCTTTATAAAAAGGAGAAAATGTATTTAATAAACGGCTGTCGCTTAAAGCAGATGTACTACCATATATCGATGCATTAAATTGCCGACGATTGAGGGATGTCAGTGACAACGTAGAGTTATTTAATGATTCTGATTTACCATTATTAGGACCACTAAATAAAGATTTTCGACCTTCTAGGTGGGAATAGAAATTTAAACCATTTCCGAATGAAGACGTACGGCTACTATTACGAGTATTTACAGATCCACTTGCCGACATATTAAAAAGGCCAGTCTTTCGTTGGGTGTTAGACAAATTGGCTTTTAAACCATCGTTTCCACTTTCTCCACTTTCTGAAGCAGAATCTATCAGAATTGCTTCATTGGACTCGGTTATTAGAGGACTAGATGTTGTCAAACTAGTCCCATTAATAAGTTTTGGTCTTTTATTAGAGGAAACTGTAATATTTGATTCCTCAATACGACCATTGTAAGCATTTGTATTAGTTTCGTTTGAATTTCCTGAAAGACCTTCCTCACATTGTTGGTTGTCATCATCATCTTGTTCCTCCTGTATTATAGCTGAAGTAAATCTATGGGGCACAGTAGTATTAAAGTTTGTTATTGAATCTGCTTTGGCTGTCGACAAAGGTTGCCGCTTAAGTGGTCCAACATTTGAATAAACTCGTTCAGAATCTGATAAAGTTGATGCAGGACGAATATTCAAACTCTTACGAGAGCTAAAATTAAAGAAAAGTAGGTATTAATCATATAAACTTCAATCCTTTTCGAGTGACCTTCGACATATTTTGTTTAAAAAAAAAAATGAAAAAAACGTACCTTATAATATGACGATTGTCTTCATAAGCATTTGTAGATTGTGTATGCTTTTCTTCATATTCTAGTGGATTTGAAATCAACCCAATTATATCCGTATTAACTTTCGTCGTCTTAAGATCTTTCTGTGCGCCAAAGTTATAGGCTGGTTCTTTTTTACTTTGATTCGCATAGAGGTTTAAATGTGTAAACCGCTGATAAGGCGAACGTGAAAGTGATGGAGTTGCGGAAGAAGAATTTCTTAAATATGTGCTACCCACAGCTGGTGTAGATGACAATAAAGGTTGATGTCGTGCAATTAAAGGACTATCACGGACCTGTACAAAATAATATTAGTATTTATTTCAACAAACCTTAAAAATAAACAAGTTTTTACTTACATCAATATTAAGACGAGATCTTTTAGAAGGAGGCTGCCTTCCCACATTCAAATTGCGCTTACTTTCTTTAGTTATACCACCCGTCATATATTCTTCATCACTATTTTGGCTTTCTTCATCATCGTCGTCGTTTTCTTCTTCATCATCGTCGCGATCAAGATTCATTTCATGACCATCACCATCACGACGCAAATCATCCTCCTCATAACTTTCTTCTTCTTCAACATCTATGCGGCGTCTACGTCGTGCTGGCAATGAGGTGCTTAGGCTACCATTTAGAGAATCATTTTGCAATTTAGTAGATGGTGAAAACCATTTTGACAACCGGTTTGGTAAGATGCTAGAAACTCGAGATTTTACTTTCCCTATTATTGACTGAAAATTTTAAAAATCATGATTTTTGTCAATTCGGATGGTAAATTGAATATACTAACAATAAATACAGATTAAGCTACCTACTGTTTTAAAATTAAATCATATGATTACTTTTTTTTTGTAGAGTCTATAATAGCTAGACCTTTAACAAACCATTACATTAAATAACATTAAGTTGGTGTAGACACATTGCTAAAATCCCTGATTACAGCCAACCGACTTTGCAAAAACTTCTTCCCTTATTTTATTTATTTATGTCTATTTACACTATAAAAAAAAGGTTTAATAAGATTATAAATAAATATTTCTTCGAGACATGTTAAAAAGTTTGCCACAGTTTTTGATATTAATGCTTAAATGATTATCAGAGAATTCAATGTATAGCTTCTTTTAAAAATAACAATATTTTAAAAGAATTTAATTTGATGTTAATCAATTTTGTAGCTAACAATATTTTTTGCTTATTTTGCATTTTGCTTATTTTGTAACATTTCTTAGTATTCCTCCATGACGTAAACAATTTTTCCTTTAGAATTTCCACCATCTTTAGCAAGATTTTAAACGTTTTCAAATTTTGCAAGGTATTTTTAACAACTCGTATCTCGATTTCAATAGATCTGAATGTAATGATTTTTCAGTTTAACACATGTTCATGAAACCAATCTAAAGTTTTGTATTAAAAGATTATTTGGCGATTATAGCGCCCTTTAAAAATTCCCTGGCCGGTTTAGTAAAAAGACTTGTTCTAGTATTTTAAATAATTATTCTTATAAAACTAAAAGGTTTTTTCAAGGTCAAAGTCTTGTATAAATTCAAACTTTATATATGAACTCGAAAGGTAATTTACCGGAAACACGTTATCTGGAGTCAATTACAATAAACAAATAATATTGGTTCGTTTAGATAATGAACACTTTTTCTTTGATAAATTTCGTAAATGAAAGGATAAACGATCCAATGCACTAACAATCGATCAGCATAGATGACGTTAACCCAAGCATCCTTAACAGTCTAATGATGTAGGCTATAACACAGATTACAATGTAAACAATAAACTATGAGTATATGGCATCCCTACAAAAACAACAACCTGACAACAACCTTGTTTCTGGCCTTTATATTCTCTAAGGAAATCGATTACTGTATTGTAAAAAGGAAGTGCTGTTTTTGTCTAATGTTTACATTCACACGTAATTTATTTATTTACTTAGTTTAGTTAGAGATATGGACTTACGTTATTAGCAGCATCTTCAAAACTTATGTTGTTTAAAGTTGTGTCACTGCCAGGATGTTGTTGTGCTGGACTACGGTCGCTCTGTGCATTTTCAGACATTTTACAACTGTAAAATCCTTTACGATAAATTAAAGTTGATAAAAAAATTAGCTTGTGTTAAAATTTAAACACAAGCACCTCTTTCAATTCCCATACACCGCAGCGAGGTTATTATTGACGCATGCATGCACGCACCCCCTAGAGCTTGGCGTCTCCTGATTTTTAGCTTTCCTCTAACGTTCAAATTTTGCGTATTTATAAAAAGATTTAGCACTTTGTTATTAAATCACTTAGTTAATAATAGTAAGAATTCTTGATTATTTAAAATAAGCACTATAATACCAAATATCAACTCGTTGGCCTCGAGTCGCGGGTGCTTCGAACAAAACTTTTGCTTTTTTCTACTTCTTTGTCGTTTGAACTCTGGGTTCTCAACACACGCATATACACGAATATATATCTATCTCACTTTATCTCACGCTGCCGCCAATAGTGAATAAAATTCTTTTCTCATTACCATTTGGCTTTCGCAATTTTTTTCATTTTATTCGACGTCTTGTGTTTCAACTTTTTTCTTGCCTTCAAAAGTAGTGAATAGTTTCTATTGACGAGACTTTTCGATGTAAAATCTTTGTTCTATGTAATTATAACTGATGAAATTTATTATGATCTTTTAAAATTCTATATCAAACGATAAAATTTTGTTAAAACTATAGTATTAAAGTGTGAAAATTTAAGTTTTCTATAAAGCACGAATAAACGAGTAAAGAAACGCGTGAACGACGAGCACACTTTTTTCGTAGTGAAGAAATGGCGGACTTGAAGTTAGGGTTGCATTTTACTCAATAGTGTTGCATTCTAAGTTAACTTAAAACAAACTAAATTAAAAGTCACATTTAGATGGCAGCATTTATAACTTCAACATTGGATCTGCAACTAATTATTAGCATTAATATGATATGAAAGTAAACGTCGGACGTACAATGGAAGATATAATTATGCAAATGTATTTCATTTTCCAGCAACTAATCGGAACGTGTAGGGACCGCATAACATAGTTCGTTTGGTACAATTGTACTAAATATGCTTTTTCTTTGTTTTTAATAGAAACCCGACCATTATAACAATATGTCCGATATTTTTAGGGATAAAAATCTTTTTACAAGAATTTTAAAGTGGGACAATATTGATGTTCTGTGTTTTAATTGTCAATATGTTGTAGCTATGTCTAACACCTCTGTCACCTAGACAAAAATTAATACCTTTACTATCAACCATTCAAAACTGACAATCAGCTGTTTCTAACATTTCAGTCGGCTCCTGTTGTGTAATATAGCATTTTGTTTCGGTATAGACTTTATTTTAATAAATAATTATTATTTTCTAAAATAATTTACTTCCTATAGATTAATATGTCTGCTCCTGCCGCCCGCAGCTCAGTAGGCCTTCTGAAGAGAGCCTGGAATGAAATACCCGATATTGTCGGAGGTTCTGTATTGGCAATCATAGGTTTAGGATTAGCTGGTATTGGTTTAACTACATATTACGCTAATGATGGCGACAACCGCCGCTACAAATTGGGCTATGTCGTTATGCGCCCCGATGATCCTAGAGCTGCCAGGGTTCACAAGGACTAAGAATTAGAGAATAATCTATAAGTGTGTAATATTTAAATTAGAATGATCTTTATTTCGTCTCTCCAAATACAAATTGAAGTTCTTATCTAATAGAATATTTTCCTTTATGTTTCAATTTTAAATGTAAGTTTAACGCTTTTGTTGTGAAGAATGTTTTGTGACAAATGTAACAAACAATGTCAGGCAATGTATCCGCTGGAGGAGCAACAAAAATCGTTGGTAAACTTGGAGAGAACTTTTCATCGTGATTTTCATCTGTCGGTTTTAAATTTTTTAACGGCAAGTCAATCTCAGTTGAAATTTCTATTTTATTGAGAATCTTTACCTGGTCCAGAGAATTGTCATTGGATTCGAATGAAATTTTATTTATTGCATTTTTATGGGTGGTGGTGCTACAAACGTTTTCATCAGCATTACACTGAATAGTTTCGTCGCTTATTTCCTGTACATGTTTATGGGCTTCTTCGAATTCAGTTTGCGCTAAACGAAACCTTTTTATAAATTTATAAGAAATTTCTAGTTGTTTAACACAATCGTAACATATGAGCGCAGGATAATTAGGCTCATACGATATGGTTGCTTGTAAACAATATTGTAACATCTTTATAATCGATTCAGAATGATTATATGTTTTATTATTGTGTATATTCAAAACGTTTTGTTTTTCTGAGTTACAACATCTGCACAAATTGTGAAAAATCTCCATTTTATTTTTGCAATTGAAAATTTACCACCGAATGCTTTATTAGTAAACAAATACTGCTAACCTTGTTATTTGATTTATTAAACTGATTTGTTATCAATCAACTATGAATTTAACCCATGATATCAGAGTCATCTGTATTTCAGATACTTTTTTTCAGAATAATGCTGCCAGATATATGAATTAATTTTGAAGCATAAAATAATTGAGGTAAATGTATACTGTTTAGCTTTGGCTTTAGCCTATGGTTAAATCAAATAGAACTACAAACAAGTGTAAGACGATCCGTTATATCGAAAATAATCATATCTTTTTAGACTAACAATGTTCAATTTAATCTTTAACACAGATTAAATAGCTAACTATTTCTTTAGAGGTACTACGTTAAAAATACCTATATTTTGAATGCCTGTTATCAGTGTGAATCGATTCTTAATGATTTACATTATCGAACCAATGTACGGTTCCCATATCATGCCAAATTTACTTCTCTTGAGATTTCATTTAAAAATTGACTATGGTAACACTAAGACGCCAGTTTTAAACACTTTTCGTTTATTCTTTTTATAAATTCTATTTACTGAGCGCAACGTTCAATTGCAATTTTTATCGCAAATATCAAGCACAAAATACAATATCGACCTTTTCCAGATCCTTACGGAAATCTCGGCTTTCTCTAACAAAGACTTTTCATTTGTAAGCTAATACAAATGTAGAAAAAACTATAACTGGAAGTTTGAAAAGAGGTATAAATGTATTAAATGGTTCTTGTTAAATTTTATGAATAATATATTACAGATTTTACAAAATGGAGTCGGAAGTGTTCATTACAATAACACATTTTATAAACCCCCACTTATTTTGGTATAAAACCATTGAATCGGACAATGTAGATCACGTCCGCGTGCTAAAGAACTTAGAACAAAGCTTGGATCAACTTTACAAAAATAAACCGCACTGCGATAATCAATTGCATCCGCAGATTGGCGATAAAGTGGCCGTAAATTTTATAGCCTGGAATAAATTCATACGAGCTGAAATTCTACAAAAGGCTGAATTCCAACAAGAGGAATACATAGTTTGGCTGATTGATTATGGATTTCCTTTACTTACTAAGAAGGAATATATAAGAGATTTGCCTATGAATGTACGCAATGTTGATAGTAATATTCAAATGGGCGGCATTTCACGTGTTTATCCTGCTGAACAGGAATTTGATGATGAGGAAGGTAATTTAGTATTGGTTAAAAAGGATAAATGGTTGCAGAAAACCTGTAACATGCTAGAAAAGCTTTTAACAGATGCCTCTTCAATTAGTTTTGTTATACATTACGAAAACTTGGCCAACCAACAAAATTGGGGTGATTTAATAGTGATCAATCATCGTGGTACTGAAATTAATACTCTCGATTATTTACTTAAAACTACAAATGCCATTGAGGAGAAAAATTTGTCTGTATTCCAAAAGAATTGTTCCAAGTTGACTACAACAAAGGTTGCACCCTGGCTTAGTAATGATCGTAATACAAAAATGAAACTTAATACTATTAAACATAATTATGTAGAGCATTCTAAGCAAATGGCAGCTGCATTGATCGACGAGCAAGCTAAACGTAAAGTCGAAGATTGGCAAAAACGAAACGAAAAAAAGGAAATTGATGAGTTTTCAGAAATACCAGAAATTGTTTGTGCTGTTGAAAACAACCGGTATGTGGATGAGATTACCTTTGATGATTCAGTTTCAGTAGTGCAAGAAAAAAATTATATAGGAAAAGCTGGAACCATAACAAAGAATAAACGGCATACAAATACTGAAATTTCAGAGGCAGTACTTGCAAATGCCTTTCAAATGGACGATATGCTTATTAAAACTGATGTCAATGCAATTCCCCAGCCTTCTGGTTCATTGTTATCATCATCCACAAACACTTCCGTTCGTCTGCAAAAACTTGCCGAATTACGCAGAACCACAGCCAGAAACAAATATAAAGATAAACTTGTTATGACTTCAGAAAATGTAGAAACTCAAAAGAAAGATGTGTTACCATTATCTCAGGAGTCAACTTCAAGTTCCATTGTATCAAGTACCACTACACGTCGTCAAAAATTATTGGAAATACGAAAGAAAACAGCTCGTGCTCAAAAGCAATATAAAACTACCGAAACAAATAATAGTGAACAAAATGTCACTATACCTAGTTCTGACTTGGACTTCCAAATTTTAAAACATAAGGTAAGTTTATAAATAAATCGTAGATATTTTTTTATAAGCCAAAGGAATACTATTTATACTATTCAGTTATAATATACTTCAATGTATTCTAGTTTAGGCACAATAATTTCTAGTTTTGTTGGATTAACTTCTTTTAATTTCCGATTATAATAAAAACATGCATTTTGATAATGTAAAATAACATAAGAATGAAACCGTAAACGGAAATTATACAAAAGACACTACAACAACTACAACACAGTCCGCAGTCTTTTTCCAAGCCAGAGAAAGAGATAAATGTAATGTTACCGATAAATGAGAATCACACTCGCTACTAGTACATTACAGACCGCGTAGTTTTATTTTAAAAAATTTTCCCAAATGTTATTTATTTTGATTTTTTGCCAATACAAAATAAAAAAATCTTAACCATTTAAATAAAATATAACTTAAGACATAATTTTGTCATTGATATTTCTAGCAACAGTTTAGTACAACAATAAGTTCTACAAATACATTGGATAAATTTTTATATGATGTACTTGACCAATCAACAACGTTGTCAGAGCTGGATGCAACAACTAAAACTCAGGTACATATAATTCTAAGTTATTAGAATGTAATTAAAATATCAACATTATTTTATTTTAAGGGCAATAAAAGCGGAAAGTTTGTAGATAATGCAAGAACTAAACGCTTAATTGCTTTAAGGACAAAATTAGACTCCTCATCGGTTATTTCAAATAATAGTGAAACTAAAAGTAGTACAGAGAAGGTAGGATTTATATTACATAGGGTAGAATAAATTTTATTATAATTTGAAAAACATCTTAAAAATTCATCAAGGGAAAATTCCAACAAGAAAAACCTGTAACTAAAGGGAAAGAGATACTCATGTCACTTGATGAAATGAATTTTGAGCTTAAACCAAAAACACATTCTAAAACTGAAGATAATCTGATCGATTTAAAGAATGTGTGTATATCTGAAACTTCTTCGTCTGCTGCCAAAATTTCAATAAAAGAGAAACTAAGGGTATGTAGAAGAAAATATACTCATAAAATGTTTCGATGTGAATAATTTTTATTTAATTTTTCACATAAATTTCAGAATGATCAATCGTGTTATGATAATCTTACTATAATACCAGCAGGATATGATTTAACTAGACTTCAGACCTATAAGAATGAAGATAGCCATTGGCATCGTAAGAAAACAACTCTTTACGATTCAGTCGCACATAATAGCTCCGGAACGAGAGATGAATTGCAGCTTTCAAATAACACGAATGATCGAAGTTATTCATCATCGGATTCTTTTGAAGCAGTATCACGTAAAACTCAAAACTCTTTATTGAAAAACGAAAACGTCAATGATACAAAAAGAGGTTCTGAAAAATACGAACCAACTAACACTTCCTTCTTTAATGAAAGAGACATTGGAAAAGATTTAATATCAAGTCAAATGTCTACGTAAGTTTTTTTTCTTCTAAATTTCATGGATTATTTGCAATTTATTTAATTTAAATATCAATACTTTACATGAAATTCAGTTTTGTTATGAATAAATTTCTGTTTGAAAAACTTTGTGCATAAAATTAATTTAAAAATGAATCAAGTCTTTGGTAAATATGCATTGGTAATGGCATAAATCATTTTAAAACTGTATCAACTTTTACTTTTGTATTTTAATTTTATTCTTTACATTTACAAAATAGTTTAGAGCAAGACTTGATCCAGTTTTAAAATAAATGGCCAAGTTTTAAATGTTTATTTATATATTTACATTTAATCAATAATTTTGAATACAGTTCATCAAACTCTGCTATTTTGAACCAAAAAACATACAAAAGGCGTAAATTAAAATCACCGACTTCTCAGTTGTCAAAAATCAATCACATCATTGAGCAACATAACATTGAAAGAGAAATGGGAAATTCCAATATACTCAATTTAAAGCTTCTCAATGCAAGTTCTAGTTCGCAGTCACAAAACCTAAGCTTATCGTCCAATGATTCAACCAGTGAAAGAAATTGTATACGTGGTCACTTAAAAAATATTAGTGCACACAGTTCTTCGTCGTCATTATCAGCAAGTAATGTGCAAAACAAAAAACGTATGAAAGATGTTTGCAATTACGAAGCACTGGTGGAAGTCAAGCACATAGAAAATTTTCCAATTGTGGAAGGAGAAAGAAATGTTCAAACCAAGTTTATTGATCACTTAGTATTGGCTCATGGAAGTATACAACTAATGCCAGTGGAAAACATATCCGATATATCATTTTTACCGGAAATACACGAAGAAATGCGCCAAATGCGCGTTAACAAAGTATTGCGAGTACAGGTTTATTCATGGTCTCATGTACTAAGAAACAATTCGTTGTTTGTTGTCAATCCCTCGAAATCTGGAAAAACATGGTCCTACCTGCCACCTCTTTGCAGTGTACTCTGTTGTAGAAAAACTCTAACAACATCTTCATATGGGCCAATGGCATTAATTTTGGTAGCTTCTTTGAAGCATGTTGAATTGGTAAATAATTACTGCCGTCGATTAATGAGTGGCTTGAAAGCAGATGCTCCTACTTGTATACCTTCGTATGGTATGCGTAACTTTATTGAAACAAAAGTTCAACTCCTTAATGGCTGCGGTATATTAGTTTCCACTCCGTCAAGTGTTTTACGTTTACTCCAGGATAACGTGGATGAACCCCTATTTAACTCCGAACGCCTACAACATATTGTCATTGATGATGTGGACATAATGATGTCTAGAGCTCAGCAAGATTTCGAAAATGCTTTGAGAAGTTTATTTAAAATCGCGAAAAAAAATAAACATAAAAAGCTAACCCCACAGTTAATAGTTACTTCACGCGATTGGGATAGTTTAATGGTTAAATTGATACGGAAATCGAATCAACCACTTCTTTTAATAGGTGACTTTTTGGAAGCCGCTGTGTATGGACATGCCAAGATCTCCATTAAACTTCAGTCAAGCGAAAAGAAAAATGAAGTCGTACATAAGTTTATCAAAAAAATGAAAATGTCTGCACAATGCTTAAATAACCGTACGCTGATTATATGTAACGATGATGAAGATGTGCAAAATATTACAAAGTTTCTACAAGAATGCGGTTATCCTTGTTTGGGATATTATAATCGCTCCACTGAAATTGAACGAGTTACGGTTGAAGAATGGAAAAAGAAGGTAACTACGCATATGCATTCACTTAATTTCTTTTGTATATACGAATTATAGGAAGCATTAATACAGGTCATACAATAATTCAAAAATTGTTCTAAGATTTCACATTTTTTTTGTTTTTGTATATAAAAAAAAAACAAATACCTTTTTTCATTATGTAATACATACCAGGCCCATTATGTATGAGATTTATAATTCCATTTCCTATTAAAGAGCTTAATTACAGTGAAATATCATATTTGGATTTGACTTTTTTATGACTGTCTCTTACTATAATTCTAATGTCATAGTTTTTTAACAGGTGTATCATAATACTCAGTTAAATCCGGTGCTGACTCTTAGCCCGAACGTTAAAGGCTCGGAAAAACAAAAAAAAAAAACTAATAGAAAAAACAACAAAAAATGTTTATAAGAAATGTGTATTTAAAATAAAGTTCTGTCGCAATTGTTATATTGAGCCGTATGTTAGCCTTTATTTTGGCCTTTTTTCTGCTAGTTTTTATGAAAATGAAATGTGAGAAAAATATTAATTGAAACTACTGTCGGAAGAAATTTTTTTTAAACTAGAAAATAGTATTCTTTTAAATATAATTTCTATGCATTTATTTATTTCAGGTTTCATCTCAAATTTTAGTGTGTACCGATACCCGTTTCTGTGAGCTTCAAATACAAAATGTAAATAATCTCATTCATTACTCCATGCCTAGTTCATGGACTCGTTTCACCACACGATTTTCTGCTTTAGCTCGAACTTATAAAAATCATGTTTCACGCAACTTCGAAGAAGTTTTGTTATCAGCGACATTAAACGAGGATTACGCGCATTCTATGATACTCTTAGACGAAAATAATAACATGCAATTGCCTCGTTTAGTGGATTTTATGATTAAACACAATCAAATGGTTCAAGGAGAAATTGTGGCAGTATCGAAGCGAGTCATGACCTCAATTGAAGAACAAAAAATAATGAATGGATGTCAACTTTGCCCTCAACTATTGGAATTTGGTGAATGTGATGAAGCGCGTTGTGATAATCGTCATGAACTCACTCGTTTTGATGTTAGAAACGAAAATGATGATATGCCATGTGCAGGTGAAATCCGTATACACTTACTGAAAGTGTTTTCGCCTACACATTATGCGGTGCGTTTGTTGCGTCATAAATCTCTTAATAGTACTAAATGGCTTGAAGTACGTCGTTCTAGCGAAGCGCTTACTTTTGCTGTACAACTCGATATGTACTATCAAAACGGTAAAAATTTATCACTTCACTGGCCTCCACATGTAAATGATTTGTGTATTTATCAGTATGGTGACAACTTTAGAAGAGCCCGCATACTTGAGGCACCCGTTTTCAATCAAAAAAACACCAATGTTGTACAATCAAATTTAAAAGTGACTCTTAAGTTAATAGACGATGGTCCAATTATAAGTTCGGTTAAATGTAGTGACATATTTTTATGCGATGATAAATTTAAGAATTTTCCTGCCCAAGCTATTGATGTTCGTTTAATGGATGTTGTGCCTTTCGATAATGAACGTAGTTGGGATTCTAAAACTATCAAGCAAGTACAAAAATGGATAATGGAAGACATCAAATCGGACAATGTCATACAAGCTAGCATAGATTTCGCATTAGCCAACACTATATGGGTCAAAAATATAGTAGTTATGCAAAAGTTAGCTGGTATTGATGCCTACTGTCAAGTTGTTCATCTAAAGAAATCGCTGGTCGAGAAAAGTTTTGGTATAATATATAAAGGAAATCGAAAACATATACGTGACCTTGCTGATGCGGCCGGCCTGCTTAATTCTGTTCAAGAAGTCAAAGTGGATAACGAAGATTCTGATCTTGATTATCAATCATGCAAAAACGATAGCATAAATTTAATAAAATTCTCCTCGTCTAATGATAGTAGTATGATCTCTACAGAACATGAATCAGAAATGGTGGAAAAGTCGACGGTTGTGAAAGTTATAAATAATGGTGAGGAAGATTGGGACAATAAAGAAAATTATCAGGTCGTTAATGAGGTATGTAAAACTATATTTATATGTTCATAATTTTAAAGTTTAAATGTCTTTAATGTATTAGAATATGTTTAGAAATTTCTAAGACATTTGGGAATTGAAATGCTTATGATAGTTACTAAATAATACAACTGATTTCTGGGAATGTAGAACTGTGTTTTATATAAGATATTACCATCTGATTTTGTTTATGGCTAGTAGTATTGTGGGCAGGAGGTGTGCAAAACTCTTTATCATAAAAGCATGGATTTCGTTTTTCATTAAAATTTGTGTTGCTCTAATTTCCAAATGTATATTTATTGATATATTGTTCTTTATAGGTTCATGTTCCACTTTCTGTAGACGAAATTCCTAAAACGTCACAATTAGCTAAAAGTGAGCAACTGACTGTGCCATCGAAATCTGAAAGTTGGTCAGAACTACCTTTAAATGAAATTATAAAAGTTGAAATTGGTGATGAAAGTGAAAATGGCAATTGGGAAAATATTTTCCTACAAATAACAGATACAAATTTCATATTTGTATTCGAGGAGTTAAGCAAACTGATTAGTAAACATATTGATACAATCAAATTAAGTAGCGTCAAACCAAAAGAAGTTTATGAATTCAATATTTTATATGACTGTTTAGTGAAGTATGATAATAGATATTTAAGAGCTAAAGTCTGTGGTGTTTATGGTGAAGGAGAAGAACGTCTATATAGATTTTTCCTATGCGACTATGCGTGTTTTACTAACGTAAAATATGAGGATCTGTATAAAGATTGTCTATATGAGACAACCAAAGAAATTACCACCTTTACGCCATATCAAGCTGTACATTGTACTTTAGCTGGTTTAAAATGGAACTCATTTACTACGAGATATCAAGTTACCAAAACTTATCTATATGCTTGCGCTGTTTTAAAAACTGAAATAAAACAAACGAGTTCATTAAATTTACCTATAAATTCATATAAGATTTTACTGTACGAATGTGAAAACGAAAATGAATTTAGTTCAGCGATTCTGTTTAATAAAACATTATTAGATAATGGAATTACCGTGCACGATGAAAGCACTAAAATCTTTCTGGATTACGAAATCGATTGTAATGATATAAAGCAGAGCGAAGAGGAAGAAGAAGAAATGAATAACAGTAATGAGTTATTTACATGTGAGCAATTAATAAAATCTATACAGTCGGGAGCCTTTGATATTGAATTGAGTGATATAATGGACAATATACAGATAAACAATGAAAACCCAATTGGAAAAACTGCTAAAGATACAAAAGTTTTAAACGATAAAGAACTTATGTTATCGCATTCTCCACAATTGAATTATAATAAAGTCTGCGAACGCCCTGAGAGATCGAAAATACCTACATCAGATAGTGAAATAGAAGAACAGGGCCATTGCTCTAGTATTTCGAATAGTACTAAATCTTCTATCTCATTGAGCTCTACAGAAATCTCTACTTGCTCAAGTGAGTCACCTCCACCATTAAAGACGCTCTATAAACGTCCACTTACTACTTGGTATGAAAACGATTGCATGATTTTTCTATCAATTAATGCTCCTGATGTTAAAGAGTATTCTCTAGAGGTGACATCTAAAGCAGTACTGTTTGTTGCTTTAATTCAAGGCGAAAAATCGGTATTACATATGAATCTCTTGGGCTATATAGACCCAAACTACATTTCACATGAAATTAAAGGCCTTAATGTGATTGTACGTTTAACAAAACTAGTTTTCGAAAAATGGCCACGTCTTTTAAATGAATCTACGAAATATTGTTGGTTAAAATACAATTTCAATGCTTTTGATTCTAGTGACGTTGACCATGTTATGCCACAACAATGTCTACACACCCTACTGGACAATGAAGTGTTTTGTAGTGTGGAAAGAAGAGATGAATGTAATTCCGACGATGACAGTGAACGTGAACTTTACCAAACTTATAATCCTATCCTTAATAATGAAGATGATTGCGATCCGTTTTCAATTTAATTCTATTTTATCAAATAAGTATACAATTGCTAATGAAGCCAATTTTATTTTAACCAAATAAAAAGTATATGTATGAATTTTTATAGTTTACGAATAAGGAAAAACGAAATGAAGTGTAAAATATATAAAATAATGAAGTACTGAAGTTGTTTTATTGCACACTTGATTAGTTTATACCTTAAACAACAAATTTTTCATATTGAATAAACACACATTACTTATTACCTATTATGATATTCTTTCATATTTATTAAAGTACTGAAAGATAAATTTATGTATTAACTTATGCCTAAAAATACTTTTTACACCTGTTTGGTGGGTCTTTTTGAAGTCGGTTTCAAATCCTCCACTAAAGTTTTTAAGTGTGACACATCGTCCACCTCCACATTATGAGCTGTTATCATGTGATGCTTAAGCCTTAAAACAAAATGAATTTAATCAAAATAATAGAAAAAAGTTATGTTTAACAGTTTAACCTACATATGTGGTTTTAAAAACGCCTTATCACATAAATCACAGCGATAACGATGTTGAGAATGAACTTTATATATGTGATCCTGTAAACGTTTTCTAGTGTGAAAAGACTTCGTACATGTTTGGCATTGGAAATTTTTCTCCCCTGAATGTATAAAGGAATGATCAATTAATTGCTTTCTTTGACGAAAAGCTGCATCGCAACCATCATAGTTGCAGACGAAAGGCTTTTCATTCCGATGCATTCGATAGTGAAGTATTAGTTGAGACCGACGAGCAAATTTCTTTCCGCATTCCCCGCATTCAACTTTTTTACCAAAATGTAAAGCTTGGTGCGTCGTAAGAATATTTTTTTGTCTAAACGATTTACCACAAACTTGACATGTGTAGGGTTTAACGCCATTATGAATGTTATAATGAGATTCAATATCATACACACGATTAAAACTTTTATCTGCAAATAGTGGAAATACATTGAAAAACAAAGTGTAATATTTAAATTTTACTTTTAAAAATTTACTTACCACAGTGTTGACATTTGTAGGACATCTTCACTTTTCCGGTTTCATCTATAGTTGTTGTCATGAAAAATGAATTTTGACTTGTAGTAGTTGATTCATTATGTTCTTCTATCGAATCTTCTATTGTATGATGTATGGTGGTGCTCTCATTTGAGGCTTCCGTTTCAATTTTTTCATAGTCAAAAGAACGATAATCCACGTCTAGCGATTCTGAACTTACGTTTTCTTCAATAACAGTCACGTCCTCCTCAATTTCATCGATCTGATATTCATATTCGATTAATTCTTCCGTAACGGTCTTAGTAACAACGCTTTGTATTCCTTCTTCGACAATTTGAATATCGCTTTCTTTGTCATTATTAATATCGTCCGACCAATTTGTTAAATCAATGCTTTGGTTGAAGTTTTCAATTTGATTGTCATTGTCTTCTTCTTTTAGTGACGACCGTGATGCCGATATAATTATGTGTGCGTCATCTTCCCCCAGCCGTGTGATTTCGTCCCCATTGAATTGTAGAATAGCCTGTTGATTTGTTTGTTGGGGATTTTCCTCTTCTGTTGTGGGTACAGTTGTATCTGCCTCAAGCGAACTGCTATCGTCTGTCAGAGGCAGTAGGACCGTTTGTTCAAAACTCAATTGTTTTTCCGGCAAGATTGGTTTTAAATCAGCAAACTGTACTTTCCAAAACTCATCGGAATCTTTACATTGTTCATAGAAGTCTTGAAATTCTGAAATTTTATTAAAACAAGCAGCACATAAGTTTTGTTTTACATTTTCCTGAGTATTTGGTTTGGTAACATTTGGGAGTTGTAGCGATTTCTCCAGGAATTTTAATATCAAACGTGTCATCTTTATTGGTTCATGATTGATTTCACGTAAACATATACGACAGTTATCAAATACCTCCATATTTCTTAATATATTATTATGACCGCTATTTTATTTTTCAAATTAAGTATTTATATCGGTCGAAATTAATGTAATTTCGCCTATGAGCAGAAAATTTTCCGACGTACACAATAAAAATATGTAGAAGCGAGTATTCCAAACCAGCTGTAACGTTTAAAACAGGTGTGTTATACGATTATGGTAGATCATAAATATTAACCTCATAATGGTTGGTAAGTCGGTTTGTAACAGTGTTGCCAATTCGAACGATTAATTAGTATTTAAAAGTTTTTAATTAAATAAATAACATTGCTAGTTTAATGTTATTTATAAATTTATTAGAAGTGCTTCGTTTTATTCATTATTCGATTCGTTTTGTTTCTTTTTTCATCTCATATATTTTCTAACAAAAAATAAAATTATATTACAATAAAAGTAATTTAATGAAGTGCGTTTTTTTAAAGGTTGACATTACTAGTAATTTACTTATTAGCTTTTACCGTTATAATTACTTTACGAAATGTGATTGGAAATTAAAAGAGTTTAATTAGAAATTATTCGATTTCTTTTAACTTGAATATAATCATGCATATACCAGATGATGTAAGTGTTATTAATTGAGACAATTTAATTGAATACATTTAATTGTTCGAAATTTAGGTTATTTGTAAAGCTTGTCAAGGTGTTTTTTGTTGTGCTGAATGTCGTCACAAACATGAAATCAGAAATCATGCTATACTTATACGAGAACCTATTGCCGTAGCCGATTCTAATTTTGCCAATAAAGATACAGTCAATGATAATTTAAAATTAGACACACAATATGAAACAAAATATTTGTTTTGTCCGATCTGTGAAAATCGACCTTTACCCTTATTGGCTGAACTGCCTACTGAAATGTTCCTGCACATCAAATCATGTCACTTGCCACTGTTTTGCAAGAAATGCTTGAAAATTTACACCAAAATTGATGATCTCAAGCAATTCACAAAATGTATTCAACCTACAGTAGTATGTCAAAATCCAGAATCTTTGGCCTCGAATCAATCATGCAACACGGACGAAGCCTCTAAAGTTACCGTTACAAAAGCTGTAATGCCTCATGTTATGACGGCTGTTCAAAGTTCTCCAATGCGTCGTCAAGATTTTAATGAGAATCATGTAACACCAATATCTATAATTAATATGCGTTGGAAGGCTAAGAGTAAATTAACACATGAGGAGTTCATAAGTGATAGCGTTTCGTCCATAAAAAATTTATCTTCTATAAGTAATTCTTCTCTAAGACGTAGTTTGAGTGCAGCATCGGCAGTAAAAGGAAAAGTTATACGTTGTTCTTCAACACCTGTGCACTTGGAAATGGTTTTTTCTAAGCCCAAAGAGCAGACGTTTAATGCTACCGGAACTGGGCACATTTCAAGCATACAATGTATTAGTGGTTCTGAATCAGATATTAGTCCAGCCTATGTTCAACCCAGTAGGTGAGTAGAAATCATTGGTCTTCTTCTATTTGGCATAAAAAATATTTATCAAACAAAGTATTATATGTTAATATATATTTGTAAGAATATGTAAGTACCAACAAATATAAGGTCCTATGAATTTAAATTAACTTTTTTGTGTATTAATTGTAATGCAGACCAATAGACAAAAATATTATAAGAACTCTGGCATTTATTTTTAGCCAAGCTATGGAGCCAATTAACCGTTACATAAAAGTCCATGGAACACGTTCTAGACTGACCGCTGTTACACCCTTACGTCAGGTTATGTCGAAAAGTATACAAAGGGCATTTGCTGAGCATGGACTATCAGCAGCAACTGATTTAAGGCTTTCTAAAACGAATCAACGTAAAAATATTTTTGATTCTACCTCATCGCCAGATATTAATCCTGAAGAATGGCCTCAGCTGTCAGCTTTAGATTTGCGTTTATCGCCGGCTGTTAGACGTAGCCAGAATGCAAGTGAGGAATATTTAAAGCAGCCTTTGGTATCCAGTAGCATTCCTCAACAGCAGTACCATAGTGATTTACCAAATTTACAACGGAATATTTTACTATCAGCTCAGAAGCTTACCACAGAATCTATTGTTATAACACGTACCGAACATTTATCTACTGTTTCATCTTCTACATCAGCTAGTTCAAACGTAAGCATAAACTCTATGAAACCCAGAAGCTCCACCAATACGTCACTCCAATCGGCAACATCACACGGTAATTCAGTATTTAAATCATGTAGCAGTTATAAAATTATTACGGCCACTACTGAACAGATACGAACTGTGGAAAACGAGAATATTGTTGGAGCAATGCCACCTCTTACACCGATAACTCGCATACCTGGGGCTACTATACATAAAAAGTTGATTAAGTTTGATACTCCTAAGATGGAATTACGAGATTTACGTGAAGTTAAAAATTCTCCCGGTGATGTGTTTTTCACACCAAATGCCACGCCCACATCCAATGAAGATGAAGAATCGGTTGAAGTCAAGGCAGAAAAGAAATTATTGGTAAAACAAAATTTAAGTGGACGTTTTGCGTCTTTACGGAGGCCATCAATAAAAGAGTGTGCCCACAGCACCGCTTTCAGTCGCATTGAACAAGTAGCCAGTGCTTTTGACGATGACTATGTAGATGTAACATATAACAACTATGATGATGAAGTATTTTTACCAGAGGAATCCGAAAACTCTAGACATAAAACAGATGATAATAACAAAAATAACGAGCCTCAACAATCTGGCGGTTTATGGTCTTTCATGTCTTCAGTTATGCGATTGCCTTTACGTAAGGGATCTCAGTGTAAGGATGTTTCCAAAAAGACTAATGCTCAGGGTGTAACGAGCTCCAATTCTAATTCTATAATAAAAAGATGCGCTTCTATTGCAGGTATACTTTAATAAATTTGCAATAACAAAAAGTCCTTAATTTTTTTATATCCTTTAATATTAGGTTCTTTGGTTCATTCTGATCCGCTTGTGGATGTAAATGACTTGAATTCATTGAAGCGTAAACGTTCATATACAACTGATAGTCAGTCTACTTCAGCGTGTATTGCTCAATTGCAGAATTCTGAAGACACTTCTCCCGAAAATGAAATGAAATTCAACATCTCTTCTAAACGTTTTCGTATACAAGGTCGTCGTCCTATAGATCGCATGCGTTTAAATAATTAATATAATATATTCAATATTTTTGTTTTTCTTATTTATGGGTTTTATTTGTGGCAAGAGTTTTAGTAGTCTTTAAATTAAAACTTATTAAATATAATTTTAATTGTTCAAATATAACTTTCATAATTTGTATATACGTAGGTACCCGTTATCTTATAAGGGTTAATGGAATTGTTTATTTTTGTAATTATACCGTTTTGTTTAAACGATGAGAAAAAAACAACAAAAGAATATTGTGTTTACTTTTTGGTAGTGTTAATCATTTCACTTGCATTGCAATTCTATAGCTTGAGAGATAAACAAAATAACAAATGACAATCAGCTGTGGGGAAATTGCAACGATTAATTTGACATTGACATGACATTTTCCATTACAAGTGAAAAATTGTTGTAACCAGAGAATTTATTCCTTAATTTTTTATTGGAAAAAATTTAATAAAATAGAAAATTTATTAAAAAGAGTCATAGACTGCATACCAAATAAATAAATAAATAAAAAAATTGTATAAATAAAAATAGAAAATGCTATAAAAACGTGTTCTTAGTACCCACAATTAACAGCAGAACTAAAAATATTATAAAAATAGATTAAAATATCGTAAATTATGTAAGTTGTCTCATTTGTCGCAATTTACGCAGAAACTTGTGTTTGTAAACAATTCTAATAACAATTTATATTTCGTCGGCTTTATTTTTTAGTTATACATCGTGTAAAGCATATAAGAAAATATGCGTTCTCGCAGCAATTCAGGCGTTCGCCTGGATTATTACCAGCGTATAGTCCATCGTTTGATTATGAGTCATCAGGAACCTGTTACAGGTTTATTTCCAGCTTCCAATATTAATTCCCATGCTTGGATTAGAGACAATGTGTATTGCATATTGGCCGTTTGGGGACTTTCAATGGCATACAAAAAGATCGCCGATCAGGATGAGGATCGTGCCAAGTGCTATGAACTCGAACAGAGTTGTGTGAAATTAATGCGTGGTCTGTTGATGGCTATGATGAATCAAAAAGACAAAGTGGAAAAATTTAAAATAACACAAAATCCTTTGGATTCCCTTCATGCAAAATATTCAAGCAAAAATGGCCAACCTGTTGTGGGTGATGCTGAATGGGGCCATTTGCAGATTGATGCTGTTTCTTTGTATCTATTGATTTTGGCCCAAATGACAGCTTCTGGCTTACAGATAGTTTTTTCTTTGGACGAAGTATCTTTTATACAGAATTTAGTGTTCTACATTGAATCTGCCTACTGTATTCCTGATTATGGCATCTGGGAGCGTGGAGACAAAACAAATCATGGTGAACCGGAATTGAATGCTAGCTCTATTGGCATGGCTAAGGCTGCCCTAGAGGCTATGAATGAATTGGATTTATTTGGTGCTCGTGGTGGACCTGCAAGTGTTATACACGTTTTAGCAGATGAGGCGCACAAGTGTCAGGCTGTTTTGCAGTCAATGTTGCCACGAGAATCAAATAGCAAAGAATTGGATTCAGGTCTTTTATGTGTTATTGGTTTTCCAGCATTCGCTGTAGATGATCCCCAATTGATTCGAAATACAAAAGATGCTATCCTGCAACGTTTACAAGGCAAATATGGCTGTAAGCGTTTCTTACGTGATGGCTACCGCACACCTAAAGAGGACCCTACACGTTTGTACTACGAAAGATGGGAGCTGCGTATGTTTGAGAATATTGAATGTGAATGGCCGTTATTCTACTGTTACTTAATTTTGTTTCATGCATTTCAAAACGATAAATTGTCTGTCAAAGAATATGCTGATCGTCTAGAGGTAAGACTTAATAAAAGCTAATTGTTGTATATTAGAAATAGAGATAAGTTCTAGTTTTGGTTCACTAATTTTATAGAAAAAGCTATATAAGATTATAAGAATATGTTTTATGCCCGGGCTTTAGTATTTGTCATTTTTTATTATGATTATAATTGTATTAATTATTCTTTTAGCAAATAATGGTACGCGGAGATGATGGTATACTTTTAATTCCTGAAAGCTATGCAGTACCATATAATAAAGTTGCACAAGAATACCAACTACCGGGATCACAACCTAGAGAAGTAGTTGGCCGTTGCCCGTTCTTATGGGGTCAATCTTTATTTATTTTGGGAAGGTTACTTCAAGAGGTAATGCATTATAATATTGAAATATTTGAGTAATAGAAATAAAAAAATCTTTAAATTCTAGGGATTCTTGGCTGTAGGCGAATTAGATCCTTTAAATCGTCGCTTAGGTGCACAGAAGAAACCCGATGTGGTGGTACAGGTGGTTATCATAGCTGAAGATAACGAAATACGTGATAAATTAGCTGAATATGATTTGCATGTGCAAACTATAGCTGAAGTCGCACCAATTGAAGTTCAGCCAGCACGAGTTTTGAGTCACTTATATACGTATTTGGGAAGAAATCGTAAATTGGGCTTGACGGGTCGTAAGTCACGCGATGTGGGTATATTAAGTACGAGCAAATTATATTCGTTAAAAGATAAAATATTTGCTTTTACGCCACAGGTAAGTCCAAAAGTTAGGGGATTTTATTTGAGTTGTGATAGAAAATTAAATTCTGAGAATTTATTATAATCTTGTTTTAATTTTTCATTTAAAATGTCTTATTTAAATTAAAAATGTAGAATTATGAATTTTTTTAACTATTTTATTATTTATTTTGTTTTTTTAATGTACGAAATAGTTTGTCGACTTATCACGTTTTTATATCGCCTCTGACAATGAGTTAATGATTGATATTTTAAAAGGCGAAATAAATTTTCTAAAGTCTGCTTGGGATTTGCTTGGACGTCCCTTGGTTACTTTAGTTTTGAAGAAAATTCATTTAGGTCTGTTTTATATGTATTTTTTTTTTGAGAAACTATTTGTTTATTTTGCATTATAAGTTTCTTCTTAACTGTTTACATTGCAAGGGATGCGTTTAATTTCTATTTTTTAAATCTGTTTAATTTAAATGTTTTATTATTATCCCTTTTTTTTTTAATAAAAGCAAGTTTCTTTTTTATTTAATTAGACTATAATTGGTTATGGTATTCCACACTAAACAATTGGTTCTAAATGAATAAATGTGCTAGTTATAAATATTGGAAACGGTAACAATCATTAGTAAGCCTATATAGTTCTATAAAACTGGGTAGCCAAAGTTAATTTATAATTTATATCTACATAATACATATTTTTCAATCTGTTTCTGTACTTTTACGACACGAGTTCGTTAAGTTTATAGTTACAAAAAAGGCCTCACAGAAACTCTAAAATATTTAAGAATACAAAAATGCAAAAACTAAACGTTATTAAAGATTTTGTACTACAAAAAAAAAAGATAGAATTAATTAAAAAACGTTTACAAGATTCGTTGCTCAAAGTGTTGCCAATTAAAAAATGTTTACTGTTAAAATTATATAAATATTCCAAAGGCTTTCAAATTTATCTATAGCACTTAGGCAACATTTCGAGCCTCGACTATATAAAACGCGTTTAGACCAATTCTAAGTACGGAGCACTTTGATTTATGGTTGCCTTAGTTTTATAGATTTTAAATTCTTTTTTTATTTTTTTTTTTTTAGAAAACTTGCTTTTACTGTATATTTATTTAGCAAATAATTATAGAATATATATATATAGATATATATGTATATTTCTTTTTTGATTAAATTTGTCTTGAACAATTTTAGTTTTAAACAATCTTATATTTTTAAATAACTTTCTTAAAGCATTTTGGACAGACTTACTATATCATTTAAAAGATTTGATTACCACTCGAATTCATTTTACATTTTATAAACATTTTTCGAATTAATTTAATTAGCATATCGATTATGAAGAATATTACACCACACGTGATCCAGACTTGCTTGCAAGTAATTTCACCACCAATTTAGCTTTCCTAACAAATAATTGGCGTCATATGTTAGGAAGACCCACTATAACTCTAATGGCAACACATTATATGCTAGGTAATTACCTTCCAAATTCGTAAACAAATTAAAATCCAAATATCAAAGCAATACAAGCGTTCATAAAACATTAAAATTCTATAAAAATTATATCATTCTTCAGATTAACTTTTTTTTTATAATTTGCTTAGCTTTTAAAAAAAATATTTTTTTGTTGCTGATTCATTTAAAGTCGAACTTAATTATTTGCTATTTGGTATGTTGTCTGCATGCTTTTATAAGTTTATTTTATATTATTTGTTTTGTTTTGTTTTGTTTTGTTTGTACTGTTTGAGTTAAGAAAGAAATAATAATTTTTTATAATAAATATAACTAACAACTAAACAAAGTGATTCTTTTGGATCAGCTAGAATCTATTGTAGCTAATTCTATTACACGTGAATTACACTTTATGTTGAGCAATTTGTTTTAGTTTTAATATGACACAAGAAGTAATTATTGCATAAAATTTTATTTCAATTTTAAGATTTGGAAATAAGAAATCGTATTATTTCAATATAATGTTTTATTTTTTAACATGGGTAAAGTAAGAACTTCGACAGCTAGTTTAATTACTTTTGTATTTCCCTGTAATAAATGTCCCTATTAGTAAAAGACAGTAAAATCGCGTGACTAGCGTGATATGATTATTTACTTGTTACTTCAGTGACTATGTACAAACGTTTTAGTCTGATCCAGAGAAGATTATTTTGCTTGTTAGTCTTGTGCGCTCCTAGTTCACTTTCTAGTGCTAAGTTTTAGCATATTTCCTTTAGTTTGATCCTTATACGTATTTTTCGAGATCAATATTGAAAGATTTTCTAACTGGGGTATTTTAGTGCATTGCATGGCTAAGCCAATGTAAATATTGTACGATGACTCGTAAAATTATTTTAATTTCTCCGTAAAGCTCATATCTTTCAAACACTTTAAGGATAGGTTAATCTGATTGTGCAGGTACCCATAATGCACCATAAAACAGCGCGGTCATGCTTATTTTGAATCATTATTTATTTCTAAACTGATGTTATTGGTTTTGTTCAATTGACTTCTTGTGGATTATTTATACGATTTCTTGCCAATCCTACAAAACACTTAGTAAGACCTTTTGCTCCGGCTTACTATGGATCGGTTTTGACGGTTTGACTTTATAACCATCTGTTTCAGACATGAGTCGGATCTGATGTGGTTTTTTTGTGCCAGACTTATATAAACGATTCCAATCGTTTTCTTTTGATTGTAACATTAACGTCATCTCGTACAATACAGATTATTTAAGGTTTTTATTGGGAATATAATAAATTTTTTTTTATTTTAGTACAACTTAAATTTATATTAACAGTTATAAAAAAGGTCCCACTTCTTATATATTATATATTCTTATATATAAATAAAAAATGGTTTTTGTTTCTATAATTAACAGGCAAAATTATTATTAGAATTGTTATATCCCTTAGAAGCAATGATTAACAAATTTTACCAAATTATATAATATATTGGGACCGTATATTTATTATATAATTTTTTTAAAACAAAGAAATTTTTGTATATACTTGTCTATATACTAATACTTACTTACCTATGTTATACAACGGCCTTTATTTTGTAAGTGTAAAGTTTTCGATAAAGAATAATAAAAAGAATTGTTACTAACTTGTTGACATTATTGAAAATATCTAAAATTTCATTTAACTGTAGGATTTATTTTTTAGTCAATACTGTAGTCTTGTTACTAACATTGTATTAAAATTGTATGCCAAACTTAAAATCTCTTTTTTACGCTTTTAAGCTAATTGTTTTTATTTTTCTCTTTAAATTAAAAATAGACCAAGATAGAATACCCTTGGCCATGATTCAAACAATGCGTAAATTAAAATCGGGTTATATTAACGGTACACGTGTAATGCTGGGCAATCTTAAAGATTTCCTTAACACATCTGCTATAACAGATTTAAGTTTTCTGGGAAGCACTGAAGATGGCTATCCGGATCGTTTGCATCCAGATGTGCAAACCTATCTCGATGAACATTTATTACGTTCCTTTAGCCATCGTAACACAATGAATCTAAGAGCCGGGCAATTGAGACCCAGACATTTAAGACGGCGTATGTCCTGCAAAGGTGCAATCAAAAAAACGAGATCGATTAATGTTGATAGTAAGTGAGAAAGAAAGAGAAATTAAAAATTAAATTTACAGTATTTTATTTGTTTCAGCTGACAATTTGGGTATGGAAGGTCCTACACCACTGACCGAAAGACGTTTGTCATCCGTGGTACCGCCACCTTGGCTTCAGGCAAATCCTCCCAGTCATTTGAATGCTTTTGCTACTACACACGAGGATAATGGTGAAAATCCAAATCAAGTAAAATCGGAAGTTTTAATACGTGAAAATATCTATCCGATTGATATTAATCATAGCCGTTCGGCAATTGAAAAACGCAGTGAGTTTGCTAGACAACAAGAAAGTGAGTGTCTTGTAGCGCATATCTAAATTGTGTTTTATACAAAAACCCTACAGCACTTTTTAATTAATATGAAGGTTGCAACAAATGTAAAAATATAAAAAATAAGGACAATTCAGAATGAAAGACAAATGCAACCTTTAATAGAAATATTGTTAGTATTTTTTAATAAGTATGAAATTTCAAATTCACATTGATTTCCGACTATCGATTTTGATACGAGGGCAAACTATATAAACTAGATAGATATCGTATCTAAAATATAAAAAGTTGCCCTAGTATCTTATTATATAGATTCTTTATTGTTATATGTATGTATATAGAAGAAGGGATTTTGCATTCATTCCTATTAGTTTCAATAAAATAAAAAATTGTTTGTGTGGTGTAGGGTAGTTTACTGTGCATTCTGTGTTTTTATTTTTTTTATTTTTTTCAGTTTATTAATTTTTCTTTTTTTTTATTATCTTCTTTTTATTTTCATATATGATTTCGATTATAAATATTTGTTTCGATTTGCGTATTATGTGTACACCATTTTATGTTGCATATGCATATTATTTTGGCTTTTGTATAAATTATACTCTACTGTAAAACTATGCTAAAAATAGCCCATAATGTTCCTAAAATTCTTGTGCAACGCCATCGCCCGGAAACAAATTTCGCTGACACAGAAGTTGAAGAGCTTATAGCCATGTTAAGAGAAACGGAGAATCTGGAAGAACAAGGTGACATCCTACAATATTTAGTTGATACACAAGGCTTAGATTTCAATACAGGTATGTTAAGTATTCTGTCAACAATTTATACACACTCTTAAATAATTTAACACAAGTTTTATTCTAACCAAACACTAAACAAATTTTATTAAACAAATTCCTCTCAGAAAAGCAAGCAACACAAATTTTCCAAGCAATATACAACATCTGTTCTGTCCAATGTCTTATTTTTTTTTATCGAATTGTATCAATATATCATAATATATTCTTTTCTTATTATTATTACTTAAACATCACTCTATATTATATTATACTTCATTTTTCCTTTGTTTTTAATACCTTTTTATTGTGATATACCTTTAATTTGTTTTTATAATGTCGTTGTGAATCTATTTCTATTACTGATATAATTAGCCGGCTTAGGACTTAAAAATAAATCATCATCGTCCTCTTCCACTTCTTCCGGTAAGTTCAAGTTCAAAAGTCCCACCAATCATTTTAATATATTAATTCAACATAAATTTCCTCCCACCAATAATAAAAAAAGTCACTTTAAATGTTACTTGGTATTAATCGTATCGTATGTTTGTGGGTTTATTTTCATTTCTTTATTGTGTCGTTATTTTGTGATATTACCCTAATATTGTGTCTTAATTATTGGGTACTTTAAAGTAAACAAAAAAATACATATCAATTATCCTTTTGATTGTATCACACATACGTATTTTAATGTCGTTGCTTTGTGTAGTTTTTTTTTATATTTAGACTCTATTTACACAGCGTACACTTAAAACCGTACCGAAATTTTTTTATTGTAATATCACCGTCACTGTTAGCGAATTATGTAATGAAAACATTTAGTAATAATTATAAATCTAATAAATTGAAACCAATTTTAGTGAATGGATTCAAATTTAATTTGAATTATTAGATCTATCTGTTAAAATAATGTTTAATTGGCTTATCCTCTAAGATATTGATGGAAAATAATTTTCAAAACAGTGATGTTTTAAAATATATTCTAAACAATCTTTAAACATTGGAACATGTACACTCTACCGCCTCCTACACTATGCTTTTTAGTATTAAAAGTAAACATTTTTTAAATATACCATACATATATTTCAGAATATTTGAAAATTTTCTTTTAACATTATTGCTTTCATCTTTTTTCTTCTTCTTTTTCTTTAAAACTAACTTTTTTTTCTCTCTATTATAATTATAAATCATAATACCTATATGTTGGCTATTAATTATATGGGCTGCTTAATATCTATGCTTTATGGAAAATATCTAAAATTTATAATTATCGTCGTATATTCACTCGTACTTTGCATGTTTACTATTGTTTTAATGCCTAAATATAAAAAGTAATTGATCAAACCCTTGAGGAGGAATGTGTCGAAGACATAGCTTTTAAAAATATAGTGGCCAAGCCTCCATTACCACCATCTGCACTGTTGGTGGTGCCCGATAAAAGTCCAATAGCTACTAATACTCCAAACATTAATATTAATTCTTCCCCCTCTGAAGGCATGCTAGAAGAAGGACGTGTTGTTACTGTACGTGATTTGTTAAAGGGCTTATACGAAAAAGCTTGTCAACAAAAACTATGGGGATTGGTACGTCACACAGCTGGTATGTTGGGTAAACGTGTAGAAGATTTAGCTAAAGCCGTTACCGATTTGCTGGTACGACAGAAGCAAGTCACAGTCGGTATGCCGCCGAATAATGAATTCACAATAACTGCACCATTACCGGAAGCTGATCTTAGGCAATTGATTCACGATGTAAGTACATATTTCATTAAAAAATTTGTACTTTTTGATTTTATCAAATAATTACAATACGTATATGAAAATATTTCTCAAGGCCTACGGCGATGATGAAAGTACCGCTATGTTAACGCAAGAACTCATGGTCTACTTGGCCATGTTCATACGAACTGAACCCCAATTGTTCCATGAAATGTTGCGTCTAAGAGTTGGCCTTATTATACAAGTTATGGCCAAAGAACTATCACGTACATTGAATTGTGATGGCGAAGCAGCATCAGAACATTTACTGAATTTGTCACCATTCGAAATGAAAAACCTTTTATACCATATATTAAGTGGCAAAGAGTTCGCTGTGAGCAGTGGTAATTATTCTGTGGAAATCATACAAAATTACATTCAAATAATCTCATGACGATTGAACCTTTTATAGTTGCTCGTGGTAATCTATCAATCGTCAGTTGTAAATCGAGTCGTGTGAGCAAGAAGAGTCAAATCGGTTTAGGTGATCCAGAGGGTGATGATGCTTTAATAGCTTCCATTGATGATCGTCAGGGGCAATGGTTACGTAGACGCCGTTTAGACGGTGCCCTTAATCGTGTGCCAAGAGATTTCTATTCGCGAGTATGGTCAGTATTGGAGAAATGTCAAGGTTTGGCCATAGAAGGACGGGTATTGCAACAGAGTTTAACGCAAGAAATGACACCTGGCGAGTTAAAGTTTGCTTTGGAAGTGGAAACAGCTTTAAATCAAATACCCCAACCCGAATATCGTCAGCTAGTAGTGGAGGCTTTAATGGTGTTGACTCTTGTTACGGAACACAACATGGTGCCTAATTTGGGTGATGTCATATATGTTGAACATTTAGTTCACAAAGCCAATCAGTTGTTCTTAGAAGATCAGCGTAAAGTACAGGGCGATGCTACTCTTTGCTGTGCCAAAACCAAAGATGGTAAAGAACAACATCAGGCGGCATCTGGCATGTTGTTGTGCGGTGGCGCAGCTTATATCTGCCAGCACTTGTACGACAGGTATTGTTAAATACTAGTAACTTTTTATGTTTGTTTTTACGTTTTGAATATTTCAGTGCACCTAGTGGCAGTTATGGTACTATGACGTATATGGCTCGCGCTGTAGCTTTAGTTTTGGATTGTGTTCCTAAGCACGGCGAAATGGAATGCGCTATATCGTAAACATAATTTAAAAACTTTATTGTGCAACTTTTTAAAATCATTAAACGATCGCTCTGTTTTATTTTTGCTGTTTTAACAATACTTTTAAAGTGATTTAGTTGTTTAAAAATAATGAATTTCTGAACAATTATACTTTCATAGTGGTTCTGAACGAATTTTTACTCGAAATTTTGTTGATTTAATATAAATTTTATTTTAAAAAATTATCGTTTAATAATAAGGCAAAAATACGCCACATGCATATACTTATATTATTAATTTGTAATTCTACTAATTGAACTTATTACGGTTACCGGACAAAGTGTTGAAATATGGGAACCGAAATGAGATAAACGTTTTATTTATTTCTTTCTTGTAATTTAATAATAATAAAAAAAACAAAAATAGCGTGTTGTAAAGCTCATTTATTTCAAATTTTGTAAAATGGTTTTTCGAAACGGCGAATACGGCTTCTATAGACTCATAAGTTCCGAAAGACGGTGAAAGTACAGCTTTAGATAATTTCAAATCATACAGCAACATTTAATGTTGCTTCCAGATTTATAAGTGAATGCCATTCGTTATTAGGGAGTAACGTAGGGGCATTATATTTGAATGCAGTGATCATATTTTTTGTAGACCATGTTCGTTCGGTGGACAGTGGAGTGTGACAATCTTTCGGCAAAAGTCTTCTGTCTCATTCATTTACTCTATTAAGCAGTAGACTGTTAAGCCAGTTTCCGAACTGGTTTATCAAGAAACAAAATAAGGCATTTTAAGCAGAACTTCGTTTTCGAAGATTTTGAATAATTTTGATATTTTCCCTCATCATACCCAAAATACTTAAATTAAATAACATTTTTTTTTACCAAATTATGTATGTATATATTTTTGTTATACTTTTTAATGTAATTGAAAGAAAAAATCAAGATTTTTAAGAATGGTCTATCCAATAAGCAACATTTCAAATTCATCTTTGAAGAAATGCTTCAAAGCCTGAGCTAAGTTGGACTTTATTAGCCAAATAATATTTTTCTTTTAATTATAAAGTTGAGATGACATTGTAAAACAAAGAACATTAATAGATAATTTAAAATTAAAAATTTTAAAAAGATTTATAGGTGTTTGCTGTTTGGGTTGTTAGGGCGGTGGTGTTAACAAAATAAGAAAATAAATCGATTAATTAAATTAGGTTTTTTGTGTTATAAAATGTAGAGAACATGAGAAATATATTTTCATTTTTGATGATGACGAAAAGTATGTAATAATTAGCTTAACAGTAGCCACGATCTGGAACACGTCTTCTGGGTGCACACTTAATAATATTGTCTACACGTAAAATCATTTCGGCGGCTTCAGCGGCTGACAAAAGGACTTGACGTTTAACAGCAAATGATTCAGTGATGCCCAATTCTTTCATGTCTGCCACTTTACCTTTGTCCATATCGAGACCAAATGAGGTTTTGCCTTGGGCATGGGCTGCTCTCAGTTCAGACACCAATTGAGCCGAATCGTAACCAGCATTATCAGCAATAGCCGTAGGTAAAGCCAAAAGAGCGCCTACAGAGAACGAAGGAAAAAGTGTTTAATCTGTCATTACATTAACAAAATAAGTCTAACTTACGTGCGAAGGCTTCCATGGCAATGGCTTCTTTGCCAGCAGTTTCAGCTGCTTTTTTTAACACAGCGTTAGCCATCAAAGCTTCAGATGAACCACCTCCGTAAATAACACGTGATTCCTTAACTGTGGCAGCCAAAACACACAAAGCATCATGTAATGAACGATCAGCTTCATCCAAAATTTGTTGTGTGGCACCACGTATAACAATGGTACAGGCTTCACCCAATTTAACTCCACTGAAACGTAATAGTGTATCTTCTCCAATCATAACTTGTTCAATTACATCACATTCACCCAATTTAACTAATGAAGGATTTTCAAATGTCGATACAATTTCACCGCCAGTGACCAAAGCCAAACGTTCAATACCATCAAAATCAGCATGTTCAATAGCCATAACACCAGCATCAGCAAATAATTGTTCTGGGTAGTTGTAGATCAATTGGCGATTAATGAAGACATTGCAATTGTGACTCAAAATTTTTTGTACTTTGTCCTTCATTTTTTCTTTTTCGGCCAATTCTAAATCAGCAATTTTGGCTAAGCTATCAACCTTAATGTTACTGCCAAAAACTTTAATCTTGTCAGTGTCCATGGGTGTGTTAGCTATTAAAATTTTAGCCTTTTCAATCTGAAAAAAGAAGGTGTTGAAGATACATTTTAGTATGAATGTGTATAAAGTTGTATTTTCCAGGACCTTGCTGTTTACATTCAACCAAATAGGACTACTGAATTACTTCCTTAATATCGAATTAATTTTGATAAATGTTTTCACTTTGTTTTTCTTTTTTAAGTTTATAAAATCATGCAATATTTCCGATTAGCATTTTGCTTATAAGATTAATCTTTTTGATGACTTCTGCATACACCATCAAACTCGTCAAAATGGCTGTGATATGATATATAAAATAAGAAACATAATTCACAACCAATTTGACGGTCCAAGAGTGTACATTTCAATGTATTTTTGTAATAAAACGTAATTTATAACATTATTGAATAAGAGATTTAATTTGGTACTTACCCTTTGTGGCTGGTGAACGCCTGGTTTTTTGTCCAGCAAGAAACCTTCATCCAAAAATGAATCATCCAAAGTACCACCTGATTTCTTAATGATTTGAATTGCATGCAATTCACCAGAACCCTTTAAACGTAAAACAGCATCGACGGCCAATTTAGCAAAGAAGTCCTTGTGTTGATGCAAAATCTTTGATGACAATGTAGTGCGGGCAATGTTCATAAGATCTTCTTTGAATTTAGCGTCATTGGCTGAATTGTCCTGAGATGACTCTGTAAGCGCATCACGAGCCACTTTAGTGGCCAAACGCCAGCCAGCAATAATGATTTGTGGATGAAGTTTTTGATCGATTAGCTTTTCAGCTTCACGTAAAAGTTCAGCAGCTAAAACAGTGACGGAAGTGGTACCATCACCGACTTCTTCGTCTTGGACACGGGACATATCGACTAAAATCTTGGCTGCAGGATTGTCAACACCAACAGAACGCAATATAGTGGCGCCGTCATTGGTTACGCTAACTTTACCATTGTCGCGGCCATGACTGACTAAGATTTTGTCCATGCCTTTGGGGCCTAAGGTGCTCTTAACCAAGTCTCCAATAGCAATGGCTCCTATGAAAGAGGACAGACGAGCCATTTCGGCTTTTTCTTCTTGTGCCTCATTCTTGAGTACACGTACAGGATTTAAAGACATTTCCTATAAGAAAAAAAAGAGTAAAATGTATTGCTCTTCATCGAAACTGATTTCGTTTTAATGTAGACTATGTACGGTATACTGCACTATCTTTTGTAAGTTATAAATTTTATTCCCATAATAAATTTAAATATTTAACAACAGTCTACAACTATTTATTACTTTATCTTCCAACTTCAGTGTAAAACAAAGAAAACATATATACATTCCCAATACCTATTGTGCTGTATAATGCATTAAACTTAGACATCTGGTAACTCTTTCTAATTGGCAGGCTTCTAAAAAACAGGAACATTTAAGATGTTAAACATAACCTAACTTTAGGAAATATGGAATTCCTTCTAAGAACTAAAATCCTCTTTTCCGTTTGCATTAAGATAATTTAATAAAGTTTCATCCGCGAGAGTATGATTCATCACCATAAGCACGCTGTTTTTATGTCTCACATAACAAATAAATTTAATGTTTAACAGTAAATTGATTGTATCAAATTGCGAAAATTGTAGACTTCAGTAGAATAGTAATTTAATATATTATTATTCGAAATATTCCTATTATTTCTATTAAAAACCATTGTACTTTAGAATAATCTCGAATAAAATCTCACGTGCATATTTTCTTATTCATGTTTCGTTTTTTTTTTCATCTGCTTTTACACAGGGGCTTGTGTGTGAGACTCATTCATTTTACCCCGCCGTCTCCGCTACTTTTTAATTTAATGATGCGGTCATTGTGCTTCCCAAATACACACATCGTTTTTATTCTTCTTTTTTCTACTTTCAACACCCGGCGAATTTATTTCATATTATTTTTATAAATATCACAGAAATTTCTTAGAACTGTTAGTTAAACCACTCACTGATATGTAAACTTAAAGTTTTTATTTATAGTTTAAAATAAAATAATGAAATTTTACCATTTTTATAGAAAAAAATTTGATTCACTATTATGTTTTCTGTTCACAGCCAAAGAAAACACCCGTATGGAAAAAAAATGAAAATGGCGAATGACAAGGTATGTTTTACAGGGTTGTATTTAAAATATCCATTCCTAATTTTGCTATACAACAGGGTTGCTATTGTAATCACAGGCTTGTATTTCATAAAAACAGGGTGTACAAAACTACACAGTAAGTTAATTGAATGTTATATTAGTGCTGATAAAAATAGGGTTTAAATTCGAATCATCGGTTAATTTGAATATGTCAGTGCTTATGTCATTCTATTCTGTTATAAAATTCAGTATCTTATATATAAATGAATCTATAGAGACTCTTTATGTCGGCAATCGACAAAGAGTCCAAACCTTCGAAGGAGGCCCTGTCCAGGGTTCTCAACATCAGCTTACTTAGAACTGGACAGTTGTAGAGAAGACGTTTGATAGTTTTCAACTCCTCGTCGCAACAAGCCCTGCAATAGTTCGCAGAGCTCTGTTATGAAACCAATAATTTACCTTAAACTGGCCTTATCCAATCCCAGCAGCAAACCTGTTCTATCAATGTCTACAGCAGGCCATAGACATCATTATCCCAATGCCTCTGATCTTTCCCCATTCCATCCAGTGATGAAATCGTAGAAGTGACAGATTGGGACATCAGGAACAACTATCAAATCGCCTTCAGAAAGTGTACTTAATCTAGCGAGAGCATCCGCCTTCTAATTGCAAATTATATCACTATGACCCGGTACCTAGTATAGACGAATTCAGTCTGGTCCAAAGTTCTTTAAAGATTCTTTGAACTTACGAACAAGCCGTGATTTACACCAAACCGATGCAATGGCTTTTACGGCAGCGTGACTTTCAACAAAAATCACAAGATTCCGAATCCGAAGTGACTTACTAGCCATGGTCTCAATAGCCTTCAAGATAGCAAAAATCTCTGACTGAAAAATGCTATAGTCAGTCATCCTTTAACCTATAGAGAAGTTCAAGACCGAGAGCTTACAGAAAACCCCAGCGCCTGTGTCTCCACCTAAATTCGACTTCAGTGAAGTTGGACATACCTCTCTGCCCCTGGAGTACCCCACTATTCCATAGTGCCGTTTTCGGTATGAATGTTTACAAACCAGGCAGGAATATAGCCTCTGGCACAATATAGTCGGTGTCTGTTTCCAAAGTTTCGTACCTCTCCGCATGAAAGACTACGTTCAGAATTCTTCAGACGTATGGCACTGTGCGCTGCAGTCTGCTTGACATACAAATCAAATGGAGTCAGACAGAGCATAGTATCTACTGATATATACTATTCTACTGATTCTGAAGGAGGCAATCCGCTGAATCTTATCTAAGATTTTCCTTGAAGCACAACCTTAAGTAATAAACGATCTAACAATCGCCAGATATATTCAGCGGAAGACCCTAATTCTTACCTATAGAGGTCCTACACTGATAAAGAGCATTAAAATCCTTCTTCATTCTTTCATCGGTATTTCTTTTCTAGTTCAGCTTGCTGTCTAGCACAACACCGAGATACTTGACTTCAGAAGACATCGGAAGCTCCTTACCATCTAACCTCGGTAACCTGAAGCTTTTAATTTTGTACTTACGCGAGAACCAAGCAAGGGTTGTCTCATTGGGACTTATACCCATACCACAGCTTGCAGCCTAAGAGGATAAAATCCCAATTACAGACTCCATCAGTTCCCCCAGAGTTGACAAAAATTTGCAACCTATCAGAGTAATCGCATCATCTGCCTAATCCACAACTTTAAAGCTCTTACTTTCTTTCTAACCGTCAGGTATATTACACCATCGGAGACAATCTTTACACGCATTCAGGATGATACCATTCAGAGCCGGCTACCTAAATAGTTCAAAGCTATTTATAGTTCATTTGACCCTATTCCTGTTAATGATTTCCTCCAAGTCGGGCGTCATTAGAGCTAGGATTAGCGACTCCCACGGCTAGCTTTCAGAATCCACACATTTAGGAAAATGAGACTGTCCACGCGCCATCGTTGTGTTAGACCAAGCCTAAGGTTTTGGGGTCCTTAGACAGCATTCTACGGAAACGAGCCTCTGTTTGTTGCTGCTTATTGAGCGGAGACAGCATTGACTCATATTTCTTGAAGAAAAGTGTTATACCGACAAACCAGAGACAATTGAGCCTTTGAAGGCCGACATTCGTGGTGCCATTGTGAAGATATGACCCCATGCACTCGATAAAATGAGCGAAAATTGATCCAATCCAATGATGTACTGTAAGGTCAGCTACGGCAGCCACATGAATGAAATATTATTTCATTTTTAACCGGAGCAATTTCAAACCAATTTTGTTTTATTGTATTTTAAAATTTAAACTCTTAAAGGGTCCACCCTTTAGTTATTAAACTAAACGATTGTAATATTTAAAAAACTAATTTATTTTCTTTAGCTTTTGTTAAATTTATTCGCACAAAATGTGCATATTGTTGTTCTGCTCTCTGTAAACATTTCTGTACAATGATGATGCTCTGTGGAATAAATACTGCAAGGCCTCTCTGTGTCCCCTGAAAGAAGAAGAATAATAATATTGATTGATTTCTTTACAGTACATACGTGCAGAAATATCGGATGATTGTTACTGAATTTAAAATTATAAAAAAAGTGCATATACCTACTAGCTACAAAGTGCTAATGGCCTGCGAGTTGTAGTAGTAGGGATGGGTTCTCCCATGGACGCTGAAGACTTAAAATAAAAATGTTAAAGGAGGAACTGGAGACATCAAAGGTGTCAAATTACGCAAAACAAACATTGGACTTGTGCAGTTGGGGAATGTTCTGCTTGATGAATTAAAATGGTACTTGCCTGGTACTTACTTTTGTAAAAGATTCGAAAAATATTTCTTGGACAACTTAGTCTCATCTTAGGATCGATCACTTTTTGTCTCAGACAGATCAGGGCAGTAATAAAGGAAGCGGACAAATTTGATAATCCTTTCATATGGTTAGCGGGTCATACAATATATGCTAGAATTGATAGGTCCATATCTAATGGCTTTTTGAAAATGTACGAATTTTCATTTGTAAGAATATTCAAATTTTCGTCCCCACATTAGCCATTATTGGAAATCAAATTGGAATATTTTACTGGATAGAAGAAAATGTCAACTTTGTTAAATCAAATTTCACTTGAGCACACATAAGGCCAAGGCCTATAGAATACGTAATACATTGTACTTTGACTTTAATTCAACCGACAGCAAAGTAACAACGTATATGATTGACGCAATAAGTATTTTGGTGTGCATTCTGAACAATACCAAATTTGAAAAAAAAGCTAAATAAACCAGCGTCAAGAGTTGAAAATCTTGCACTTGAATCTTGCACATGATTATCTCTTAGGTATTTAGTATAATAGTTATAGATTTACATACATACATACATACATAGTTGGTCATTTTAACCTTTCAGTCAGGATTATGACCTAGTCTCTCACACCACTTATATTATGTGTGTTCACTATATGAGTGGTGGGGTTCCCATGTTAAAGTCATCTCCGAACAACAGATTTCTGAATATTTCGTATTGTTAGAAATGCCTGACCTGGAGATTAATCCGTGGCCTCACGTCTAATAAGCCAACACATTACCATTACCTTACTACGGCGACTACACAGTGGTAGATTTACTGGACTGAAATTGTTCGAGTGTTCTATCTCTTTGATATACACATCACTGTGTATCTAATCATTGCTTTGGTGATTTGTTTAGGTTAAAGTAATAGCACGTCATTACAATGTCCGCCGAAGTTCTACCCTTATACCATATTCCAAGCGTTGCACCAGCCAGTATTTCTATGATAAATTAGGGGACAATTCAATCTCATGTTTAGAATACACTTCAAATGAGGCAAGAATTGATCTCATAAGTATATGTGCCTACCTGCGTTTAGGACTGGAAAACAATTTCAACGGAAGTCATTACCCAACAGTTCTGTGCACTCATATGTATATGCAAGGATGATATGCAAAACCGTGACGCGCTCCAGATTTTTTATAGAAGTCGACGTAGTGTATTAAGTAGAGTGTTGGCTTACTAGGCATTAGGCCATGGTTCAAACCCCAGATCAGACATCTCCAACAAAACTAGATATGAAAAGTATATTTTTTTTCGGCGAATTCCGCTCAGTAGATTTCTGTCAAAAACTCTGAGAGTAAATAAAATTGCAATGAAAAAGTTTCTCAAAAATCTGCTGTTCGGAGTTGACTTTAAACTGTAGGTCTCGCTGCTTATGGATAAAATTTACACACACAACATAAATGGTGTGATCGTAATCCTGTTTTGAAAGGTTGTAATGATCAACTATGTCAATGTATCAGATCGGGAGACTTAAAAGTTTAAAAATTGTCCATTTTTTCTTACAGACAACATTCATGTTTTTCATTTTTTTTCGTTAATAGCCCCAGATAATTTTTATTAGTCCTTAATACTTTTAGTTACTAAAACTAAAGCGGATTGAAGCCATGCCACACATTTTTATTCTGTTAGTGTGGTTTGTACCATCTAAGATTGAAAAGCGTTATAAATTAATATGTTTACCTGTTGCAATAACAGCATCCAGATGGGCAATGTAACTTTTGGCCAAACGTAATATTTCAATTTTCGATAATTTCCGATCGTATGGCTCGGTAGGTATTAATGTTCGCAATGTATTAAAGGCCGAATTAACGCTGGAAAAACTAGCAATTTAATCATTTTATCCACATAAAATCATAGCGAAAAACTTTAGACCACATACCTTTGTGTTCGACAACGTTCACGGGCATTTACAACATGTCGGGGCTTAGCGGTGCTGGTACTATTCGATGAATCAGATTCAGAGGGACTAATGCGGCTGTTCGTACACATTTCCATTGGAGAATAATTTGCATAGAATTCCATAGTTTTTCGTTAATTAATTAATATTATTATTAATTTTAATTGTTTTTATTCTATTTCTAAAATATGTGTAATAATAATATGTATGTGTAATCTAAATATGTACATATATGTTGTTTCAGTTTTAAAATTCCTAATGTAACTTGTTGGCTGGCTTTCTCCCACAAGACTGAAATTATTGCAATACTCTCTGCTACACTTATATTAATTCGATCGTTAAAAATTTTGTTCATATTCGAACTGGCAGGCAAGTGTATCTCATTCATCTGCTCTTTGTTTTTTTTTTTTTTAAATTTTTAAATGATTTTGTTTTGTTTTATTTTGTTTTGTCTTTAGAATTATTTCATTTCAAGTAGAATACAAGTGTGGTTTGGTTTGTTTTGGCATGGAATGAGTTGGAGATGGTCAATTATGATTTTTGTTTGTGTATTTCGTTGTTTTTTTTTTTACTTTGGCTACTGTTTTGTTTTGTTCTCAAATGTATCAAATGTTTTTATTGTTATTTGTGGCATCCACATGGATATTCTACACTTTATGCCACATATTTATATTTAAACAAACACTGTAAAACGAATTAAGTCATTAATGACGACAAATTGTCCATAAACACTTGGGCTGTGCTCAACAGCAACAATGAGAAATTGTATGCGATGATCATTATTGTGCTCTTAAAAAAAAAAAACAAAACAAAATCTTGCTGTATTTATTTAATATATTATGTGTCGATATTCTATACATAATACTGGTACTTAGTTAAAGAGAAGAAGTTGTTGAAATATTTTCTATTTGGTAAAAATTACTTTGGTTTTATTGTTAAACAACAACAGTGGGAGATTTTCTTAAGGACCTAATTTGTTATGGTGGGTGGTCAATAGTTATTTTGAAGAGTAAAATTTTTAAAAGTAATTCTATAATAAACAATGGCTCCTATTGAGACGACACATTTCTACCAACACATTTGTTCGATATGAGCAGGAACAAGTTTTAAGGTGGCGTAGAGTAGTGATTACAATGTTCAACAATAATCTTGAGTAATATAAGATAGAATTCCGGAGAAAGGGAAAAATATTCTCACATAACACATACATCACTTATTTTGTGTGTGTTATTTTTATACATGAGTTACGGGACCTAAAGTCGCCTCCGAACTGCAAATTTTTGAAAAACTTCATTGCAAATTTATTTACTCTTAGGATTTTTGCCAGAAAACTGTTGAGAACAAGTCGTCTAAAGAAAAATATTTTTGTTTTAATATCTCTTTGATGTCTGACCTGAGGTTTGAACTGAGGCCTCACGTCTAAAAGCCAACGCACTACCTACTAGACTACGGCGACTTCAAATGGAAAGGAAAAATGTTTACTAAGAATGTTTACTATCCAGATTCAGCTAATCTCGGTAAAAATCCTTCAATACTATATAGGCAACTATAGATCGACATGCGCGCCTCCCAAGGACCTACTGAAGTATAGTAATTACCTGCTAAATTAAAAAGACTTGTTAATAGAAGTTGAAAGAAAGTAAAGATACTTATGCTGTTGCAGATGCTTGTCTACAGTCCTATGTTCCTTAAAGAAATGAAAATAAACCAATGTTGTGACTGGCCTTGAGTTAAACAATTTTCCCCCTACTGACCAAAGTGAACAAGATATTGTATCCTTTAGATCACAAAAAATAAAAGCTAATCAGAAAAATATCCTATCGTCAAGTCGGACTTAATCGGTTAGTGTTGCCATGATCAATCGTTGCTTCGGAAATGAGTTTTTAATTTTTTTAAACCAACTAATGTGTTGCCCGTGTATACTCCTATAATTGCGTTTACTAACAGGACAATAATACCTCTGTTCAATCATGGTCGGACTCAAGGACTTACATTATTTTGTAGATATTTCCTATATTTGTGTCTTTTGAAGAGTATTGCATTTTTGACATCAAACTTAACTGAACGGAATGGATGATCCAACACAGTATTTAGATTTCCAGAAGCCCTAATTGTGTTTTTTTATCAGCATTAGAGACAAATTGTTACATAATACGTCTTCATTTTTTCTTGGCACGATCTATAGCAATACTTAATTAAGTCAGTGATTCAAGAACGAGGGCTACAAATCACTAAAGCCCTTGTAAAAACATTAATTTTTGAACGAAAATAAAAATTTATGTTACACAGTTGTTTCTCTAAGTGTATGCGAATACAGCTCAACAATAGTTTTGTTTGTAGAACGATTTATTTAATTAAAATTGCTGATGTTCATTTAGATAAATTAATTAAAATGAATTTGTTTCTCTTATCCAAATGAAACGAAAGTTTGTGAAATTTTTCTTTTTGTAATTTGTTTTAATGAAAAATTAAATGATTTATTATCATAAAAATATTTTTAATCATAATTGTATGCATATAATCCATGTTTAGCAGATGAAATAGGAATAAAAAAGGAAATTTATGAACTAAAAATACTTTTTATATTATATTTTAATATGTATATTTAATAATGTTCATGCTGGATTAAAAACAACTTAGTATTTAAATCCATTCCTTGAAAGTACGTGACGTAAGGTCACGGTTCAAACCCAAAGTCAGACATTTACAACAAAACGAAATATATATTTATATAACGATATAACAGCAGATTTCTGGCAAAATCTCTGAGAGTCAAAAGAAAAATTGCTATGAAAAGTTTCAATTAACTTTAAACTGTAGGGTCCGACACTCATGCATGAAATTAACACACACACACATAACATGTGTGTAGGGAAAAGTTATGTTGTAACTGACTGAAGGATTGTAATAAGTAAGTGATAGAGATTGTAGTAGTATTGAGTAGCAGAGACCTCTCCCATATGACATAATTAATATTCTACAAGATTGTCATTCTCCCCGGGCTTCTTTATGACGCAGAAGCATGGAAACTATTAAGCACTGATGCAGCAGCCTTGAAGGATTCCAGAGAATAATTCTACATAAGATCTTCGGTTCAGTGCGAGTTCGTGTTGATTTCTGCATTCGAACCAACAATAAGATGCTCCAGCGAGAAGAGTATTTGATGCGGAGATTAGAGAAGAGGAAAGACCAAGTCGAAGAAGCTCTCTCATCGATAGGTGGAGACCAGAGGCGCTAGGAAAGATGTGTTGAAGCAGGTCGAAATCCGATAATCGGCTTATTAATGACCATTTAAGTCAGTAAGTAAGATTGTAGTTGAAGTTGTGGTTCATATTTAGTATTAGACTTTTGAATACCTAGAGAGACTATTTTAAATTTGCGTTTCGTCGTTTGCCTTCGATCACGTAGATTTATAAAATTTGAAGAATATCAAAATCTTTGTCTGCTGAAGAACATCACTTTAAATTTTATAAATTTTAATTCCTTGAAATGCGTTTACAACTAAACTCAACACCAATTGGCAGCTGTCAAATGAAAGTAAATGCGCAAGTGGTTGGTCGAAATAGTCATCGACAGAAATTTTTCAAAAATAAAAAATGAAAAGAAACACAAGCTGATTTTATATTTTATTTTTTTTTTACTAAATTTTATTTAATTTTATTTACAACACTTAAAAATTAATACAAGGAAATAGCAGTAATTACAAAAACAGTATAAAAATTTTATAAAACAATTAATAAAGACATTACATACACACGAACAAATATAATTGAATTGAATTGAATTGAATTGAATTGAATATCATAAAAAGCAAGTTAAAAAGGAAATATTGAAACGGGAAAATATTACAATAGAAATTCCATACAGAGCTGTGTTAAACAATAAAAATATAATCAAACAGAAGAATTTGAGAAGGAAATTAAAAATACCTTTTTTGTTTTTTTTTTTTACAAACTTATAAACTAACAAAATAAAAAAATGACTTACACTTAAAGAAAATTAGAAACAATTCCAACATAATATTTAAAAAAAAAAAATTAAATCTTATAAAAATTAACTTCGAATTTTTTCTTTAATTAGGCAAATATTTTATAAAATTCAGCAGATATTAAAACAAAATTAACAACAACTTCACAATTTAAGCAGATTATGTTTTCGTTTTTTTTTTTACAGTGTATTTCACAAATGTATTACAAATATATTATGAAATGAATTAAGAAAAAAAAAAAAATAAGAATTATTTTACTCTATACAGATTAAAATTTAATAGTAATTGTTTATAAAACACCACAGTCATATTTAAATTAATAATAATATCTGGTCTTAGTTTTTTTTTTGTATTATTATGTAAGAAAAAATTTCTAAGGAATCATTAACAAAAATAGGAAAATAAAAACAAAATTTAAAATAAAAACAAAAATACTACAAAAATAATTAAGGAAAAGGCATTTCATATTTACAAGCAGTTTACAACTACAAATTATAGTCTCCAGACGATCGTTTCTGTTAATATTTTAAACGTAAATTTCATTTTGTGTAGTTCGTTTTTTAATAATAAATAAAATTAAAAGAAAATATAAACAAAAATTATACAGTGATGAAAATAGTGCATGTGTACAGTGGGTGAAAAAAGTCGGGTGATAAGGGATTTTGTTTTTGTTTGTAACTAATTTGTTTTTGCCATTTTAAAAAACAATTTTTAATTAAACTAAAAATTATATATTTTTTTATAGGAATAATTTCGTTGTTTTGACTAATTTAGAAATGTATAACAGAAGTAGTATGTTGTGTACAGAAATACAATACAATACAGGCACTTAAATGAGGGCTGTAATAAGTTTGGCCTTGAAGTTGACGAATTTTTCACTTGTGGCAGCCACACGCTAAAGAAAGAAAAAATATGAATAGTTTACTTATTAATTCTGTTTATAAATGTTTTCTGTTTTGTTTTTCTTACCAGAATCAAATCTTGTACCAAATTAGCTAAACCTCTATTGGCCAAAACAACTAATCTGGTTACAGGGCCGGGAATACCTTCCGTATAGCCATCATTGGCACGATTGCTATCGCTATCGGAATCACTATCTGATGAACTGCTTACACTGTTGGCTGCTTCATCACCAGCTTGAGTTTGTACACTACCAGAGAAAAGCTGTTCAAAAAAAAAAAAAAAGGAAGACGGAATTAATATTACTTATCTACTACTCTTACATATTGTTTTAAATATTTGTATAGAAAATATTTTTAAAAATTCCTAATATTTTCATTTATAAAAATGTTATTATATTTTCAATTAATTGAACAAAAAAAAAATGAATATACTTACTCTGACAATATCGAATAAAAAGTTACCGGAACCTCCAGCGGCAGCACCTCCAGCACCGCCGCCACTTGAACCGCTGCTAGCGCCGCCAGCTAAACCTGCATTACCGCCGAATTGCAAAAACCTTTTGAAAATATTGCTATAAATGAGATATTGCCCAAGAAAAAAAAAAACAATTTCCAAGTGTTACCAATAATTTTGAAAAGTGTACATTTGTTGAGTCATAGCCCAACAAACCATTTTAAGGCCAATTATAAAAATGTGTAAAACCAAATTCAATAATATTAACCCTGTAAGATATACAAACCTTTTGTTTCTATCATCCAAGTCAGCAGCATCCTCGCTTGAATCCAAAGTCAATTCATCAATGGCTGGTGATTTTGAATCGCTCAATTGCAATTCGTTACTAATCGATTTGGGTTTATCGCTGTTGGTCAATTCATTGTTGAAACTCAATTGAATGGTTTCTTCAATTTTGGGCGTAGGTATGGGAAGTTGTGCTGGTTGCTGTTGTTGCAGTTGTTGTTGTTGCTGTTGAAGAGCAGCTACAGCTTGGGCAGCAGCTTCGGCTTCCTTAACTTGTCGAGCAACACGTATAGTTTCTTCCAATTGTTTATTAATGGCCGATAAATCGATTTGTGTATCAGTGGCACCATTCTTTTAAATGGTAAGCAGATTTTTTTTTTGTTACGATGGATGGCAAAAAAAAATTCATCAACATGCAGCGTTTGATATGGGAATTTTTGATTTGATTTTTGTTTGTCATTTCGAAAAACATAATTTCGTGCATTAATTATTTCATTTGTTGTTATTTGTTTTTTGAAAACGACCGGATAATATTTAATTGGGAAATAAACCATGGTTGCCATTTTGTTTAATTTTTTTCGTATTTTTTTTTGTTGTTTTTGTTTGTTTTTATTTTAAGGGGAATATGCCATTTGTTTGGTGGTTATTTGTAATTGTTTGTTTTTGTTATTATAAAAGTGCAAGAGTTTAAGAGTTTAAGAAAGAGATAGATAGGAAGTGTGAGACACAGAGAGAGAGAGAGACACATGCACAGTAAAAAGGATAGAATTAAAGTTGGAGAGTAGGAGAATGTAATGAAAGTATACAGGAATATGTAGGTGGTCAGATTTTATGATAGTTATGACAGGGGGTATAAACAATAGAAAGTAAAAGGAAGAGAGAATTGCAGACGGATAGAGAGATATAGAGAGTTATAGAGGAGGATAGTGCAAGTATACATAACAAGTGTAAATGACATTATGATACGGTGTGTTCATATGCATATTTATATATATTTATATATATATGTATGTGTGTGTGTATATAGTTTGTGTGGATAGTTGGCAAAAATTGATTTTATTTGAAATATTTTTTTTTTTTAAAAACCAAAACAAATGATTAGTTTTTAATTTGTTTGTTTGTTTCATTATTCCATTATTTAAATTACATTATTAAAATGAATACACGTGCATAATGATGTATTTTGCATACAATTTATTAATTTTTGGATTTTTTGGTATATTTTTAGTCCAGTTTTATTTGTTTGGTTTTGTGGTGGTGGTGGTGGTGGTTTTGATGATGATTTCATTCAAACGAAATATTATAAATTTTTTTATTTGAAATTTTACAGTTATTACACAAGTTGCAAAATATTTTTTTTTTTAAATTTTTTTAAATTTTTTTTGAATATGTAGTATGCGCATGAAAATAGAAAAAAAGAAAAAGAGAAAACAAAAAGCATGAGAAAACATGATCATTCAAATGATAGAATTTTTTCCTTAAACAATTAAAGCCAATTATGTTAAACAATTAAAAAAAAAGAGTAGAAATTCAGTAGGTTATGTAATACACTCCTAGCTTATAAAACTCAACTTAAACTAAGCTTATAAAAAGGGTGAAAAAAAAAATTAATCATGAGACAAAAAAAAACAAAGATAACAAGATGTTAGAGGAAACGGAAAAGAAAAGAAAAACAAGTTTTTCTTAATTATTAATATTTTTTTATAGTTTTGTTGTTGTTGCTTTTTAATATATTTTTTTTATAATTTTGTTGAGGTGTTGTTGTTGTTGTTGTTGTTGTTTATTTTACTGCCAATTATTGTTTGAAAGTGTAAAAATTTCAAAAAAATTCTGTTTAAAAAAATCCAATAAAAAAAAAGAAAACAAAATTTTAGTTAAAAACCAATTGTTTAAAATGTGAAACGAATTGCCAAAAATATATAGATTTCTTTGAAAGTAATGCCATACTTTCAATATAAAAATTTTTTTCTTTAGCAATTCGTTTAAATATTGTAGTTGCTGTAGCAAATTTCAATCCTATCCCCACTCACATTTTGTGGATGCGCTTGTTGTAGTGGTGGTAGTTTTATTATCACCACTGTCTACTTCATTATCATCATCGTCGGGTTCAAAAGTGGGCAATTCTATGGACACTCTAGTACCGCTGGACGATGAAGAACCGCTGCTGCTACTGCTGCTGCTGTCATCGTCGTCATCATCAAAATCAGCATCAAATGAAGCTCTTGCCCGATTGGCAGTATTGCCTTGTACGGCGGTACGTAAAATAGTGGGCCCCAATGTACGTAAAAGTTTCGATACAATCATATTAACTTGATCATCGATTTGCTACAACAACAATTGTGTAGGAAAAAAATTTTAATGTTTGCTCTTATTGTTATAACAAAATTTTTGCTGTAGTATGTGTAAATGATGAGTTGCCAATTTGATTTTAAATATGTGTGATTGCAACAACTATGATTATTTTCGGAACGAAAAGAAAAAAATATATTCTTCAAAAGGGGGACATTTGTACAATAAAAAAAGGATTGAATAAATACAATTAAAATAAAGGATTATACAGGATGTATTTCATAATGCGATAAAAACTCAGTTCCATAAATTTTCAGTTAAAACTGTGATAAGTTGGGATAATATTGTGTATAAATTTAATTAAAATTTAATTTATACATTAAAAATAAATATGCAATCTTATTTTTATTCAATTCATGAATTGGTTCCAAGATTATAGACCTTTATATGTTAGAGTTTGAAAATGTAAAAATATAACGTAATTTAGACTTTATGTTCCGTTTGATTTTAAAAGTTCCATTCACTACTTTTTAATAAATTTTCAAACGAATGGAACACATTCGATCTTCGACCCAGAAAATAATAATGTTGGTCTAAAATTACTGTCAGACTATGCAAATATTTGATGAAAACAAACAAATCAACCGTACTTTATCTGAATCTTGACTTAATGCAAACGAAGAATCTTTTTAAAAAAGTATGCACATTCGGATTATGCGAAAATTTGGCGAAAACAAATGAAACCCCTACATATTCTAATCACTCTTTACATACATTCATATATACATAATTAGCCACTGCAATCCTTTGGACAGAATAACGACCTAGCTTCTCACAAGCAGTAATCCTGACTAAAGGCTTGGAATGATCAATTATGTATACATGTATGTATATAATCCGCAAAATAAGAAATTTATGTTTAGCAAATTATTAATTATTTTTTTGACTTAATTACATTATGTAAAAAATAAACAAATATTTACAGTCTGACCGTACCTTAAAGTATAAAGAACTATCAGTACCTCTGTACAAATTTAAATAATAAAAAACATTCGAAACTTCTCATTTAATTTGTTTAACAGTAGTATTTCGCCCAATTTTCAACTAATTTCCTTCTCAAGTCACAGTAACCGATAAGAAAAACTAATGAAGCTACTAAAAATTCCTTAATTAATAGAGTAATTAATTCTTTACAATCATAGGAAGTAAATTCAATAAAAATTCCCTTTTGAAACATAACTCTTAAGACTGAAACCATCTGGTAACACATAACACATATTATGTGTTAAATTAGACCGTTATTTTAGCTTTTTTTCTGTGTTGATTGATATTTTTCCCTATTGATAAATACTGTTAGACATTTGCAAGAGTTGCCATTTGTATTGAAATTTCAATTTTTTAAATCAAACACTTAAACTCTCATGCCTTTTGCGTTAAGGAAACGTTAAAACTTGATGATGAATTATTTGTTGCAATGAATTCTAAATAGAAAATAAATAAATTTTTTTTTGTCTAAACTACGATTTGCAAATTCTAAAATGAAGAATACATATACTGTATATAATTATATTAAGAGTTAAAAAAAAGAATGACAAATTAAAAAATATTGTTCAAATGAAATAAATAAAATGAGATATATGTACGTACATAAGTGCCAGAAATACACAATCTTTAACTACCATATAATAAAAATGGGAAAAAATTATAAAAAAGAAAAGTTTAAAAACGATATTATAAAACTACAAACGATGAATTTAAAATTGTGATGAGTGGTACTATTTTTTTTCGTTAAACCAGAAAATTTATTAAAATTTTCTTACGTTTTCGTAACGTTTTAAAAAGAGAATTTTAATAATAAAAAAAAACAGAATAAAAATAATAATATTTAAAGAAAAACATGAAATTTCTAGATGATCATTCTAAGTAGTGCTAGTTTTTCAACTTTTTTTAGTTAATGACTGGTAAAAGTTTTGTAATTTTTGGTGTTGTTGTTGAGACTGTATTCGAATCTGCCGTTGTTGAAGTTGTTGTCTGTGTTGATGGTACTGATGCTGCTGAGGAGGGCAAATTATCTCTGGTGGCAACAAAATAATTTGTAGAATTTAATAAACGATTTAAACTTTCAACAATTGCCATCAATTGTGATTCATTAACACTTCTGGTGTCGGTATTTGTATTGATTTCGTTTTGTAATGTATTTGTTAATGAATTCACCATTGATGAGGTTAAAGTATTCGGTACATTAAGGGTTATATCGGGTGCGGGTGCGGGTACGGGTGCAAGGGGATCACTGTTAGTTGAGGAAACATAATTGGGACTTGAAGTTGTTGTCGTTGAGGTCGTAGAGGAAGTGGTGGTTGGACTGGGAGTAGTGGTCGACGTTGTTGTTGTCGTTGTTGGGGATATTATATAAATGGGACTGAAAGTGGTAGTAGTAGTCGTGCTGGTAGAAGTAGTAGTAGTAGAAGTGGTGGTAGGAGGAGGAGTTGTGCTGCTAGTAGTTGTTGTTGGAGTAGTAGTAGTAGTAGTAGTAGGACTTGAGGAACTATTGTCGCCAAAACTGCTCGAACTCACTTTATTTGTGGCCTCAGCTTCTGGTGGAAATGTGGGCAAATCAATTTGCACTCTAGTATTACCACCATTCGAAGGTGACGACGATGATGAAGTAACTGTAGATGCTTTAGCATTACTATCGATTTTATTAACACCATTAGTATCCTCATCGTCCTCATCATCATCATCAAAATCTGCTGCTAAATTTGGTCGTGGTGTTGTATTACGATTACTGCCCAAAACAGAACGTAAAACATCTGGGCCAGCTACGCGTATCACCTGAGCTATGATACGATTAACTATACCATCAATTTGCTATTTTAAAAACAGAATACATACAGACACATTTATGATAAAACCCAAACATATTATGCAGTTTTATTTTGTTTTTGTTTTTATTTGATTTTGTTTTGTTTTTGTAATTTGCTTCTGTAAATGATATTCAATATTAATAACAAAGTGTAAAATTATTCAAAATTCATTTGAATTTTTTTTTTTTTTTTTTTTTGTTGAGTGGAACATAAAGATTGCAGTGGCATTTGATATACATAAATACGAGTAATATTTCTTTATTGCATGCAACAAGGTCGTGGACCAACTACCTTAACGTTGTAAAATAAAGTGTCAAATAGTTAGTAAAATTTCTTGGTACTATTTTTAGTAAAATTTTGTGTATTTTTTTTTAAAGAAGACAATTTTCGTATGTTGCAGTTAGTAACATTTGTTTTGTCATGTTTAGTTATCATTTAAATGAAATAATCAATTCAATTAGGCCAATTTTCATTTAATTTCATATTTTTTCCATTTAATTTAATTTAAGGCAACAACTTTTGTTTTTTTTTAACACGTTTTAAAATTTTAAATTGTTTTAAACATTTTTTAGGTGGCTTTTTTATTTTCATTTTCATTCCTGATTATATTTTTATTCAAAAATCCGTTGGATTGTAAATACCAGAGCTTAGATAAAATTTTAAAATTTTTTTAAATTTCCTTTTCATTTCTTATTGTTATAATTTACAGTTTAAAAAGTGTAGCATCTTGTGAAGTGATATCAGTGTGTGAATTCATTTTGTTGTTTGTGTACCTTAAATTTGTTGTTTAAAATGTTGCGATGACGTACCTCCGTGAACGCCTGTTATGCATTTCATTCTCAATAACTGGAAGCTTGATAGACTTTAGTTTGATAAACTTTGGCTTGATAGAATTTAGCTTGATAGACTTTAGCTTGATACAATTTAGCTTGATTGACTTTAGCTTGATAGACTTTAGCTTGATAGAATTTCGCTTGATAGACTTTAGCTTGATAGAATTTAGCTTGATAGACTTTAGTTTGATAGACTTTAGCTTGATACAATTTAGCTTGATTGACTCTAGCTTGGTAGACTTTAGCTTGATAGAACTTAGCTTCTAGGTTTCAATAATTATATTACAAGATATATAGAGTTTTTCTGAAGAAAATATCCTTTGTTTCCTTCCTTTGGTCCATTTAAATTACATCAACTACACAATTGCTTTTAAAACCTTGTGTTCATTTCACTCTTATAACTTTTATGGATTTGATTAAGCTTTAGTGTTCGGAAATGCTGCCGAATTGTAGAAAAATTCTTTTGTACTCACTTTAGATGCTATTTATGTGTACTTTTAAATGACATTACTTTACTTGCCAATCTCTGAATTGCCAATCATTATCAAAACCATTTAATATTATTTATAAACGTATAATTAATTCAAAAGTAATTTAATTCGAAACTTTTTGATTTCCATTTTTAGTGCTCCAGAGCTCCTAATGTAGCTAGCTTTTTACCACAAGGATAATAATGCGTTAATTTTTATTGTATAGTGTTGCCAATTACTTGATTCATATTGTATGGTATTATTTCAAAATTTAGTGATTTTCATTTAAAATATTTTTAATTCTTTTTTATAAAATTAAATTAAATGCTTCCAAATTGTTTTCTTGTTTGAAATTTAAATACTGTTTTGTCTTTAACATTTCCTTTCTAGTTTTTTAATTTAACAAAGACGTTTTTACAATTTAATCGTTAAGTTGTTAATTTAAATAAAATTGTTGCCTTTAAACATTTCAAATTTCAATTTTAAAGAAAATTCTATTAAAAAAATTTTGTTTTCCGTTTTCTAAATTTAATGCCAATCGTGGAATTTTTTTATTTTCACAGCTGCTTAGTATTGCCAATCAGTTTGTTGCTTTGCCAATGGTAAATGTCATTTCAATGTATTTGTATATTATTATGAGAGTATGATACTTTTAATTTTCCACCCCTTTATTATCAACTGCTTGCATTTCCTGTTGTGATGCTTCAAATTCCTCATCTGGCTCAAAGACGGTTAATTCCTTTGGTATTGTAGAATTCTGTGCATTTACATCTAAGTCATCATCAACATCATCTTCGCTTAGAGGCAAACGTGGATGATCGTTGAGAGGATTTAAAGCGGTACCCAAGACAATCGGGCCAAATTTTTGTAGAATATTGTTAACAAAACGATTTATTTCCTGGTTTAATTGCTAGGCATAGCACAAAATTATTTTAATTTATACATGCATACATACATACAGACATACAATGTAGTTAAAATTCTAGAAATTATTTCATGTCATGTCGGAAAAAAAATATCAATTGACAGGCTGACAATTTTATAAAGTGGTTTGGTGGAAGAGTTTTGCTTCTACCCTAAGAACACACCTTATTGGAAATAATCCTATTCTGCTTGATGTTTAAGCGTTTTGTGAATAATTCATTAACTAAACTATTTATAATAACAATAGGCATGAGCCACAAATGACTATTTTCATAGCATTATCATCGATTAATAAATAAAAGTACTAAAGAAAAAAAGTACTTACCTTGGTTATATCGGGAAACAGTTCACGTAATAAACCTATTGTTCTTTTATTACGTTCTGCTAATAATTGCTCCTGATCTTTAGAGTCCCAATGTTAAAACATCCAGTTCCTTTAAAGAAATAATTAAGAAACATATTTAAATAATTAAAATTTATTATAATTTCAAATTAAATGAAATTTTTTTTTAATAACATTTTTTAAGAGTGTATTAAGCCAAGTAAAAAGTGAAAGTTGCCATTAAGTATAGTTTTTCGTTTACGTTTCTTAGTTATTGTTTTTATGTTTAAGCTAATAGGTAAAATAAAGGTTAGATCATCTTGTTTTGTTTAATGTTTTGTAAGCAAACAATGGCAAACAAAACAACAATTTGTTGTATAATAAATTTTTTTCAAGCACAAATTGCAATTTGGGTCGTGCCTGGGATGCTGTGGGTATGCTATGGTTATGTAATCTCTTGTTAATTTATTTTTCTACAATTTTTACACCTACAATTACTACAATTAAATTAACAAGTACTTTGGATTTTGAAGTGCTTTCCTAACTATGTTTACAGTTAATAGGAGAACACGTTTTATATGATAGTTTCCAAAGCTTGATTGGTTGTTGTATGTACAGTGAGCGTCAAAAAGAAACTGTACTCTAAGGATAAAATTCTAACAATCATCAAACTCAACTCGGTTACCCCTTAAGGAGATTGCCCAAAAAAATTTCACTATAATTCGAAATTCTTTTTTTGACAATAAAACAATTTTAAAATAAAAATAACGGTAATTTATTAATATATATATATATTTAAATGTACAGTTTCTTTTGACGTTCACTGAATACATTACGAAATTTGCTATTTTCATTTAAAATTTTTTATTTTAAATCAAATTTAATGCTTGTTTGTCATTATTAAGTTTTATTTTAAACTGTAGGTTTGTTATACAAAAGTATTGCCAACTATTTATTGTAAATATTAAAAGCATAAGCACTCATGCATGAAATTCTTGAGCTCGACGTAATTATTCTAAAAACTCATACGAATTATTTAATCCATACCTGTTTTGAATTCTTAAAAACGTATGTATTTAAAACAATTATTATTGATTTTCAACAAATACTTCATTAAACTTTTGACAAGTAATTCTTTACTAAAATTAAAATTCAAAAACTGTCATATGTCTACAATGAAATGCTAAATCTTATTATTAATTATTGACGTCATATTTAAAATTATGAAAAAAAAAAAAATTAAAAAAACAAAAAAAACATACAAAAATTATTCATAATGGTATAGCAAAACCATCTTCTTTCTTTATTTTTAATATTTTTTTTCTGCTTGTACTGTCATCTATGACAGGCGTATACACTTTGGGTAACCATAATTTATTTCCCTATTTATTTAAATTCATTATTTGTAGCATTAACAAGAAAAAAATAAAATAAATTAACAAACCAAGAAATAAACTGAAACGTTAAACAAAAGTACCATACTGTTAAAATAAAACAACAAAATCAACGTTAATTTGTTGCCTAAGCAATTTCTTTCCTGGTTATTTTCAAAAACGTTTTCAAATTGGCAACTGTTGCCACTTACCTTTTCACTTTCAAAGCTAAAGAGAAATTAAAAAGGCAATCACCAATTCAATTCAATTTATAATTTTAGTTTACAAGGTGTTAAGGGAAAATTATATAAAATTTACAATACAATTTACAATTTAAAAATTTTGAAAATCTAAAAAAACTTTTTTTTTTTCTAAAATCGCCAGTCAATAAACTTTTAAGACAAATTGAAAACCATTTATTAAACTGTCAACAGCTGAGTTTTTTTTTCCTAGTATTTGTTTTGTTAAATGCAAATATTTAACATTTTAATGTTAATTATGTTGTTATAATATGTTTATCTTGTTTTTAAGCATAGCAATAACAATAACAACAACAATAACAATTGTTTATTATTATATTTATTTTTTTGCTTGTTGAAATTACTAGAATCGTGGGAGTTTCGTGACAGATGATGACGCGTGCCTTAAGTAAGTTTTTTATGACAGCAAAATAAATTTAATTTTTTTTTGTTTTAATTCTTTTCTCTCTAGCTGCTTATCTGAGCTGCGAATTTAATCTTTTATTGCTTACGCCTATTTATAAGCGAAGAAGTGTTAATATTTCACAACTTGTCATAATTTGATTTTAATTGAATGCATATGCTACACGCAACACTTGTAGCATGTTTTAATATGAAACAAAGTCTATGTACGATACATGCGATACACTTTCATAATGCCAGTAATAAAAATGTCAATCTATTTGTAGTTCTTATCTTGGCAATTTGTTATTGATGTACGAGTACTAAAAATATTTTGATTTAAAATCAAAAATTTTCGTTGCATTGAATAACAATTTGTTATAAAAGTGATTCGGTTTACAAATATTTATTATTTCCGTTTATAATTTTCAGATGCAATTTATATAGACCGTCATATATGGAAGATAAATAGAATGGCTTTTAAGGCCCACTAGGAACATATAGAAATAGGCTTGCACTGCTAAACATTTTCTTTGAATAAAATATTAGCTTTTTATAGCAATAGAACTCGTCTTAAAAAAATTATAAGGTAAAAATATTTCTCATATAACGGGTGACTTTTTAAATATTTAAAAAAATACAAAAGAATTTTATAAGTGGACTTAACATTTGTTTGAGGCCCTAAATGAATACCAGAAATTTGTTGTTTGAACATTATTTCGCGTAAACATTTCCCGTGGTCACTATGTAGATCATCATCAATGCCAGCCTTAATGTTGTCTCTTAGAGCTGGAATTGTGCGTATGTCTATAAACAATACTCTTGCATGAGTCTAGTCGCATGATCCTAGAACACTATAAGCTGATAAAAAAAACGAAAGGTTGTTTGCTCAACAGGTTCGCCTTTCATTACTGGCCTGTGTCATGTAACACATAAATGCCTAATTGGTCATTTCAACCCTTCAGTCAGGATTACGACCTAGCTTCTCACTTAGGTTGTGTATTTTAATTTTATTCATGAGTGGCGGGGCTCTGCATTACAGATTTGAGAAACTTTTTACAGTCATTTTTTATGCCGAAAGAAATGTTTTTGCAAATGATTTATCCAAGGGTTCAACCACGAGTTTTAGACAAGAATTATATTGTGTGTGTAGTAATTTTACACATGGGTGGCCCACAGTTTAAAATCCACTCCGAACGGTAGTTTTTGAGAAATTTTTTTAGCAATTTCATTTACTCTCGGTGTGATTATAAGAAATCTTCTGAGAGACAGTAGCCGAAATAATATTTTTCATATTTCATTTTGTACGAGATGTCTGATCAGGGGCGACTAGACTACCGCGACTATTTTTGAACATGTGTTGAAATATCATGTCAAACACATAATAATTGAGAGGTGCCTAAAACAAATTTCACCATTGCGATTTCTAACATTCTAAACGAAGTATTATTGTTATAGTATCATGCCAAACTGGTGGCATTGACAGCTCTACGACAGTCTTTGGTTGCAGCTCATATTAAATTCGGCATTCTGCCTGTTGCCATTTAGTCTAAATGAACGAGTCTGGGGATATATCACACAGACAATAAAAGTCAATGATTTCCGAGCGTTGTTCATTTTTTTGCCTGAAATCATTCTTGTTCTATTTGTGCTTTTAAAAAAATTAATTTAAAAATTATTTCTTTAATTCGCATGACATTCATACTCTTTGAGGGCATTATAAATCTTTTGAAATCGTTTCGACAACATTAACTGATAAGAGAATATTTAATTTAATGAAACGACCATATAAACGATTGTAAAAGATTACATGACTAAAACAATTCATCATCATTTAAATGTTATGACATTAAAATGTAATTTAATCTTCTTTAATTCTATGAATTAATCTTCTTCACATCTCTGACATTTAAAATCATTGTAGCATATGTAATTGGAATATACATTTTTGAAACATATGGCAATATTGTAGATATATAAACATTCATATCATATTCTTATAATTGTTAGTACGCATGCGTAATGGCTTACATAGGCGAGCAACCTAACCAATGATTATAAATAATATATTGACTATTTTAAATTAAATGCCATTCAGTTTTCTGCTTTTGTATAAATTTTGTTTTTAATTTTTTTTTTTATTATTTTATTGGTATTTTTGTTATGTGCTGCCCCCCCCAAGTACTTAAGTATTGCTTTTATGTCGGTTAAGGTCATTCATATATTAATGAAATAACTTTGTTCATTGGTTTAAACAAATAACAATAATAAAAACATGTTTAAAAACTATTTCAATCAATAAAACAAATCAATTTATTTTCGTATTCACTTGATTTTTTTTTTCTTTCAAGTGTTTAAGCTATAATTGACCAATTGTTGTAAATTTACTTGTGCTTCATTTCTTAAAATTAAAGATTTATTTGTAGCAATTAATTGTGTGGCTCATGTTAATTAAAGTATAATTAACATTAAATTGCTTTTATGATATTTTGCTTCTACAATACTAATGGAAATAATTTAAAAAAATAATTACTATGACCTTAGACTATGGTCTGCAAGCATCATTGTAATAAAAAAAAAAGAATATGAAAATATAAATAAATTTAAATATGCAATTATATGCAATTATGCATGGAAAATGCTACAAAAATTTTTTAGCGAATCTTTGGATATGTGAACTGCCTATCATGCACAGTAGTTAGACTAGGCACTATAAAAAGTATAATTTACAAATAAAATCTAATCAATTATAACGGGTGCTTGTTTTGGTTATTTGGTTTATGTTTCTTCGATATAAATAAAGATTCATGAAATGTGGTAAAGCCGAAAATACAACGTAAGCCTTGCTGTTACAAGACGAAAAGATTAATAAACGAACTCATAGAATTTTATTAAAAAAATTCGTAGTGCCTGAGAAATTTATTTCGTAAATCAAAAAATGTTAACCGCAAAGTTTTGTGAGATGATTACTGATCTTCTTTGTTCAAAATGGAAGAATTTAGCTTGGTTGACATATGGCCTTAACAAGTTAGTATCATATGTCACGAGGTAAACGATATCATGCATGAAATTAAAAAAGGAATCTCACGTTTTGGAGCAATCCATCGATCACTAAGATCAAGGATGACACCACAAGACTAATTTTAGTAGGAATACGTTAAGTGTTACATGTTTAGGGATAAGCCAGGCATAATTTTAGATTAACATTATATCAAGTATTAGTAAGATATCGGCCGAAATGTACAAATATCAGGTTTCTTGAATGGACTACATGCAGTGGACAAAGCAGTTAAAACGTACTTGAAATTAAATTTTTGGTTTTAAATTACTAAAAAACCATAACAGTTAACAAATCATTTGTTAAATACTATTAGCAATTTATTTTTCATTGCAATCAGAAATGATTACTCTGTACAACTGTTGAAACAGATCACTCCTAATGATCCTAGGTTAAGTATTTCCTCGACAATGGTTCTCAGATTATTTTGCTAGTCATATAAGCTGAATGATTAGTTTCTCTAAAGTCATAGATAGGTAGACAGATTTTAATGAATATTTATTGAAGCATGATTGATGATCGGCACGATGTTTAGACAGTGGCATTATCATTGAAGTAGACTAGCAACATAAGTGATTAAAATTGTAAATGTCATCGAATTGCTTACTGTGCCATATGACTTATTGGAAACATACAGAACTAATGCGGTATAAAATTAGGTTGATATGCATCAAATTGCATACATATTCATCTCTTTTTTAAATTGCATATTTAAGCATATTGCACAATTTTTATAAACTTTTTTAATTGCTTTACAGGCAAACTGTCACAGCCACATCACAATATTATTTTAGTCTAGTAAGTAGTGTAGTAGCTTACTAGATGGAATGCGGTGATACATTCCCAATTCAGTTATCAACAAAACGAAATAGAAAAAAATATATTTCTACGGCCACTTCCTCTCAGCAGTCTTGTGGCAAAAACTCTGAGAGTAAATAAAATTGCCAAGAAAATTTTACTCAAAATGTATGTCCCGCCATTCATGTTAACATTTAACATCCACAACATGAGTGAGTGTGAAAAGCTATGTCATAATCCTGGCTAAAGGGTTGTTGTCATGAATTAAGTAAGTTAAGTAAATAATTTAACATTATTTATTTAATAATTTTATAACATTTTAGAATAACAAAATTTAAAATAAAACTCGGTGGTGCAGCCTTATATAAACTTATTTTCATATTGTGGCATATATTTATGATTTTTGTGCTTAAATTAAAAATCATGCATTTAAATATAATAATTGATGTTTCAATATATTCTTTAAGAGCATATTTTAACATCCAAATATGTTATTTTTTTTTCCTGATTTATTTTAAATGTTTTTTGGAGCATATTTTTGGTGAAATTGGTTGTGCCACCTAAATTGTTATTTTTGCATTTTTTTATTATATAAACGTTCAAAAGTAATTAATATTTATTGCAATATTATAAATTCTTAATTTTTACATATTTTTTTAATATTTTTTGCAAATTTAGCAGAAATATTCAAAAATATTCAAAAAAAAAAAAACACAAAAAATTCGAAAAAAAAGCAATTTTAAAAAAATATGCTGTAATTATGCACATGCCAAAAATATAAATAATTGTTAATAATTTAGTAATTAACACATCATAACGAAAAATCTAAGTTATTACATTTTTTTTTGTTTTTGGAAAATTACGTTGTAATTAGAATGATAATCCTCCATGAAATTGGAAAACACATTCATAAACCTATAAATGCATATTGGTTGCAGATGAATTTATGTTTGAAAAATGCAATAAAAATTTAAAAAAAACGAAACAGTAAAAAAAATAAGAAAATGTATGTCTAACAAGGTGCACATAACAAATTTTTTAAAACTAGAGAAGAGCTCTGGGTATCAGTAAGAAAAAAAAAAACATATGCTACTGGCAGTCTGGCTTACACATTACATAAGACAGTAAAAAAAATCAATAAAAAAATCAATAAGATTTTAAACATCATAAAACCACGAATTTTGCCAGTGATGTTAATTTGTTTAATAAACTATTGCAGCTGTTTTTTATGTTATTAAAACTGCTTTCATTTAATCAAAAAAAATTTTTTTGACACACCAGGCAATCACTAGTGATAATCATTTTATTGTTAAACTTCTCATGTTTTTTTTTTTATTATTTTGTGCTGTTATTTTTAGGATCTGGTAGAGAATATAAATTTTAATTTTCCATTATAGAAAAATTCCCATAAAAATGTAGCTTAAAATGAATTTCCCAATGTATACACTTATTTAACTTTCATAGAATAAAAAAATAAAAAAAAACTTAATTAAAAATGACAATTGAGTCTGTATATGGTCTGTGAATAATTATCAATACGTTATTATATTTTCTTTGTTAACTTTTGTTTAATTATTGCAAATTTATGCCGGCGTTTTAGTGCAGCCAGCCGCTATTTTGTAATCTCTTTTAAGACTTGTTCAATATAAAATAAAATTATTGTCGAGGATTATTATATTTAGTTGAAGAGAAAAATGTTTTTTTTTTTTCTTAATTCGTGCTTTATAAATTGACGCTTAACAACACTGTTAGTATAGAGGGGGACAGACTCGTTTTTCTTGTAATATAGTGAATGGCGTTTATTTTTTTTTTTAATAATAATTTCAAATTATTTCTTGGTTTTTTTTTTCTTTTAATGAAAATGTGGGTCTCTAAGTTATTGTGTGAATTGGTCAAGAGTTGATTTATTAAAACTGGTTGCAATAAATATTTCAGAGCAGTCAATGTATTTTTAAATGTTTTTTAAAAAAAAAAAAATTTTATTATTTAAATAATATGTGTGTGGAAAAAGAAAAACTGGAAAATCTTATATAATTTTAAATACAATATATGGGTTAGGAGGATGTGAGGTACGATATGAAATAAAAGTTTTAAATATAAATCAAACAATGCCACATACATAATGAAGCATGCTTTTTTATATTTATTTTCTTGTTGGTCTCCTTATTTTTATTTATATTTCTGATCAGGATCAAGTTATTCCGGTGATTACTATCGTCTCCGAACGACAGATTTTTGGAGAAACTTTACATGGCAATTCTATTTGCTTTCAGAGTTTTTGCCACAAAACTGCTAATAGGAAGTGGCCTAAGAAATAGTTTTTCATATTTTCGTTTCGATGTGTGATCTGGGATTGGAATCGTGGACTTTACATGTAAGAAGCCAACACTAAGGCGACTAGACCTAAAAGTCAAAATCAAAAACATACGAAGGTCATGAAAGCCATTGTGTTCATCATAGAAAGAGGAAAGCAAGAAAATAGAATAATTTTGATAAAGACAGACAAACTAAAAAGGCATACAATTAAAGAAAAACAAAAAAGTAATAAGTAGTAGTAGCAGATAAGACATCTCCAACAAAACGAAATATGAGAAACTATTACCTCGTCGACCTTACTTTAAGCAGATATATAGCAAGAACTCTGAGTTTTTTTAAAAATCTGTTGTTCCGAGTCGACTTCAAGCTATAGGTCTCGCCAATCATGTCTAAAAATAATACACACAATATAATTGATACGTTATAAGCCTAACGGAAGGATTGGAGGATTGGATTGTAAATGGAGGTATTGGTATTTACAATAACTTTTGGCAAACACTTTAAAGAAAGAAATTAAAGAAATTGTGGGCATTAATGGCGTTGAATAATATCTTACGCCAGATTATAGTGGCAAAAGCTATATTAAAGGAAGAAAACGATAAGAAATAGCAAAACCTTAACATGACTTTCATGAAACTATCCAATCGATGGGTTATTGGTAATTTTTTTAATCTCCGTTTGATGAATGCGATCTGGCATCTTAGCTCAATGCTTATATGCTTAAAAAAGTCCTCATAATTGTTAAATGAGTTTGTCAGTCGGGTAAATTGAATTAGAGCATAGGCATCGCATGATGAATTTTTCTTGTAATATTGTAGCCGCAGTGGCTTAATAGACGTGTGGCCACAGTGCAAACCGCAGGTTAGACATCTACAACAAAAAGGAATATAGAAAATATTTGAGCGGTGACTTCCTCTCAGCACATTTCTGATAAAAACTCAGAGGATAAATCTCTAAAAAATTTATCGTTTGGAGTCTGACTCTCATGTATAAAATTAATACACACAATATTAAGTGTTGTGAGAAGCTATGTCATAATTCTGACGCAATGATTGTAATGAACAGTTATGTATGTAAGTAAATAGACGTCATTTAATTAAAAACTAAATTTTTTTTCAAACAACTGCAATTCATTTCATTTAAGAGTTTAAAAGTTGATCGAAATTTTTATTTTCAATTTTCTAAAAGCCCATAAACAAATAACCCTTTAAGTTACATTTCTATTGCCTAATTAAAAAATGTATAGATTTATGTATATATGTAGATATGTTCAATGCAGTAAATAGATATAAAATTATAAAATCTTATTAATAAATTAAGGTCAACTTTCAAACGGTAGGCGACTACAATTTTAACTCATTTACTATGAACTATGAATTTATGTTTTAACATTATTTTAAGACGAATGCATTTATTATTTCAACAGACTAGATGATTGCATCGTTGAACATTTTTAATATTGTTGAATTACCAGTTTTTTTTTTTATTTTAAATTGAAATGAAAGATAATCTCAGCTTTTAATAAATATTTCTCAAGCTTTAATTATATAATTAAGATATCATAAATATTCTTAAATATTTTTATTTTCAAAGATTTCGAAGAAAATATATTATAAGAAACTAATACACAAACAGACATATTAACCCTAATAATACTTATTAGTTTAAAATCTAAAATGTTTGTTTAGCACGTTTCATTTAAACATTTAGTTTAGTTTTGATTAAAATTTTAAAATGATTTTAGAAAAATTTTAATATGGAAACAATAGGAGTTTCTCTCGGGTTAAATAATTGTTATGAGAATTGCAAGCGAAAATGTTAAACAATATATAAAGATAAGTTGTTGCTTGTTGCATGAGTAGCAATTAATTCAATTGCCAGAAGAATGGCGTCTCCATTGGTGCCGTTGACTCAAACACACCAGCCGTAATAATATATTGTATGTTGTAATTAAATAATAACAGCGGAACGTGTCAGTCAAATAGAAACTGATTTCTATAGCATTTCAGTTTGGAATTAAAAGAAAAAAAAAAATCGAAAAATTTTAAGTCACAGTAACTAAGGCGTTAAATTTTTTCCAAAAAAAAAATAATAAAAAAAAATAAAAATAAAATGGAAAAAATAGAAATAAAAGCCGGTTTATATATTTGTAACAATATTAAAAACTGCCTAAATTTAATTTTTTTCCCAATTATAGCCAAAAACAAATGGAAAAATACTAACAAGTACAAAGTAGTACGTATATATGATTTTGGTACTTTTTTTTATAAACAAAACATAGTGAAATAATCGAGAAAAAAAAGCTTTTTTCTTAAGTCTTTTGTTTTTCATTTTCTTTAACAGCCACCATACATACAGTGAGTTTTGAGATGTTTAGTTGTTGGTATTAATGGAAAATTACTTTCAATTTCAATTCTCCCTCTCTCTTAACTCAATTAAGTTTAATGTAGTCTTGGTTTCATTTTTTTTTTTGAGTATTGTATGGCTTGTAAAACTTCCTTGCCTAGTGGTGGTATTAAGTCAGGAACTGGTTTTTCTTTTTTTTTTTTTTAAAGTTGTTTTAGCCATGTTCGTTTTATTTTGCTTTTGTTTTTCTTTTGTTTTGATTAGCCATGCAAACCCAAAGACCTGAATACCGTTTTATGTTAAAATTTGTTTTTTTTTTCTCTTCATTTTCAATAAGCAAGCAGTTGTTGTTTTACTGTATTTTGTAAAAGGAAGTGGAAATTTAAATGATTCATGCCACAGCAAAACACGTATGTGTATGTGGTATGTGTGTGTGTGTGTGTATGTGTACGAAATTGTAACAGTTGAAGGACTTCTGCTAAATATTTACACTCATAGTACAGCTCTGTTTGCTGTTTCCACTTTTTATTTTATTGTCTTTCTCAATTTGTTGTGTTGTTGTTTTTAATTTTTGCTCATTTTTGTTTTTTCAAAAGTTTACTAACCTTGCCGAGGTCATTTGTACGATTTTTATAATTTTTAGTTTTTTTTATGTTCATGATTTTTTATTATATTTACCTGATGAAAGTTTGAACATTGACTGTTCAATTCTGTGAGTCTTACTGTGAATGTTTATTTAAAATATTTGTTAAATTTATTCACTTTGAATAACATCCTCATGTGTGATATGTTTATTTGGCGCAAATATTTTCTGTTATTATAATCAGTATACCTATACATACATACATACATAGTGGAAGATATGAATAGATTTTTTTCCTGTGATTTGTTACTCTGGCTATAAAATATTCTGAGATCGTTTATATTAAACCGTTAAAATCGGTATTAAAAAATAAAAATGTTCACGTTATCAAGTAAAGAAACATTTTTAATGGATTATAGAAAAAAGTATCATCACCAAGAGAGGCTTAATTGTGTGTTACTTATGTGTTACCCTCTCAAGAAGGCAAAGTTCTAGCAAGTAGGTGGGTTAGCTAGATAGCTGGTATATAAACAGTTAGTGACTGGTGATAATTAGAGATTGGTGGCAACGATTACAGTTTAGGGTTTTTAAATAATAATTTGCACCCACTGATTAGAAGGTAGAAGTGATTGTTATACGTCATGTAAACATTGTTTGAAAGACTACAAATGTTTTAGATCACTGCGATTTTTCTCAATTTTCTTTTTGAGTTCGCTTTATAGAATAATTATCCAGAAAGCTGTTATTAATCACTATACAGTAATCATATTTATTTAAATAATTTCTGCCAAAAATTCTGAGACTAAACAAAATTGCCATTAAAAGTTCCACAAAAATCTGTCATTCGAAGTCCACTTTAAATAATAGCTCCCGCCACCAATGTATAAAATTCACGCACACAACAAAAATGTTGTGAGAAATTAAGTGGAAATCCTGTCTAAAGGATTGTAATGAACAATTATGTTTGTATGTATTTCCATAATTTGATAAATCTTCAAACAATTATTGTTCAAACGTTCAATATATTTTGAAACTGAAACTTTAGGAAGTTCTGGGTATGGTTTAATTAAAACTAAAAAACTTAAAAAAAAAGTAATTAAGAAAGTTATCGTCAGTTTATCAGCATTGCATATCTTTAAGCCACGTTAGCTATTTTCAAATATTTTTATTCTATTTAGGACTTCGTGACCTTTTTAATTTATATTTCAAGAATTTTTTTCCATTAAAAATATTTTATTTGATTAAGTATTACTTGCAGAGAACATATGTACGTATATCACAAACCATAAGTATGTGCTTCGTCATGTATTGTGGTTTGTTTGTCTCTGTATATTTTGTATTTAAAATTTTTTATTTTTAATTTTAACGAAACTTATCATAACTATTAAGTATGGTTTTATGTCATTTGCAAGCTTTAGTGGCAGATCATAAAAATTTTCTTAAATTTTGTTTTCTAAAAAAAAGAAGCTTTACAAGGACTTACCTTTCCATTTGATAATGGTATTTGTAATACATCAAGTTCCTGATTGGAGCCAGGCACTGGCACTGCATTAACAAATGCGAGGGCAGAGCAGAGACAGGCAAATGTTATTAAATATGGCCTCATTTTGGCTGATCTGTGTGTTTGTTTGTGTGCGTAAGTGTTTTTTTTTGTTAGTGTGGGGATTTTTTTTTTTGGTGTACAAAAATATTTGAATTTTAAAACTTTTCTTCGTTTTAAAATTTAACCAACAACTTAATATGAGGTTTTATGTTGAAACCAAAACGTTGACTAAACTAAACTGTAAATAGAAAAAAACAAAAAAACATAAAAATTCATTAGCATTTTAGTTTAAAATCAAAACTTCCGTTTATTTAAATTTAAAACAAATCAATGATAAAAATAATGAATAATATGAACAAAGATTTCAACCTTAAAACAAAAAAAACAAAAAAAAAAAAAACAGAAAAAAAAACTATACTTGAAAATTAATAAATAAAAACGAATTTTAAAAATTAAATTAAATTAATTTTTATGATTTAAAAGCCAGTTTAAAGAGTTTGAGATAAATTGACCTTGTTTTTTGTGATTTCATTTGATTTCAACTTTTGGTTTGTCATTTAATTATTTCACAAAAATCATCTTCATTATCTTCTCTATCTCTGTCAAATAATATGCATACATACTCGTATATGTATATTAATGGTTTATGGTCCCACAACCTATTATCGACCAAGGTCAGTTTCTTGTGCATCAATTTCATTTTCAAACTCGTTTACGTTAATTTCATGGCAAATCACAAAATTATGTTAATTTCTACTGTCAATAGACGCTTAAAACTAATACATACATACATATATACATACATATATACATATACATGTATATGCATGTATGTATGCATGCTTAAAATATCGAATAATTTTATTTTGATTAATAATCTAAAATAATTTTTTTTTCATTTTAAATAAAATTGTTGTTGCAATTTTTTTCATATGCTTGTGCACATAAGTTTTGTAATTCGTTGTGAATATTTTTATGTGTCTGAACGTAAATTTATCGATGCTCGTTTATTATAAAATGTTCATGTCCCATACGCATTGTACGTGCCTTTATTAAGGTCTTTTCACCGGGGAAGTTTTCATACGATGTCAATACAATCGAGTCTAATGAATCATGATCTACACACAGGTGTTTTAAAATTTAATTCGATTCGCAACTGATAAATCTGTATAAAAAATTTGTTGTTGGTTTTTGAAATTCTTTTAATCTGAAACCAATTTTTTGGACAATATTTTGCAAAAATTTGTTTTAAAATTCAGAACGTAAGGTAAGCTATAGACAGAGCGAAAGAGAGGCTATCCTTGCAATTAAATAGTGTTGACAACGTTTTGATAACTTTTTTTTAGATTATCTGCACACCTAAATTCTTATAAAGGGTCGTCCAACAGCGACTTCTGAATTGCAACAGTTTATAATTGCCATTTTGTATTCAATCTGTTTTGCTAAATCACCAAGGGCCGATGGACACGAACTTCCATGTTCGTTAAGGCAGCTCTAGAGCTGTTGGCAACTGACCATAATTTGAGATGAGACATATTTCTGAATCAATGGGTACCTGAACAAGTAAAACTATCGCATTTAGGACGATACCAATCCACATGAAGAAATCCACGAGAGTATAATGCTTATCGAAAAAGTTTCGAGTTAAGTGCCACACACCTCTCCTGCATATTGAACAAATTACTATTTGATTAGAATATTGAACTGATGACGTCATCAATTTATATTTATTTGCTACCGACACTGGTCAGGTTATCGTTGTCAACCTCGGTACCAACTCCTCTTTGCAATGACAAGTGGTTTCGACAGGACGATGCTACACAGCTTCTGCCATACTGGATATTCTGCACAGGCGATTTGAGGGCAAACACTACTCACTTGAAAGTGATGTTAACAGGGTAATGAGATCGTGTGATTTAAAACGGTCAAACTTTTTCCTGTGCAGTTTTCTTAGGCAGGCTTATGCCAATAAGTCACAGGCCACAGCGGTGCTCCAAGTCAACATAACGGAGAAATTTCGATTACGCTCCACATAGAGAAGTCAAGGCGAACATTTGAAGATTCATTTCAAGATTGTAAACATTTTTACATGGAAAATTTGTTCTTTAATTGCTAGTATGTGGAACTCTCTTCATACTGTAATGGTGCCAGTTTCTTACAATGTTCATGAATCAAATCTAATGTTTTTGTACAGTACTTTCTTCTATTTTTAAATAACTTATTTGCCTAATTTCAATATATATCCACCGTATATACATATGTATGTATGTATATATTGCACTACTTGTTATCTGCCCTACATCTGTCATTGGTGATATAAAAAATGATTTAAATTTTTATGCCACTATTAGGTAACATGATCTTGTTTTAATTTATTTGTTTCTTTGTTTCTTTTTTCTTTTTTTTTTTTTGACTTTACCAACTGCAAGTTAAAGGTGGCTGCATGGTCTTAAACACGAGGCAGGAGGTTAAAACAAAAGTGTGGCAATTGTTCAGGCCCTAAAAGCACAAAACATGTGTAAAAGTAAAAGTGAAAAAAACAACAAAGAAAACAAAGAAAAAATCAAAACAAACAAAAAAAAAAAAGAAAGATAACCAACAACAATAAGAAAAGGCAAATACTGTACGGTAAAATCATACACTTTTTTCAACAAACAATGGAAAAGAGGCGTTGGAAGTAATTTGAATGAATGGCTGACTGACAGACAGTTAGCGAGAGTGCAAACAACACTATCACACTTTACCATTTAAAGATGACATAATAACTGTAATGTTAGAGTGTGTATATATGTGTGTGTGTGTTGTTGTGAGAGAAGAAATTAAAAGAAAGATAAACAAACAAAATAAAAAAACACAATAAACATAAAAACCGCAAGATCTATTGGCAAATATCAAAAGCGGATTTGAGTTTGCTGCAAGTCATATGGTGTATTGCGTGAGTCTTTATGTCCGTTTATTTTAACACATTTTATTTGTAGAAAAAAAAAACAAATAAAATGCCGGCTGTAATAAATGGCCAGCAGCTCAATACAAGTAATTCCCATACAAAATTTATTTTTGTATGTTTTTTTTTTACTTTGAAAAAAAAAAACAACAATCATGACTGCATCATAACTCTGCCACTTTGCAATGTAGCAATGTGCTGTTATTGAAATATTACCACATATTTTTTGGTTTTTATTAACTTGGATGTGTTGTGTATTTGAATTAATCTAACACTTCTTGTATTTAACACTTTTCGGTTTGTGAAGCTTTAAATAAAATTTCGTTATTTCAACTGAATTCAGATGTTTTTTGTTTTTGTTTTTTGAACAAACAACATATTTTATTAAATCACTCTCATCGAGCATAATAATAATTGTAGTAGAAAATCATGATTATTTGTTTATTAACAAATTATTATTGCTAATAATACAATGATAAAAACAACAACAGTTCAAGACAAAAAAAAAAATAATAAGGTTAATAGATTTCATTTGAATGTAATTGTAAATAGTTTTATATCGTATTGTATTCTTTAAACTTTATAAGATAATCAGAAACAATTATTAACAATTGATCGATTACATTGAAATTATTATTCGAATAAATTGATCATTGTTGAAATTGGCAGCGAAAAAAAAAAATAAAAAGAAACTAAACTTTGCATGTTTTATGCATTTTAAATATAAATATTGCTTAATAAAATTATTGTTTTTTTTTAACAATTAAATTTAAAATTTAAATTTACAAGTTATTTTACTTGTTATAATATCTCAATTATCATAAGTTATTCTATGTAAATTCTTTGTTTTATTTTATTACATTAGAACCTTAATTATTTAACATACAATTTGAATATTTTTGTAGTCATTGGTAAGGGGTAGTGAAAAAATTCGTATTTATTTAGAGACCTTGGTAATCTACGTTTGGAATGGTATTATCATTTAAAAAACATAGAACATAGAAAACAAAGTATGTCCTGCATGCCTTAATTATTTCTTTGCTTGTTTCAGTTTCTATAATCATTTGTTTCCAGCTAAGCAGGTTGCGGTATGATAGAAGCTTGACAGCTTGATTATTGTTGTTATTTACACCAATGTTAGCTTACTATATAACGGATATAGTACCCAGTTTCGCCCTATGCATGCACACATAATTAATCATTATAAACCTTCAATCAGGTTTACAACCTAGTTTCTCAAACCATCTAGGTTGTGTGTGTTAATTTTAAACATAAATGGCGCGACCTCCTGTTTAAAGTCGATTCTGAACGACAGCTTTTTTGAGAAACTATTTCATGGCAATTTTATTTACTCCCAGAGTTCTTGCCAGAAATCTGCTGAGAGGAATAATAATATTTCGTTTAGTTGGAGATGTCTGGAACGGAGCCCACATGTCTAATAATCCACAGCCCCTACTAGACTACGAAGACTTTTTCAATCATCTGAAGAAAACAATCCTACATTATTGGCCAGTTTTTGGCACAAATAAACTCTTTTCAAACTACGAGAACTAGTTTGGAAAGAATTAATTGCCCATTATGTCACTTTAGCCATGATTACGACCTAGTTTCTAGCACTACTTATGTTGTGTGTTTTAATATTATCCATGAATGGCGCGAGCTGACTTTTAATTGTAAATTTTTTACGCCGAAAGAATTATTTTTTTTATATTTTTCTTTTGAGATGTCTGAATTGAAGTTTCATCTACAAGTTCTTGTCTAATAAGGCCCCACACCACGTACTAAAAATGTAAATTTTCCAATGGAAGCTTTTAGAAATCGATTTCTTCAAGTATGAGGGTGACTATGATATGGAAACATAGTTTTCAAACGTTGAATAACGCCAAATTTTACTATCTTTATAGTGATTTTCATAAAAACAAATTCCATAACCCACTAGACTACTACAAGAGGCATATACTCTAGAGATATTAAGGAATAGAAAAAAATGGCTATGTTTAGGGATTTTATTACCTACAAAATCACAGGCCCCAAAAGAAAAGAAATACGAAAACATAGTTGATTAGGAATCTGACACTCTATAATTTCAAATTAATTAATTGCAAAACTAACATATAGATTTTAGACAGTAGCACCATACATATTGTATATATATAAAAGACTTAAGCAACAAACTTTTTTATTTCATAAACAAGTTTTTCAAAGAAATCGGAATATTATTTCATAATTAAATTATTTTAAAATAATTTTATATGGCGAATCCCAAATTGTTGCTTTAATTATATGCAAATATTTGTTGTTAATATTCAAAATTAAATTTGTGGAATTCTAATTTAAACTGGGGTGACATTGAACTCATCTGAAAATTGTATTGAATTTTTAATTCTATTTGCCATTTAACTTTCAAACTGTGATCTTTATCTACAAATATTTCCTCTTTTTTGAATAAGTATTTTAATACACGTGTTTTTATTTGTTTTTCTTTACTGACGTTATTTGACGCCGTGTGTTTAGACAGTGGCTTTTATTTATAAATTCAAATTATTTTCGTTTTTTGCTTCCCTCTATACCAGTACTGAAGTTGAATAATTTCTTAGCGAATCTATGAAAATCAATATTTATTTGCTGCCTTATTTTTTCTTTTAATTTTTTTTTTGTCTGAAAAGTTTATTTCATTGTTTACTACGTTATATTTAAATAAGAAAAATACGCGACAAAGTTCAATGTCTATTTGTAATTGTGGAGTGATGGAAGTTTTTATTTCTGGTAGCAGATATTGTTATAATGATGACTGAATTAAATTTCTATGAAAAACAATTCTAATGAGAAAAAGATGCCAATAATTATATGGCGTACGATTAGAGAGATTGAACAAAATTCATTTAAATGCGTTTCATCTAATGAAGATAGTATATCTGGGTTATATTGAATTGAAAATTTGGAAATTTTAAGATTAAAACTTTACATATGTAGGAATACAACCTAATTTCTCAGACAATACATGTTGAATGTGGTAATTTAGACCTACAGTTAAAAGTCGATTCCGAATGTCAGATTTTTGAGAAAATGTTCATGGGAATTTTAATTTTCTGAGTTTTTGTCAGCCGATTGATGTGAGAACGTCGCCGAAAAAAATATTTTTTTTTATGTTTCATTTTGCTTGTTTTGTCTGAGCCAGGAGTTGGAATCATGCGCTCTTATCTAATAAGCAAACTTACTACCTATTAAACTACGTCGACCGTGTCCAGTGCTATTTGGTAGTATTGTTACAATATACTTGAGTGGTTCTGTGGATTCAAGAATTGAATGAAATAATCATCAGTATTGTAGGCAACTCTTGTATTTAAATTAAATGAAAAATACAATTTTTTCTGACAAAAGAAATCCATTTCAACGGGTGCATAAGTTCATGGAAATTGCTCCATTTAGACAATATATAGAACAGAGTATTGAATATTTTCATGGTCAATGAATTTGTTGCTAATGAAGCATAAAAATTTCATAATAATCTGAAACAATTTGGGATAAGGGATATTCATTGCACTATTTCGTATATTGAGCCACAATTATGCTGAAAGAAAAAGAATTTTAACAAATGAACAACACTGTGTAAGTGCACTGCTAGTGTACTTAGCAGTAGATATTTAGGAAATAGTTTTTATTCGCTCTTCCCTGGTTCAATGGAAACTTCCTTGACTTAACTCTTTATCTTACCCGATTGTCTAAAGGGGTTGTTGTGGCTCAATATTTAGGGTATCAAGCTTGAATTTGAAGCTCTGATGTTGACTGTTGTCGGTTAGCTCTGAGGCACATATCATGTGTGTGCTCAAGTGTGCTTTCATTTTTACAAATGTGCCAAACCCTCCTATCCTTTCTCACTCTATTGTTATCTTACATAAATGGTAGTTGCTTTAGTATATTTGCAAAATAAACTCAAACTTAAAAAAAAAGCTATACAGCGACCGTAGTCTCGTACTTAGTGTGTTGGCTTATTAATCATGAGGCCGTGGTTCAAACCCCAGGTCAGACATCTCGATCAAATTGAAATATGAAAAAATATTTCTTCGGCGAGTTTCTTTCAAAAGATTTCTGGCAAAAACTCTGAGAGTAAAAAAAAATTGCCATGAAAAAGTTTCTCAACAATCTGTTGTTCGAAGTTAACTTTAAATTGTACATCCTGCCACTAATGTATAAAAATGAACTCACACAACATATGTGACGTGAGAAGTTATGTCGTAATCTTGACAGAAGAGTTGTAGTAACCAATTATGTATGTATGTGTGTATAAAAAAATATGTTTTTTAAAATATTATGTCATTGGAATTGTCGAAAGAAAAATATATGAAGTTGTTCCTTGTTCTTTGTCTCTCTATATTCTTAATAAATAATGTATTTGTGTTATCAAATTATATTATAAGTTAATTATAATATTAGATAAATATGTAACAAAAATTTTGATATGATCAGTATTGATTTGATGAGTATTGCAAATGAAAAAAAAAATATTATTGTCCCATAATACTTTTGTAAACCCAAAGGAAATTATTTGGTAAAAAAAGAAGAAAAAAAATAACAAAATAATTATAATAATTTAGCTTAGTTTTTAACACATTTAACTTATAGAAAAACACTTTTCTTGAATATTGTGTTATCAACATCTCTTTGTTTTTTTGCATTTCATTTTTGTCCTACACATTTAAGATGCTTAAGATATTCTTTATCACAAAAACCTTCCATAACAAGGTCCTAAAATGAAATTAAATTCTTTACACAATAACACTCTAATTGATTTATCGTGGTATATGCAATATTTTAATCCATTAAATTTTGCAAATTATTTAAACAATTATTGTGTTTTGTTTTTGTCGACCATAATGTTTAATAGTTTCCAAGTAAAAATTTTTTTATTTAAAATTTTTTTATTTTAAATTTTTTAATTATAAATCTTAATAAATATTTTATTTTAAATTTCTTGCACTTTTTTTGTTTAATACTCTTTAGATTTGTTTATAAATTATTTATTGTTAAATATTTTTTTTCTTTTATAGAAAAACCAAAACACATACATTTTTTAGTAGAAACGTAGAAACTTGTTGTTGGCGTTAAGTATTTTTAACTAGAGAATTAAAACTTTATAGGGTATCCTCCGTTTTGTTTTTTTTATTTGAGGGGTTTTCAGATACACGGGATTTTCAAATAACGACTAGACGCGCTTAAAAGACGAGAAATGTCTATGCTGTTGGAGTTGCAATTGATTACTAACGTATTTTTATCACACCACAACAGACTAAAGCTTAAGCCGTTAAAATTGATTAAAACAACAAGAGTCTAAAAATCACTAATAATTGCCTAAAATACTGTTGTATACAGTGTATATGTACATGTGAGCATAATAAAAAAGTTTTTAAATGTATAAGTACTTATTATACTATACGATGCCATACATTTAAAACAAGAGGAAAGGGTAAGTGCAATAAAAAGGAGGCTTTAACATCAATACACCATCACCAATACACATGCCATATTATTAATTTGAAAATTATTGTCTTGTTTTGTGTTTTTTTTTTGTTTTTGTTATGGCTCTCATGATTTTAACTTTATAGTATAAAACTGTAAGCTTTACTCTTGGTATTGTATTAAGAAAAAAACAGAAAAAAGCTTTCAATTCACATTGTATGCAAACTCACTCAAAATGAAATCGAAAGTGAAATACACAGACACTCATAAAGTTATGCACTCAAAATAAAACAAACAAATCCACTCAACTCTGGTTTAACTGACACTGCTGACACGGTTTTACGCAAAATCATACAAAATACAATCCGAAATAAACGCAACAACGACAACAACAGCAACAGCAACTGTAAAACCAACTCACCCATAATACAAACTGGATTTGTTGGTTACTCTACGGTTTACGATGTTAGCCAAAAAAAAAAAAAAACTAAAACAACATAAACTTGATTTGCTACTGCCCTCTCTTAATTAAACTATCAAAAACACAATAAAAAAAAATGAAAAAAAATCCATCAACATCATCTCAAACATTAACCAACATCAGCATCAGGCGCATCAACCAACATCCTCATCAACCGTCGAGTTGTAACATTATCGACATTAATTTGAAATGCTTAAAACTGGCTGCCGAATTTTTTAAGCAGACCTGTTACTAAGTTGTCTAAATAATAACTAACGGCCCAACTATCAAGCCAACCATAAGTGTTACAACATTTTCCGTCTCTTTTTAAGATCATTTGGATGATAATCTTTCCTGTGTTTCCTTTACATAGTTTTCCAAATTTTTATTTCTTTCAAGTTTGGTTTTCCAAGTCATTGCCTTAAAATGTTAAAACATTTTACACGAAATCTAAGCTTTCTTAATATTTCAAACCAAAAAATCTATTCACATACATCTTGCATAAGTTGGCATTTTCTTTAATGTTGTTGTTTAATAAACTTGTTAACTCATCTTACATTTACAAACGTTATTATAATTATTATTTTATTCTTTTATTATTAATTACCTTTTTGTTTTTTAATGGGTTTTTATGTTGGCTATACACAGCAAAATTATTTGATGCACCTGACTGGCATATTGAAATAATTTTTGAAAGAATTTACTTGTTATCTGCAAGTAAAAGACTTAAGAAACATACTTTGTTTAGATGCAATCATAACAAAATAAACAAAAGACTTAAGACAAAAACTTGCTAAAATTTTATGATAAAAAATAGAGAGAAAAAAAAAGTAAAAGATTCAAAATATTTTCTAAGTATTGTAAATAAATTGTATTTTAGATAATAAATACATACATCTATACCATGTTACACGTGTAATGAATAAATTATGAAATAAATGCAGTAAAGTTTCTCTCATATTTACGATAAAAATAATAACAAAATTGAATTGGAAGCCATGACTGTCATACATTTCTATTTTATTATTATCGTATATGTATTAAAGAATTACGGTAAAATTATGTATTGTACTGGCGTAAACCTATACAGAGTTTACCCTGTCCTCCTGAAGAGAGAATGGTGTCTGGTATCAATAGGATATTACTAGGTTATCCCCAGGTGTTTTCTAGGGAAGTGCGTTAACGTCGCAAAAGTTCTGGTATATATATACGTGATTGCTATTTTGTACATTTGTTTAAAAAATCAGAAGTCTCCGTAGTCTAGTAGGTAGTGTGTCGGCTTATTTGACGTGAGGGCACTGTTCAAAATTCTAATAATAAATAAAACTGTTATAAAAAGTTTTCTAAAAATCTGTCATTCGGAGTCAGCCCACATAACCTAAACGTTGTGAGCTATTAGGTCGTAATTCTGACTAAAGGATTGTAATGACCAAGTAATATGTTCATAAAATATACAACGCCCGATCAGGAGGTCGGTTGTCATCCTCAGGCTTCTCCTGAATACGCTATAACTGCCTAGAAAAAGTTTAAATTATCTCAGCTGTGTCTGAATAGAGAATTATCTTGGTAACTGCTCCCTTCATTCCACATTAACGTTTTAGACTCATTAATGGTATGGAATCTAGTCTCCGGGTATTTGTCCATTTATTGCCCTGAATTCCAACAGGAAGCATAATGCCTGAGAATTTCGGTGTCAATTATGAATGTTTAAAGGGCATGGAATGGGAAATTTGGTCACGAACATTGTACGATTTTGTCCATCGATTGACTTCTGCAGAAGATGTAGAATTAAGGAGAAGCAAGTTTTTTAACCTTTCATTCGCTATCATTAAGATTTTTTCTGCAGTGTGGTTGGTTTACTATAGAGAATGGTTGGCCTTAGAAGTGGCCAACCTACTAACTCCTAAGTGTTAGCTTAGGAGTCGTTAGAAGGTAGTTTAAGCCCCAGCGAAGACATTCCGAATGAAATTAAGTATGATGACTTTTCGCTTTCTGGAAAAAAACTCTGTAAATAAAATTGCCACGGAAAGTTTCTCAGATCTGTTGTTTGGAGTCGACGTTAAACTTCAGGTTCCGCGGTTGGTCTAAGAAACTAGGTTTTAACCCTGAGTAAAGGAATGTAATGACCAACTAAGTAAGTAAGCGGTGGATGGACAATGAAAGATATTTAAAGAAAGCTGTATAATATGATGTAAGTCATAACAATGCCTTGGAGAGAATAAATTAGAAATTATGCAGAATCTTTCGAGTAAAATCAGTGGTGGTGTATTATAAATATGCATACCATCTACTTCCAGTATAGGAAAATGTAAAAAAAAAAAAAATTTTCTAAGAGTATCGCGGTAGGACTGAGAATCCTACCATTCTTTAGTTACAGCATTG
>QOCX01000071.1:595597-617961 GCA_005959815.1 Sarcophaga bullata
GCTGTTAATGCCGCGAAAATTCTAAGTATATCTAAGCAATGAATATTTAAGCAATTGCTATTCTGTACATTGAAGTCGCCATAGGCTGGCAGGTAGTATTGGTATTGGTTTATTAAGCGCTAGGCTTCGATTTAAGCAACATGTCATAGATAACTATCAAAACGAAACATGAATAAATATTTCTTCGGCGACTTTTCTCAGCAGATTTCTAACAAAAACCCCGAGAGTAACTAAAAAATTGTCATGAAAAAATTTCTCAAAAAAAAACCTGTAGTTTGGAACCGACTTTAAACTAAAACTACCGCAATTCATGTATAAAATTAATACAAACACAGACATAGAGTGCATGCATGAATTAGGTCGTAATTCCTGATTGGTAATAGGTTGCAATGCCAATTATGTATGTATGTGTTGATCTGCTAAACCATTCACCAATGGAAGATTCAACAGTGCATATCACGCCATGTGGTCAGCCATTTTGAATGTACAGTTTTAACTCTTTTTAATTAATTAAAATGTATTTCGCAATATGTTTTATTTTCTGTTTAAGTGTATTTAATAAAAAAAAACTAAGAATTATTAATTTAATTAATCACAGTTAATAACCGGAACAAATGTGATTGTAAACCAATTTCCGTTTGTTTAAAATATCCTGCAACAAAAAAGAGAGACATTTTAATTAATTTAAAATTAATCTTTATGAGAAATAAATTCTAATAATAAATAAATAATAACCTAAACAAGAAAAACTAGAAGTTTTCGAATGGAAGTCAAACTTTAATTGAAAAGAAAATGATTAACGAGATTTCATTACGAACTTCCTTTGACATTTAAAACAATTTTTGATAATTAAATGTAAAGGTCTTAGATTATTTTTGTTAAACTAAATGAAAAACCTTTATAAGACACCAATAATGTAATTATAAAACCACAAAACAAGAATTCAAAATGATTTGAAATAAAGTTTTGAAGTTTTTTTCCTTTCTTTTTTACAATGAAATTATTTTAAGCGACTGTAAGTGTGATTAAAGAAAATTGTTTTCGAATTTGAATTTTTTTTGTGTGCCAAGCAATTAAGGAATTGATTGAAAGAATTGTTTTGAAATTATAATTTAACAATTAAAGAATTTAAAGCGGAAGTTGAATATCATGATGACAATTGATATTTCCACTTCAAATTCTTTTTTTTTGTTTTTTTTTTTCAAATGTTTGTGGTCTTTAAATTTTCTTAATTTTTTTTTGTTATGCTGCTTTTGGTGTTGGTGCCATTGCTGTTAAGTTTTACTGGCAATAAATTGTTTTCGTTTTAATGATTTTAATGTTTTTGGTGTTTTTTTGTTTTCATTCTCTCTATAGTTCCTTGAGTTTTGTGATTTTGTTTTTTTTTTTTACTTTGAATTTAAAATGGTTTTCAGAAATAAATTTTTTTCGTTGTTTGTTTTTGTTTTACCTTCAAATTTTTGTTGTTGTGTTTTCTTGTTTTTGTAGAGCATTTGAGACAAATCTCGATTATTTATCATGATAGTTTTACTAAATGATTAAGAAACAACTATCAATTGTAAATTTGCTTTGAAGGACTACAACTTTGGTAAGATATTCGCTTGCAGCTGTAGACTGTCTTTCGGTTATCAACATTAAGGCCATATACACACACACTTACACTTATATGTGTATAACTATAAAAACGCATATACCAATATTGTCTTACATACATACACATCTATATATATTGTATATATAAAACCTAGAACTGATCATAAACTGACCCAACCTGTTATAAAACATATCAAAACAAATCTCTTACAATTTAAATTGGAGTTTTAGCTGTTGCTTAATCCAAAAGTTCTTACAGTGAGAAAAAAAAATCCTCCTTATGATCTTTAGAACACCTCTATACACAGCCACAAGTTAGTACTATTTTCATATAAAGTATACGCCAAGCTGAGCACAGGTCATGTTATTTGCAGCACTTTAATCATTGTAATCATCATCATCATCATCATCATCGTTATAATTTGTAGAAGTGATTACTCAATATTTGTATAATTTTTTTTTTATTTCATTTAGTTGTTGTTTCTTATTATTTTTATATTTAAAATTTGCCTATCATAACGCCGGCTGCTTGATAACACACCAAGTTTTTAATAACAAGTAGCAACTGCAACAGCAAGAGCAACCAATTTCAACCGCAACAACCAGAGAATATTGTATCTTACAGTTTAAAGTTTAGAGTGATAGACATAATGCAACAAAAAAAAAAATGTTCAATTTATTACAGTGATTCACAATCGGTTGCCAAATTTCCATGAATGCAGTTTTTAACTACATTATGCCCTAAAAGTTTTGTGTAACACAGTTAGAGTGATGTCGTGTTGTTTGATAAATACGTACTCATCTATAGGGTTTAGGTTGTAGTGCTATTACACACCTACATAATTGGTCATTACGATCTTTCAGTCAGGATTACGACCTAGCCTTTCACATTGCTCATATTGTGTTTGTTAATTTCATACATGAGTGGTGGGACCTACAGTGGGACCGAAAGACATATTTCTAAGAAACTCTTCATGACAATTATTATTTACTTTTAGAGTTTTTGCCAGGAATCTGCTAAGATGAGGGCGTCGAAGAAATGATTTCTTTATATTTCGTTTTGTTGGAGATGTCTGACCTGGGATTTGAGCTGTGGACTCACGTCTAAAACACTACCTACTAGGCTACATCGACTATATAAACGAGCAACTCATGGATTAAATGAACACACATAGCACGCAACATAATCGTGACTAAAGGACTACTATGACCAATTGATAAGAACTTTCAATCGCAGATCTATCATTATAGAAGTATGTAGAATGACTTTAACCTGATGGAATATAATTCCTCTTCTACAGACTAAAAATGGGCGATTGCTCTTATTTGGACCTTCTGTTGCCTAAGTGTACCTATCCAACTTCTTTTTATGCCGACAGCTACCTCTATCACCGCATACCTACATATCTACCACCTACTTCATGCTGATATTTTAATTACTGACAGCAAAAGTCTAACTTAAGGATTTTTGGGGGAAATTAGCAGCTAATAGAATAAAAAACTTTTCTGATTGTTAATTCTCTCTCGACCACCATGCAAGGGTTCGTTTCGACCAAAATCTTTTCATTTTTGATTATCGTAACATCATTTTAACATCATAGATGGCTCGTATAAATGTGTTTTGTACTGAATTCAAATAGAATTTTTGTTCCCCTTCAAGAATACTAATGCGTTTGTTTACGGTATTAAGAATTGATTGAATTTTTCTTGTTTTTATGTATGTGCCATCAAGGATGTTGTTAAATACTTCAAAGTAATTAATACTTCAAGAACATTAAATTTATGGATCGCTAAGGATTTGAAGCTAAAATGTGTTTTATTTTTATTATGATTCTAAGTTGTCCTCCAGTACTTGACTTTGAATAAATTTAAATGGTTTAATAAGATAAAATCGTTTGAGTAAGATTTGTTAATGGCGGATTTAGCAAAGAAGAAAGAGATTAATTTAATTATTTCTCATAAAAGAACGTGTTTAGGGTTATAAAATATGCTGGACAAATATAAAATTTAATACTTTTTGTATTATGAGCGTTTTTCAAGCTATCACGATATGCATTTTGGAATGATTAAACAATTTTTTTTTTATTTGCTATCATTTTCGAAATCTTACATTAGCACATAATAATAATAAAATTTATAAATGAAATAAGAAAAAAATCCTTGAATTTTTTATTATTTGAGTATAAATGATTAACATTTGAGAACTGCTGCAGTTCGTTGTACATGAGTTTTATGATGCATGTGTGTGTATAAATTAAACACGAGCATAAAATATTAGTTTAAGGTGATTGAGATTTTTTTTTGCTGTCTTCAATTGGTTGTGCTTCAAATCAATGCAATCGCATGGCATAGTAGCCTCAGCAAGCAAGACTTCATAACTTAAAGCAGCCACAGTTTAAATGCATCAAAAAAAACAAAAAAAAAGACATGAGAAAAGGTTTTCATTTGATTGTTTGTGTGTGTTGTTATTAAAATGACTTGATTTTAAGTGGCATAAATTATCTTAAAAAAAGAAAAAATTATGCAAAAACAATAACAAAAATATAACGAAATAAGCAAAAACATAATTTATATTCAGGCTCTATTTAAAACAACTTTAACAACAAAAACAAAAAGAAAACAAAACAAGACGAACACAAGAAAAGGAAATCTTCAAACTGTATGCTCACTCAAGTTACTCAAGAAATCTCTGTAGACCATAAAGCTAGAAATTGACAATAAAAGTAATTCGATTAAGAGCAGTTATAGACAAATATGTAGACAAGAAAAAAAAAAAAGAAAAACTAAATTGAGTTGCATTGAGTAGACATTTTTTTTAATTTTTTTTTTAATATTTATTTTGGCCATTATGACCTTCACCTTAAGCCATCAGAGTTTAGTTGTTTGCTGACGTCTTTTATAAAGTATGGTAAATTTTTATTTTTATTTTTTTCAAACTTTATTGATTTGCTTAAAATAAAGTTGGCCAAATTGGATTGAAATTATTTATGAATGAATTTTTTATAATCAAAGCAATATTTATATGGTACGAAAGAGCATATTTGATTATCAAAAATATTAACTAAACAGGTTACTGTCCCACACGTTTTACACAATTTAGTTTGATTTTATCATATAAGTATTGTTTTCATCAACCTTTGGAATCGATTGTTTTTAAAATTGGGTATTATTAGTACACAATATAATTCTGTAAAGATGATCAATTTCTTGGCATCATTATACGAATAAGATATAATATAATATCGGAAGATTGGTTATTTCGAATCTGGCAATACATATGTTATTCTAATCTGTCACAATATTTAATTTTTTATGTCCACTGAACATAATGATTCATTTTACACTTAAGCAATGTTGGGATTTATTTGGCCAACGAAAAACTGCAATATGATATCGATTTTGCTAAAAAAAAAAATAAATCATCTTATCGGATGAAGCTTGTTTTCATCTTGTTAGGTAAGTTAATAAGCAAATTGGCGTATTTCAGGTTCTGAAAACCCACACGTGGTCTCACAGATGCTAATTTACCTATTACAAGTGACTGCTTGGTGCAATTTAGGTAGCTAAAGCCCATATTTATTTGAAAATGAGCCTGGCTGAACATGTATCTTCTCTTCATGGTATTAATTTGAACAAGGTTTGGTTTCAACAGAAAGCAAAAACTTGCCGCACACCTCATGCCACAATCAATTTATTGCGTTAAACGTTTAATGACCGTATAATTAGACGATAGGGTGATGTCAATAGATCGCCAAGAAGCTGCGATTGGACACCGTTTGATTAATTTCTGTGGGATGCCATTAAAGAAAACTTTTATGCCAACAAACTAGAGATAATTAAGCATATGAAGGTCAACATTTATGATGCCATTGCTGTACTGTGAGTCCAGACTAAAAAACTGCAGTGCATACAAAATTTCTTCTAGATCAATCATACACTCTAAAAATTACGATTGAAGAATAGGTTAAATACCGCTCCCCACTGTTTCTCTACTCTATTGAATTCAAAAAGGTGTTCGACACCATAAGACATAGTGATATATGATCAGTACAAAAATATACAGAGGCAACTATGTCCGGCAACTCTACTTTGTAAGTTTGTCATGGTGGTGTTTATTGTAAACCATTTATAACAAGAATAGGAGTGAAGTCTGAAGGCTGCAATGTAATCGTATGAGAATCACTCTTGTTAACATCCTGACCGTAATATGTAAAACGAAAAAACGCATAGCTTTGTTACTCAACAGATAACTAAAAGGCCTTGAGCTGGTAGATGTTATCTGCTTTACATTCCAGAAATATGATAATATACAGGAGAAAATCAACAATACAAGTGATTAAGTGTTGAAATTCAGAAAACAATTGCAATGTGCATAAATCAATACAATACGATCATGAAAGTGAATATGTACAGTGGCTTACATCTTATTTCGACCATCATCTTTAAAAAAACTTATTAAAAAAAAAACTGAATACGAGTTTATAAAACAGTTTTAGTCAGAGTTTAATTTTTTTGGATGATGGTGGTTGACATAAACAATGAGCCACTGTATATTAAAGAGAATGCTTCTTAAGTTTGCATGATTTTCTTTAATTTAAACCAACTTTAGTTTGAAAACGTTTTTCAATTCATTTAATTACCACAAAACTATGAATTCCTTGACAAATGCTTGATAAAAAAAAAATCATTTTCATTTTTGTTTGGCACATAACCTCATGCTAATACGCATGACGAGTTTTGATTGATTTTGATGAACATGACTAATAGGCTTAAATAATAAAAGTAAAATAAAATTAAAACAAAAGTTAAATGCAAAAGGTTGGCTTAAATACCAGTTTCTTTTGTATATTTTTTTAGCACAAAACTTTGTTTTTTTTCTTTTATACATTAAAATGGGTGCTTGTGTCTTAAGTCTTTTGATTATAGTAAGTATTACATAGCATAAGTCATTAAAACTGAGAAAAAAGAAAAAGAAAAAAACATTTTCCAGTTCGTAGCGTAATTCTTTAGTTCAATGACTAATACTTGTATTAGGATTCTAGTTGTTGGTAATTTTTCTTTATGCTTTGATTTTCAATAACTAAATAAGCCTTCAGGTCGTTTTTTAAGTGTGCTTGTAAATTAACAGAAACTAAAGAAATCTAGAAAAAAAGAGAACAAATCAAAACCTCTTACTTACTTACTTAAATCCGGTATTTAATGTGTCAAATTAACATTTAACTTTTCGTTTTCGTATCATACAAAGGTGACCAAATCCCCTCCCCGTAAAAGGCGGCCTTGTGTACATGAACATTTGAACTGTACACTGTACGCTGTACGTTGTATGCTGGTGAAGCCTAAATTTACATGCAAAAATAAGTTTTTTTTAAAGTTTTTCTTTTGTTTTTTTTTGCGAACAACAATACTTGTATTATAATAATAACAAGCATCTGGTTTAAGTTTAATAAAGTTGTTATATATTTATGATATATGTACATACATACATACATACATACATACATATTTATTAATATGAATACTAAACTAAAAGAAGAAAAAAAAATTATTTGATTTGTTTAATTTTTTTTCTCTTCATTTAGATGCAATTATTAATAGTCGATAGAATTATTAGAGCATGTTAAATACGTGTTGTTTTGTTAATAATTTTTTTTGTGTGCTCAAATTGGCCATACCCTATTGGCTTTAAAAGATTTACTAAATAAAAAAAGAAAAAAAATGTAAAATAACCTTTAAAAACTGTTTAGCATTTATTTTTTTTTTTTTATTTAGTAACCCCCCCTCCCCCTTCTTCTTTTCGCTTAATCACAATCAAGGATATAAATGTTTACTTAATTAGTCTATCCTTTCCAAAATTACATACGAGTACAACATATATGTATGCACGTATGTATACATGCCATTTTATGTTATGCTACAAAAATATTTAAACACAGATTTTGTTGTCCATTTGTTTAACAATTAAATTCTCTTTTGTTTATAATGACTGGCAATTTTTTTTTTTTGCTTTTTTAAATTTAAAGTGTGTAAAAAGTTAAACCCTGAACAAATTTAATTAATTAAAGTCCAGAGAGTCTGCATGTGTTGTTATGTTTATGTTAAATGAAGGCTGCCTTCAAAAGATGATTGTTTTACTTTTTTTGTTTTTTTTTGTTAATAAATTCGTTTTGTAAATTATAATTTCATCATTTATCTTAAATGTCAATAGTATTTCAATATAAATATTTATTATACTTTTATTAATAATGATTTTTAGCTTTTTTTTTTGTTTTGTTTTTGTTTGAAACAATCATCATACAAATAAGGCCGCCACCACCACTACTTCTATTATATGATGATGATGATGTATGTGGCGTTTTTACCACTCACAAGTCGAAGATCACGTATGAGTTTAAAACATACAAAGCAGCAACAATTTTTCTTTTTCAATAGATAATGGCACAGTCACGAAATTTTTGTACTCGTAACATTACTTTTGTGATAAATAAATGCCTGGAAATTGCTTTTGAAGAATTTCCATTACAGTCCTATTAGTCCAATGCTTTTTATGTCATACTAGCGGTACGACATTATAAAAAGACCCAACTACCACAATTATTACAGCCTCTAGCAAGTGCTGAAGTCACTTTGAAGATCTATTCCGTGCTTGTGTCCTTGTATGGTATGTTTGTAATTCTTAGGATTTCAGATAGTCTTTTAAGCATCGTGCGCTAGCAATATTCTCATGGCGATAGGCTAGTATCCTTATAAAATTAAATTTATTTAAATATGTTGTTATAACAGCTTGAAGTTGTCGTAGTCTACTAGGTAGTGTGTTGCCTTATTAGACGTCAGGCCACAGTTCAAATCCCCGGTCAGACATCTTGATCAAAATGAAATTTGAATATTTCTTTGGCGACTTCCTGTTGTTGTGAGAGGCTAGATCATAAACCTAACTGAAGGATTGTAATAATCAATTATGTATGTATAGATGTAGGTTATTACTACTAATTTGGTGTATATGTCGCGGTTATATGTCGCTTAACTTGTATGATGTCTAGCGACCAATGCTTTCATCAATTAAGCTACAGTACCGGCTTAAAAAATTTTATATTTCTTGTATGATGATTGAGTTAATAATGAGACGTGGCATGTTATGCTTGATTGGAAGAAAACCAAAATTGTATTCAATTTAAGAAATTCTCAAACTAGAAAAGTATAACCTCAAGGCCAGAAAATTCAGAAAATTATGGCAAGATGTAAAGCTTTCTGAAGAAAGAAGAATTATGAATTCGATTATTTATTACAGTTATTACAGAAACTCAGGTGGAACAAGCCCTTCAGAAATCCGACTTACACCAAGTAAACAACATAAGAATAATAATGAAACAGCCAGTAGGTTAGCCACTACATTATACATTTATTAAGTTTGAGAAGAAATTTAGTTACTATGTTGGCTTATTAGTCATGAGACCACAGTACAAACCCCAGGTCTGACATCTCAAACAATACAAAACTTGAATAATTTTTTCTTCGGATTTCTGGCAAAAATGCCGAGAGTAAATAAAACTGCCATGATTCGGATGATTCCATCACTCATGTATAAAATAATTCAAACAGCATAGGTAATATGAGAAGCAAGGAAGTAATCTTGACTGAAGGATTGTAAAGATCAGTTATCTGTCTAATAATTTTGAGCGTAAACACAGTCCAAAATTTTGAATAACGCTAGTGTATGAAAAGATTATATGTGCAATCCTTTCTCTACATCTGTCATAAAAGGGGCAACGAAGTTACTGCAAGATTTAAACTAAACAGACGACATTCAAGATTTCCAAGAAAAATTAACGAAAGTGGAAGAAGTGAGAAGCAGAGTAAGACAGAAAACTCTTCATCAAAAAATCGAACGCTTTAGTGAAATAAACAATGATGTTAATTGATTGAGATATATTGAGCGGAAGGTAAAGAAGCAGCAATAAAGTTCGACCAGGAATAGATCAGCATATCACAGAAAAATTACCCTGAGAACATTCTTCTCGAAATTAAATTTAAGCCATCATCATAAAAGGCGAAAAAATATGGAATTCATTAATTTTATATGCACACAAGACTTTTTCTTTTCTAGGACATAGAACTGGGGTTAGAAGCCGGCACATTTGTCTAGCAAGCAAAAACTGTTACCATTAGACTACGATTATGGTATATTATTTATTTATTTATTAACAATACCAAGCTATTAAGCAATAATTAAATCAATTAAACAAATTTTAAATTTAATTAACATTCATTTCTAAACCAAATCTAGTTGAAATCGATTTACCCAGATCTCAATATTCAAATGAACCGCTTTAAATGTCACAACGTGAGGTGACAGCAAAATGAATTGCAAAATAGTTTTTTTTTTTTTTATCACTTGACACAAATTTCTGATTATATTGTGGCATTTTTTATTCCCTTAACAAATAATGTGCTGTGGATTTATGGTAACAACAATAGCTCTTAAGATCTTATGGTTTTCCTCTAAAGCTATTCATTTATTGCAAAAAGTCTTTTGTGTTTGTGTGTGTGTCTGAGTGTGTTTGTAGCTTTATAGCGGATATTTCATTTAACGTTTGCAGTTCATTCAACTTTTTATGATTTTACTCTCAATTTAATTTGTTAAAATGTGGCAATAATTCAAACAAAAAAAAAAAAAACCCCGAATGAAAGGAAAAATATTTGACAGGTGTTTTGATACTTAAAGTTTTGTTAAGATTTCTTAATTTTTTTATTTTTATTTAAAACATTTTTAAGAAAACATCATGATGAGGTGTATTTATTTAATTTAAGTACTCTGTTGCATGAATAGCAGGTTAAAAGGTGGCAGTTCTGAAAAGCTTTTAAAGTGTAGGTTGGAACCTCAATTTTGTTTGTAATTTTTCCACATTCTTTACAGCACTGCGTAAATTTTCTTTTTTTTTTTTGGATTTTATTATGTTTACCATCAAACTTATAAATTTAATGCAAATTGGATATGCGATGATTCAGTTCAGTTCTTGTGATTGATTCTTGACTTAATTACATGACACTGCGAGATTAGGGTGCTAACCAGCATTTGGAACAGAATCCAGCTGGACTATTTCAATGTATATTGCGATGAGGAGGAGCTGGAGACGCTTGAACGCCTCCGCTGTAACTGTCCAGCCCTTTATTGGTTAAGGACCCAGTTTTATTAACGTGAAAATCATCGAAATAACATCGTGACTTGAAGAATAATTGGTTTCTGGTGTTGCTAATACAACTGATTAGCACCAGGTACTAATAAATTTATTCTTTCATTAACTAAAAGTCAATTGACAACAATTTTTTATTTAAATAACATGAGAAAAATTTACGTACAAAAAAAAAAAAAAAAACAACTTAAATGTAAGGACTTAAAAATTTATTAATATTAAAATTACATATTAGCTTAGCGTTGTTCAACCTTTAATAGCCGCTGGCTGATGCGCTGAGCTGCCAGCGAATAAAGAATGCGAAGCATGTGACGCACCACCAGAGGCCCCTAACGATGCATTTAATATCACACTCACTACAGTGCCTACAACATGAGAAACAATATGTTTTATGAAGGCCGATGAATCAGAGCCACCTTTGCTGGGAGGCGGATTTTTGTCTTTACGTTCGGAGGAGGATTCTTCTTCTTCCGTCAAGGGACGATTTTTGGCTTCTATGAAACTGTTGACAAGATTTTTTAAAAAAATCAATGGTTTCGGTGGTTCATCATCTTCTTCGGGATCCTAGAAAAATAAAAAAATTTTAAAATTTTTAAAAAATTTTTTTATAAATTCTAAGAAATTTTATTTTAAGCATAATAATTTCAAAAAAAGGTGGGGGAATTTTCAATAAATAAACTAATTTTATTATTTACATATTAGTTATCTACCACAGGTTAGTAAATATAATAAAAAAAAAATTTTTTTAAAATAGGATTAAAAAAAGAAAATATGTACTGCGCTCAAAGAGGCCACAACAGTGCCCAAAAAATTGCCTATAAATTGGCCATTGTTGATCTGTAAAAAGGAAAAGTAAGATTAGAAAAATCTTATTTTTTGTTATTTAGAAAATCAATATAACTTACAGCTCCTCCTCCACCCGAAAGACCATCTAAAGCTGTACCCACATAAATACCTAAAACAGTGCCGAAATTTTTATCGCCCGCTAATAAACCCGATATCAAGGATGTGGCTGAACTAATTAAGGTTTCAATATCTAAACCACCAGGCTGTAGAATAAAAAAATATTTTTGAATTTAATTTAACAGTTTGTTTCCCAAATACTTACACCAAATATCTGTGCTATTACGCCTGTCAAAGCACCTATTAAGGCTCCAATATCTGATCCACCCTCGCCCTGTTTGAAAGACACAGAAATTGTTTGTTGATCTTTTAAATTTTTTTTTTTTAATATTTTCTTTTCCACAATAGCTCGTGTCAATCATACTTACTCCACTTAAACTGGTTATAATGCCTACTAGGCCACCACCGCCTGCTGGTGCATCATTACCATTATCTAACAATTCAGGTGACCCGTCTTCCTGTTTGGCAGGTTTCATGTCATTCGTTGCATTTGCCACTATAACAGTGATGTTTAAACGTTGTGTTGTATTGCTGTTATTCGTTTCAATAACATTCTTTCTTAGACAAAAAAATTCAGTTGAAATATCAGTATCAATTTGTTTGTTGTTGTTGTTGTATTTTTCTATACAATATTTATGCTTGTATGTATAAATGAAATTTTTAAATAAAGTTTCCGAACAAAAAATATTAGTGGTTTTCCCCCAGCCTTTCTATCGAAAACTATTATGGTTTTTTTTTGTTTTTTGTTTTGTAATCCTTAACTTGTAGACTTACATTGGCTGCTGCCATTAACAGTTTGTCGTCTTCCAGTGAGAGATCGTCATCGTCTTCTTCATCATTATCTGGATTGTTGTCGCTCTTTGGTGGTATTTCGACCAAGTTGTTGCGAAAGTCATCCTGTGGCAAAATAATATAAAAAGACACATAAAATGTTCGTTGCTTAAGTCTTTTGTCTTCTCTAAAGTTTGATTTGATAATTTTTTTTTGATGATTAAAACAATAAAAATCGATAATAACTGTTATTTAATAATCAATTTTTTTTAAATTTAAGCTAAATGCTCATTTTATTATGTTTACAATTACAAATCGTTAGCAAATATTAGATTTACATTGCGCTGCGATGACATAAGTAGAGATAGATGCAAACTATAGCACGTGGCTAGTTTTGTTTGTGTGAAGTTAAACAATGGTCTTATGTATTGAAGAAAACTTTTGTTAAATTTCCTTAGGTTTGCCGTTGCTCTACTGAATATTATATCAACCCGTATCAAAATTAGACTTCAGAGTAGTAAAAATACGTATTAAACGCAATACTTTAGTCCTGTGAGGAAAAAGGTTGGCTTTTGTAGTCTTGATTCTGACATAGACAATCACACGTAATTTTAGTTGCATTTATATCGTTCGATAAGTTTGATATTTAGGTTGATATATTGCTCAGAAAGGTCAATAACCCTCAACATTGCTTAGATGAAAATGTGAATGAGAAAAATGAATGAAAATAGCTTTCGTGGAATAAAGTCTCATCTGCTAATCTTATCGTGGCGCATGAGAAACTACGTTGTAATCCTAGAGAGAAACTAGGTTGTAATCCTAACTGAAGGGTATTTAATGGGGAATTATGTATGCATGTGAATATCATTACAAGGTCTACAAATTTATAATTTTCATATTTAAAATCGACAGAAAAACATTTTTTAAAGAGAGAGAATAATTTTTCTAATACTTGCAACACGCTATTGGTATATAAATAGTTATTTATTACGTGATCACTTACACTTGCAAACATTCTAGTTTTACATTTAATTTTCTATTATAATCACCTCTGTTAAAATCGATTTGATTTGTCTTATACGTGCTGGTTCTTCCTTTTCCACCTGACGTTTTTTAATCACTTTATTACTCGCTTTCGCTAAAAGACCATTGCTGGCAGCATGTTCGATTAAATAATCCAAAGTAAAATCGATTTTATCATCGACAACATGTTTCATAAGATTAACTTGTCTTAAAATCTGTTTCCTTAAATGTTTAACCCTTGAGCCCACATCAGCCTCATCGTCTGACTCATTATCGGAACGTGAAGGATTTTTTAAATCCTTTAACATGTCCAACATTTCAATGCGAAATGTTTTGACATCCTTTTTGTTAGTGGCCATATCCAATGATTTTGTTAGAATTTCTAATGCTTTTTGATCACGTTCTAATTGAATTTCGATTTTCTCAATTTTCGGAAACACTTTCTCTTTATCGCTCATATTCGTGTTGAGTAGAAGGTCCTTAACGACTTCAATAAGATTTTTTTCCATTTGTTGTTCAGCCTGTTTGGCTCCATTTAAAATTCCAATAGTGGTTATGGCTTGTAATTCGTCTCGTGGCAGTTTTGGTTCCAATTTTCTATAGGCAGCCATAGCTTTAAGATAATGAGGATTAAGTTGAGCTCTTATGGTAGATGTTTTTTGTATTGGCACTGAACAACAGAGATGGTTACACAGTATTAATGTTAAGAATAAGGATGCATTTATAAAGGGTTTGCGCATCTTTTATATTTTTTTTTTTATTAATTTAACGATTTTCGTTTTTACCGTTTTCTAACCGTTTACTTATGTTATCCACTTAATACTATTTTCATTTGACAATTTTCTTTAGCGTTTATATACCTGGGAAATTATCGATATTATTGATTCATTATGGAAAATAGTGGGCGTGTCTCTTAGACTTTATGGAGTTTGATTTTGTAGGTTCAATTTAGCGTTCAATTACCTCATTTATGACATTTTACGTCGTGATACACATTTTTCAATCAATTGCAATGAGTTTCAATTTTGATTGTATTTTCTTTAGACTCGATTACATTACTTCAAGTCTGTATTAAAACAATTGGTCATCATTTCTTGCTTTAGTTGCTATTATTATTATTGTTGTTATCTTCTCTTTAAGGGTGATTGATTTCTTGTTGTTGTTTTTGCGTTTAAGGAAATGTACAATAAATTTCGATTCAAATGTTTATTTCCGTTTGCATATGTAATTTTTTATATCAACAATATTCAAATGAATTGTTTTACTAATGGCCGGAGGTATTCGGTAATTTTAAAATATTTGTTCGAAATTTTTTTTTATTCAATTTTAAAACGTTTGCACAGGGGGTTTCATGTCTGCGCTTCTTTTTCAAGAGATTTTTTTCTATTTAAATTCATCTTAAATTTGCGCTTGAAGTCGCTGTGTCTAGTGGTTAGTGTGTTGGCTTATGCGGTTTAAATCTTAGGTCAGATATCACCAACAAAAAGACACACGAAGAAATATTTCTTCGGCGACTTCCTCTTAGGAGATCTCTGGCCTAAACTCTGAGAGTAAATAAGAATTGCCAAGAAAACTTTTTCATAAATTTGCCGTTGACTTTAAACTGTAGATCGCAGTCAAGATAACAACCTAGCTTCTCACATCACTTATGTTGTGTATGATAATTTTATGCATGAGTGGCTGGACCTACAGTTTGAAGACTCCTAAACGATGGCAATTTCATTTAAGATTAGAGTTTTTTTTCCAGAAATCTGCTGAGAGGAAGTAATTTTTATGGCGTCTCATATTTCTCATATTTCGTGTTGTGCGAGATGTTCGGGCTGGGGTTTGAACCGTGTCCTAACGTCTAATAAGCCAGTACACTATCCACAAGACTACTACGACTTCGGTGATAATTGTCTGTTTAATTAAAACATAGTATGGGAAAAAGAAGTCGCCGTAGTCTAGTAGGTAGTGTGTTGGCTTATTAGATGAAAGGCCAGGGTTCGAATCCCCGGTCAGACATACAAAAACGAAATATGAAAAAATATTTCTTCGGCGACTTCCTCTCAGCAGATTTCTGGCAAAAACTCTGAGAGTAAATAAAATTGCCATGAAAAGTTTCTCAAAAAAATCTGTCGTTCGGAGTCGACTTTAAACTGTAGGTCCGCCACTCATGTATAAAATTAGCACACACAACATAAGTAGTGTGATGAGAAGCTAGGCCGTAATCCTGACTGAAGGGTTGTAATGGCCAATTAGGTATGTATGTATGTATGGGAAAAATATTTCTGCTTTGTTTAGAAATACCTCTTGGGAAAATTGTCGTTTAGTTTATAATTTTTTTTGGTAGGTTTTCGGTATTAATTTTTATGTTTAACAATAATATTATTTAATTATACTAAATTGGCAATTAATTCAATCCTTAAATACCCTTATAAACCTTTTTAATGGAACATACTTAAATTTTAAATTAACTTTAAGTGATCTTTAAAACCTCAAGCAAAAAAATTGTCCAATAAAGTTCAAAACAATTTACCTAAAATCTGCTGTCAAATGCTATTACAAACACACTAAAAATATACTTCGTGTACCACTTTATGGTACTAAGCAAGAAAATTAAACGCTTTAAGCCTCTACGGTAATTAAAATTACTCCAAAAATCTAATATGAAAACATCTTTAAAAGTTTAAATGACAACAATTTACAGTCAGTCACAATCATTAAGTATTGTGCTGGCACTGCTAGTTCAACATTTTCAAGTTTAAATGAATTATTGTTGCCTGTTGAAGGCATATTTTTTTGTTTCTTTCTTATTTTTAATTGAAAATGAAATTAAAAGAAGAAGCATAAAATTTTTTAAACACCGCATCATAATTTGTGGTTTGTAAGTAAAAACGATAATTACTCACGTAATCCATGTGATGCGATACGATACAATACAATACAATGTACGATACATTTACTTTTTAAGCCATAAAAGTTATGCCATCACTATGATCATTATTATCATTATGATGATGATTATTTTTGTATGGGACTTGGAGTTGGAATTATTCATCGCAATTGCACTTGAAAGGTTATATAAGCGTAACGGAGTTGAATTTTTTTTTTTGAAAATTTGTTAAGAAATTTAATTTTTGTAATGAAATTATACCGCAATGCTTATGAATTCTAGTTTTTAGCCTTCTATAGCCGGAGTTATAGTTAAAAATAGATATTAGAAGTGATAAAACAGAAACCAATAGTTCTGCTGTAATACCTAAACAACAACAATAACAATGATAGCAGATAGACAAATGTTGAGCGGAAAATATAAAAATCAACAGACAATCTTGACAGAAATTGTGATAGGCTGCCCTTTACTTATAACATCTCCTTTAAACTCGTTGTCCTGATAAACCCGCTGTTTGGTGTTCTGCAGTGAATTAACAAAGTACAGAATCCAAGTAAGTTTTGGAATAATGGTTTGAAAGAGAGTTATTAGTTATTATTAGACAGCTTGCAAAGGATTTTCTCTACTCTCTCTCTCTCTTTTGGAGCTACGCTTTCAATTTCACAGAAAGAAAGAAAGTAAGAGAGAAAGGTTCTGACCCCATTAACCGTGTGAAAGTCTAGGTAAATACGGAGACATAGAATTGGTGAATTCAATTACAAAATAAACGCTTTAATTTTTATCATACTGATATAGTTGGGATAAAGTCCTTTTAAACAAATTCACAGACTAAATTCATCTAAACAATTTCGATTATTTAGGGATCTTGTTAGCACAAATTTGTAATGGTGCAACCTCTTAGTTCCTTGCAAAACACCTATGATCCTGTTTAGAGATTGAAGCACCCAATTTGTAATGGTGCAACTTCTTAGCTCTCTGTAAAACAACTATGAACCTGTTTAGAGATCGAAGCACCCTGAAAATATAAAAATTTTCTCTATTAAATTGATAAAAGTCAGATCAACTGGTATTGCCAGATTCAAATGAAAGCGACAAATATAAGAAGAAATTGGTTTGTAATCAAAAGTCTGGATTCTGTCACTGTAGTAGTCTAGTTTGTAGTGTGTTAATTTATTAGGGCCTGTCAAAAAATTAATTTTTTTTTTTTTGGCAAATTCCTCTCTACACTTTTCTGACAAAAAACTGAAAGTTAATCAAATTGCTATAAAATATTTCCCAAATATACCGTTAGGAGTTGAAGTTAAACTGTAAATCCTGTCGATAATGCATAAAATGAATACACACAATAAGGGTGATATGAGAAAATAGGTTGTAAACCTGATTAAAGGCTTGTAATAAAGTCGCCGTAGTCTAGTAGGTAGTGCGTTGGCTTATTACTTGAACTTCATTCACTTTAAAAACTTCTTAAATTCTTACAAGCTGCAGGTTTCTGGTTCTCTGTATGTTCTCTGTTTTTTTGTTCAGGTGTTGTAAAACATTTTCAAGGATTTTCAAGGACTTTTACATTTTAATTTAAATCATTGAAATTGAGTGATCATTATTCATTTTAGACAGGAAATATTACAATCACTTTTCAACATTGCAAAGTTTTATTTCGATTTTTAAACCACATATATATGCACATTATATAGACTATCAAATGTGGATATCTGATGACATTAAATCAGAAAATAAAAATTTTATTTTAATTTATAAGAAGGTTTTATATTTCCTTAATAAAAAACCAAACCAATTTTACAAAGTTTAATGAAGGTTAAAGCTCAATGAACAACTTTTAAATAAAAAGTAGAAAACTAAACAAAAAAAAAAAAACAAAACCAAATAATAAACAATTCATTAAACTTTTAAAAGATTAAATGGCATAAATTTTTTCGTTTATGATTTTGCGTTGAGGTATTTGTGTCATACTCTACATAAAATTACACAAAAAAGTGTGTTAAAAATGATTTGCCACTGCATAAACAATTTTTTTTTCCCTCCAACTTAATCTTAAAATTTAAGACGAAAACCTACCACAAAATATAATGAAAACCACTAAAAATCTTTTAAGAAAGGAAAGAGAAAAAAAAACATTCCTATTTTATTCGTTCAAAAAAAAAAAAAGAAAAAATTCATAAGAAAAATCACGTAAGAAACAAACAAAACGAAAATATCATTACAATTCATATGAAAATAAAATTACACTAGAGACTCGTTTAACCTTTGTTTAAAATAAACATGAGTTTGCAAACCTTCTTTAGGTAGGCAGAGACAGTTAGCAGTGTAGTGAATAGAGTGTACGATGTTGTAATCGTTGTTGGCATGAACCGCAACAATGAAAGCGAAAGTAAAAAAAAAAATACAAAAAAAACAAAACAAATAAAAATAAATAAAAAAAAAGATTCAAAGAAAAATAAAAGTACTTGCATACAAAGAAAATAAAAAGTAATTGGAAGCAAAAAATAAAACGAAAATAGTTTTGTTTTGTTTTTGCTTTTTAAAAACTAAACTTTTCAAAAAAGCTTAAAAAACTCAAGCAAAAATTTAAAGAAAGAAAATTACTTCAAAACCGTCGACCATAAAATGAAAACAAAAATAAAACAAAACAAAATTGCAAATTGTAGCCTTCTATACGAAATTATTATAATCCTACTTGTCTAACTGATTTTATATGCATTTTTTTATAAACTTCTAGGAATAACTGTAGACAATAACTTAGAAAAAGCTAGGGTGGGAAATTTAAAGCGTTAAATTAAAAATTAATACAGAAAGGGTTTAAAATTTTGCTGAATTTATTTTTTTTGTTGTGACGTACAATTGTTGCGGTTGTAAATGGAATATTATTTCATTATTATGTCTGCCGCGTCTGGCCTTACACTACCCCATTCGATTGTATCAACTTTCGTGCACTTTTTCGACTGTATGGAGTTGTATCTCGCCAATGGCATCACGAATGTTGGCCTTCAAATGCTCAATTGTCTTTGGTTTCTATGCATAATACTTTTCTTTAACGGCATGCTACAGAAAACAGTCCAACGGTGTCAAATTGCAGTTTTTTGGCACCCAATTGCCATCACCATTTCGGCTAGTTAAACGGCTATCAAACGTTTGACGGAATAAATCTATTGTGGTATAAGATCTGTGGGAAGTTGCATCATACTGTTGAAAACAAACATCGCTCACATCAATTCAATGAGGAATGGGTATAAAAAAATCGGTTATCATGGCGCGATAGATGACTCCATTGACCGTAATGGTTGCGCCGTCCTTATTTTCAAAGAAATATGGCCCAATGGTGTCACAGCTCCACAGGCATTACGGTTAGCAGTAATGAGGGCTTTGGCTTCTGTAAGACCGAGTGTGTGTTTTCTGAGTCCCAAACAATTTTTGTTTATTAACGTACCCGCCCAAATCAAAATGAGCTCAATCCGAAAAGATGATTTTTTTTGGCGCAATCGACATCATTGTACAGTTTCTCGTTTGCCAATTTCTTCCAATAAAACTAAACATTGCATAAGAGTAAATCGATGCATTAGATCCATTAGAGATAAATTTTGTGACAGAATAGAATAACCTAAGTAATGCCAGATTCGCAATAACCGATGGTTCAACCGATAGATTGCGCACCTTATATATCAGATGGAACATATTTCTACCAACGTATAGAACTTCGGGAACTTCTCAGACTTATTGTTCAATTTTATTTAATCTCTCCCCTTCAATTTATTTTTAAGCGTTGCAAAGCTCAGCATATATTTAATTATGGTATTGTAAGGTACAATAATGAAAATGTACAATTTTTGTACAAATTGAGGAATAATTTTTTTTTATTACTTTTAAGGCGGAAGTTAACATAGATGACAATTATTTAAGAAAAGCTTTTTTTCCCATTATTAACGCTCTGACGATCTCTTTTTTTGAATTTGGTTTTGTTTGCTGAATTTTCCTTAGTTTTATAAGCGATTTGAAATAATTTTGTTTTTTTTTTGTTTTGTGATGAGCTTTGAACAGATTTTAAAGAGAGTTTGCTATCAAGCAAGTACTCTTTTCTTTCTCTCTCTCTATCTCTCTTTCTTTGCAGTTTTACTCTTTATTTGAAATTTATGCGACAAAAATTATTAACGAATTATAGAAAAATTTAATCGTTTGCGCACCAGTTTTAAGTTTTGAAAATATAATGATGAATATGTCGCAGTCAAGTAGATGCTTGATGGTAATCAAGCATGATGGTAATTTCGTTGAAAATTTCAAGAGTCTTGTTGTTTCAGGGTTGTGTTTTCAAGAAATCTCTTTAAAAAATGTCCAGGATGGTGAGATTGGACGATTTTTCCGTCATTGTAATTCACGAACAAACAAAAACAGATTGCGAGAGGCTAAAATACGGTCTTCGGAGCTATGGTTGGAAGCCGTACTGTTGCAACCATTAGTTTCTGCAGTGACAAATGGTGAAAGTAATTAATCCGTTGATATAAAGACATCGCATCAAACAGTAACACTGAGTAGTTGTACAAGATCCCAGAAGCAATAATTCTGTTTATATTGGTATCCTTAGAGATAGAAGTGGGCAGGCAGTTCCCCTACAAGCACTTGGCGGAAAACGGTTAGCAGCAGATTAAAAGAACATCAAAATGCTCAATAATGACAACCAGTTGATGCACAGTTACGTTGAATGTAGTCTTAATGAGGTGTTCTGTGATATTTTCATTTACAAACGCAATATTCTCAGCAGAAGTTTGGAAACATCTCGTGGCGTACCATACTCCTCTAGATACTCAGCTAAAGCCGTAGTGTTTGCTTTAATGTTAGCGGATAAGTGGCAAATCTACATCTACATCTACGTTTACTATTAATTTTCTCTTCAAGTAGTAAAGTATTAAACCCCACAATGGGTTAAAAGTGAAATTTTTCGTTTGCATTACTAGTCGTTCAACCTTAGTAATTACAACAAAAACATCGACAATAATAAAACACGAATTGGATTTTCGAAGCAATGCGCTTTGTTGTAATTTCACATGATGGGTTTTTATTTCTTGTATTGTTTTCTACGATTTCAATACCAATTTATTGTTTATACGGCCGTTATAATATTTTCTTTCTTTTTTTTTTTTTTTGTTTTTGTTTAATAAATTATACGATATTAACAATAACGATTACGATAACGATGACACTCTACATTGTTGTTTCTATTTTAATACACTGCCTAAAATAGTGTATATTTGTTGCTGTAATGGTTTGGGTTGCGTGTTCAAATTGCGTTGCGACAGTAAGTAAGTAGGAAAAAAAAAAGAGAAAAAATTTCATTTCATATACACTAAGTGTCAGTTACGCGTGAATCTTTCATAAGTCGCCATGTACTTGAAATAGTTAAACTGAATTAGTAAATGAAACGAAAATCTAAATAAGAAAGTCGAAAGAAAATTAGAAAAACTAACGTCATGGAAACAGAATATGAAAAACTAAAGAAAAGAAAATAAATTATTTTGGCGACTTTCTCAGCTCGTAGTGTCTATTTGATGCAGAATCGTATACAATATTTGAAATAAAAAAAATAAGTTTTGTTTTCTAGTTTTTAATAACAAAGTTTTGCTTTTTGAACACAAAAAAAAAAAAAACAAGAAATTATTCGAAATAATTTTATAAAAGAGCAAAATCTTCGCGCTTTTCACTCTCTCTCTCGATCTCGCTCTTTATCATATATTTTACACGTGCATATTGTTGTTGTAATAGTTTGATAAAGTTTGCAAAAACCCATAAGAAATAAAAAATAAAAAATAAAAAAAATTTAATTTCGCAAACTTAAAAGTGTTAAAGTGTTTGTGTATTAAAATAAGTTTTTAAATGTGTATGTGAGTGTTAGTGTTGCAATAATTTTTTTTTGTATTCAATTTCATACAACAAAATTTTATAAATTTTATAATTTACTTTGATGTTGTGATTTTGATCTGACGCTGAATAAAAGTTTTTTTTTAAGG
>QOCX01000072.1:0-10112 GCA_005959815.1 Sarcophaga bullata
CTGGACCGAAGATCTTACGTAGGACTTTTCTCTCGAATACTCTTGAGGCCGCTGCATCAGTGCTTAACAAGGTCCATGCCTCTGCGCCCTAAAAAAGCGCGGGTAGGATGAGCGTCTTGTAGAGTATTAGTTTCATCGCACGAGAGAGGTCTCTATTACTCAATTGCCTATTGAGACCATAGTAGCACCTGTTGGCAAGAGTGATTCTGCTCTTGATCTCCAGACTGACATCATTTTTGATGGTAACGGCGGAGCCAAGATAGATGAATTCCTTGTCTACATCAAAAGTATAGTTACGGGCCGTAATCTGAGAATTAGTACGCAGCACTTCTCTACTCTCTAACAGGCGTGCATTAAAAATATTTGCAAAGCTTTTAATAAATTTGAAATTCTTTTAGAAATTTTCCCCGTCCTAATCTAATATTTTAAAACGCCAATTAAGCTTAACTTAACGCCAAGCAAAATAATTTTTGTTACCATATTTTATACAATTTTTTCAGAAGCTTTTTCCAAGCTTAATTAAACCACTCTGCATTTTTCAATTAATTTTAAATTATTAACTTTAAAAGCTTAATTTTTCTTTATTTTTGTAAAACAAAGATTATTTTTTTTAATAAATTTACAACAACAATATTAAATAAATCTTCTATTTGTATGTGTGTGTTCACAGAGTACGTGCTTATGGCCCTGGTATTGAACCCATTGGTCCAGTTGTGGGTGCTCCAGCCAACTTCACTGTTGAAACTTTCTCCGCTGGCAAAGGTAATTCACTAGCAATGTCTCTTCTATTTTAAAAGTTATAACCCCGTTTCCTGTTTCTAGGTGCCGTTGATGTCGAAATCATTACACCCGATGGCCAAGTTGAAAAGGCCGATGTCCGTTTCAATAATGATAAGAATCTCACTTATTCCATATCGTACATACCCAAAATGGAAGGTGAACACAAAGTGGTGGTTAAATTCTCTGATCGTGATATACCCAAGAGTCCCTTCCCCGTTAAGGTTGAAGGTCATGCTGGTGATGCCTCCAAAGTTAAGGTTACTGGTCCCGGTGTACAGCCTGCTGGTGTGGTCATTAGTAAGCCCACTTTCTTTGATATTTTAACTAAAGATGCTGGTCGTGGTGTACCCGAAGTTATTATTATTGATCCAGCCAATCACAAGACTTCCGTGGCGGCTAAAATCAGACAATTGGAAGATGATGTCTGGCGCTGTGAATATGTATCGGCTATACAAGGTTTACATTCGGTAAATGTATTCTATGCTGGCACACCCATACCCAACAGTCCCTTCCCCGTTAAGGTGGCTCCCTTATCCGATGCCAGACGTGTAAGAGCCTCCGGCAGAGGCTTACAGCCCGTAGGTGTACGCGTAGGTGATGATGCCGATTTCAAGATTTACACTGAAGGTGCTGGTGAAGGCTTGCCCGAAGTAAGACTTGTTGGGCCCGGCGGCATGAATGAACAGGTCGCCATGACAAAATTAGATGCCCATACCTATGAGTGCCATTACTATCCCAATAAAGAGGGACGCTATATAGCCGTTATTACTTTTGCTGGCCAAGAAGTAAATAAATCACCATTTGAAGTAAAAGTGGGCCCCAAAAAGGAATCCAATATTGTAGCTTTTGGTCCCGGTTTAGTGGGTGGCGTTGTTGATTACCCGGCCGCCTTTGTGGTTGAAACTAATGGCGAAACTGGTGCTTTAGGCTTTACAGTAGCCGGTCCCTCACAAGCCGAAATTGAGTGCCATGATAATGGTGATGGCTCTGCCTTGGTTAAATATCATCCTACTGCCGCTGGCGAATATGCTGTCCATATTCTATGTGATAATGAAGATATACCCAAGTCGCCTTATATTACACAAATCTTGCCTAAAACTGATTATCATCCTGAATTGGTTAAGGCCTTTGGCCCGGGTTTGGAAAAGAATGGCGTCACCATTAATGAACCCACCACATTTACTGTGGACGATACTAAAGCTGGTCCTGCACCTTTGGATATTGTTGTGGAAGATGTTTTCGGCAAAAGATTGCCCGTTGATGTTAAACAACAGCCAGATGGTACCAAGAAATGTACATACACTCCCGTATCGGGTTCACCTCATACTGTAGAAGGTGAGTTTTCTGCTTTTTGGAAGCAGTTTATGCGAATACTTGCTTATATTTTCAATTTTCTGTTCTTTCTTTAGTCAACTTTGGTGGTGTTGCTACACCCAATTCACCTCATCGCGTATATGTTGCCTTACCTGTGGACGCTACTAAGGTACAGGCCTTTGGACCCTGGTTCCAACCTGGTGTTCATCCCAATTCAGCCACACATTTCAATGTTGATTGCCGTGATGCTGGCGAAGCTGAATTGAAAGTCAAGATTGTACATGAAGAAACCAAAGTTGAAATACCCTGCCGTATTATCGATAATGAAGATCAAACCTATTCCGTCGAAGTGGTGCCACCTACCAAGGGTGCCTATACAACCACTATGACCTATGGCGGTCAGCCAGTGCCTTTGGGTCAAAAGGTCATGGTTGAACAATCCATTGATGTATCGAAAATCAAAGTTGATGGCTTGGAACCAAGTAAGTATTTTTGTTTTTCTACTTCTTATATACTCTTGCATTATAAAATAAAATCATCATCATTACAACAATCATACACACATGATATATATTTATTTATGCTCTTAAGAAGGAGCACATAAAGAAAAAGAAAAGAAATGAAAATAAAAGAAAAGAAAATAGAAAATAGAAAATAAAATCCACATAAACAAATACTATACGAAAAAAGGTCATCATCTAAGTCAAAAAACTTTCGTTACAAACTCATTTATCGACAAGCTGCCCCATTAAATAGTCTCCAGCAGTTTCGCATCATTACTCATGGTCTGCCGAAAGCTGATTTAGCCGTTACCATAACCAGTCCCTCAGGCAGTCGTGTGAAGGCCCATGTTATACCCACCGCTGAAGGTTTCCTCGTCAATTTTACACCCACCCAACTGGGTGAATATTTGCTGAGCATCTGTTTCGGTGGCACACCCATAACCCCAAGACCATTCCGTTTGCAATGTCTTAGCGGCAGTGATTCGAATAAAGTGCGTGCCTTTGGTCCGGGTTTGGAAAAAGGTCTCGTCGGCCAACCAGCTGAATTTATAATAGACACTAGAGGTGCTGGCCAGGGAGGCTTGGGTGTCACCGTTGAGGGTCCCTGTGAAGCAGCCATCAATTGTCGTGATAACGGTGATGGCACCTGCAATGTAGCCTATCTGCCCACCGAAGCCGGAGACTATACTGTAAATATAACATTTAATGAACGTCATATTACCGGATCACCATTCCAACCGATTATATATCCTTTGCCGAATCTCAGCAATACACGTGTTAGTGGTATCGGCATACAGCCACATGGTAGGCTATAATGGCAACCCAAAAATAAAAAATAAAAAATTGTTTTTGTTTTATTTTGCTGTTGCTGTGATGCTGCAAGCCGATTCCATTAAAATGCTAAACACACAAAAAAAAAAAAAAAAAGCCAACAAACAAGCAAGCTTACCAGAACCTAGCATGTGGCCATTAATTTATCAAATTCGAAACACTTTTAAAGCTGCTTAAAAATAAAAAAATAAAACCTTTAAAAGAAGCTCTTTAAGCTTTAAGCCTACTAATCCTTAAATTAAAATTAATATTATTCATGCATGTTTTGTTGTTTTGTTATTCACGTTCAATCATTTACACAAAAGAAATCTTTTTTTTTTTATTAAAAATCAAGTGTAAGGATCATAAAATTAGAAAATATTACCCAAAAACGGTTCTAAACTAAAGACAGATTGATTTTAAGGAAATGGGACACTTGTGTCAATGTCTTGAGTTTCCTCTTATGTGGCTTTAAGAGCCCTTTTTTCTTCCGGAAACAAGGAAAAGTAACAGAAATAGGACAACAAATTCAATCAAAGTGTTTCTTTAGCATGCTGCAATAGCCACGAATTCTTTTTGTACAGTAGAGCACTGGATTGCTTATTAAAAGTGCTACACGGCTTTACAATATATTTCCCATTACCCACAGGATACTTTGGTAAAAAGTCCTGTAGCACTGTAGCATTGAAGACGTAGTAAACATTGAATATACTTTCGAACTTTGCGTGCTCATTTCGGTTACGATCTTGTAAGTCTATAGGCATGATTAACCTTTCATTTAGGAAACTTTAGACTCCACTAAGATCATGATAGTATGTGCATATGACTATAATTTCTCAAATTAAAAATTTCAGGACAAAAGACGAACAAAACGAGACGTCAAAGTCGTCGGAACTTTTTGTTCTAACATCTTCAACAAGTTGTACGAGTACGTACTTACGTAATTGGTCATTACAAACCTTCAGTTAGAATTACGACCTAACTTCGCGCACTACTTATGTTGTGTGTGTTAATTTTATACACAACTGGCGGGACCTACAGTTCAAAGTCGACTCCGAACGACAGATTTTTTTTGAGGATCTTTTCATAGCACTTTTATTTAGCCTTGGAGTTTTTTCCAGAAGTCGAGGAAGTCGCCGAAGAAATATTATTTTCATATTTCGTTATTTCGAGATATCTGACCTGCAGTTTGAACCGTGCCCTTACTTCTAAAAAGCCAACACAGTACCAATTCGACTACGGCGAGTACGGGTACAAATATCTTGTCAAAATAAGGCATGTAGGCACCATTCTCTGAAATTTCATAGGACATTGTAAAGATGGATTCAATTGACCGCCATTTAAGTCTCTTTATTTCGATGGATAAAATCTGTTACTTAGAATGCTTCCATGGCCTATTATAGGTCATCACCCAGAAAGTCAGAGAAATCATGCAGTATACGCCTGCCTCTTAACCATAGGAAATGGTTAATTTGAAGCTTTGAAAACTCCTTCAGCTGGATGGTGTTTATCGATCAGAAAATCCCACCTTTTGATTTCATTTCTCACGTTTTATTTGTTTAGATCTCTTCCACATTCATTATGTGATTGTGATAATTAAAATTGCATTTAAAATTACCGTGAATAAAAACTTTCCTTTACTCTTTAAAGCTGTAGCCAGTTTAGATTCTTTATTAACCAGTCATTTTACCCGTACATCACGTTACTACTCTTGTAGTTGGTTTGGTGAGTAATTAGTTAACCTCGTTAACAGTGTTCGAATTCCAAATGTGGTATCTTGTCTTATAGTCGTACACGATGGTTGTCATCAGACTTGTATTTCAAAATATGTTTTTAAGATTTGAAATTAATTTAAAAATCCTTTCGTTCGTTTTAGAATTGTTTTTTGGAATTTCATAAGAAATTTTTTAAAACCTTTGTTGTGTTTTTCAAATTTTAGTAGAAAAATTTAACTCCTCACCATATTTCTGTTAAAAAAATGTTGTGTTATTTGTTTTTCTTTATTTTATTTTATCCATAACATAACCTCAATATTTATTTATTTTATTAATCTCCTATTTTTTCCATTTTCTTACCTCTTAAACTCGTTTTTCTAGGTGTCATCATGAGTGAAAAGACCGATTTTATGGTGGACATGAGCCAAGTTGGCACAAATATCGATTCGAAAAAGCTTTCCTGCTCTGTATTCGACCCCAAGGGTCAAATGTTGCCAAGTGAAATTCTACCTGGCACTTCAGATGATGTCTTCCGCATTATGTATACACCCTTTGAGGCGGGCCGTCATACTATTGAATTATTATACGATAACATTCCAGTGCCAGGCTCACCATTTGTGGTTAATGTTAAGAGCGGTTGTGATCCATCACGTTGCAAAGCCTACGGTCCTGGTTTGAAACGTGGCTATGTCAGTGAAAAGAATAAGTTTGTCATTGAGACCAAAGGCGCTGGCAAAGGTGGTCTTTCGTTGGCCATTGAAGGTCCCTCAGAAGCAAAAATGACTTGCATTGATAATCGTGATGGTAGTTGTGATGTCGATTATGTTGCTACCGAAGTGGGAGAATACGATATTTCTATACGTTTTGCCGATAAACATATTCCCGGTTCACCATTTTCTGTCGTTGTGGAGGAACGTTCGGATCCTTCTAAGGTTAAGGTCTATGGTCCTGGCATAGAACATGGTCAAGTGAGAGAAGCTGTACCCACACACTTCTTCATTGATGTACAGGATGCTGGTCCCGGACGTATTGCTGTAAAGATACAAAATTCTGAAGGTACACCTGTAGAAGATTTGCGTGTCGAAGAGAAGGGCGATGGTATCTATTGTGTACACTATACACCACCCAAAGAGGGTTCGGTGTTGACATCAACCATTACCTTTGCCGATACTGAAGTGCCATGCAGGTGGGAATAGGTTTTTTTATTCAAAAGTTTATTGCAGTCGTATAAAATACCTTGTTTTACTTTCAGTCCCTTCATAATGACTGTCTTCCCTAAGGCTGAACCATCCAAGGTTTTGATTAAGGGCGTTAATGAGAAAAAGAAAACACCCGCTTCCAAGCCAGCTGAATTCGAAGTCGATACGAAAAAGGCGGGTCAAGCTGACATTAATGTTGATATTAAAAATCCCAAGGGTAGAAACATTAAACCACGCCTACAGGAAATCAATGAAGGCACCTATGTGGTCTCATTTATACCCGATGAATGTGGCACGTACAGTGTAAGCATTAAGTTCGATGGCCAAGAAATTGAAGGTTCTCCCTTCAAGCTGGAAGCTTTTGCTACGGGTGAAGCCAAAAAATGTAAACTAGTCGCCGAAGCACCTAAAATACAACCTTCCGGCAGTAAGAGCCATTTGACTGTAGATGCTAGAGAGGCAGGTGATGGTGCTGTTACTTGTAAGATAACCACCAAAAAGGGCAAGTAAGTATTTCGAAAATATTTCGTAATTAATTTTGTATTTTATAATATCCGTTTTTATAGGGAAATTTTGGATCTAGTGGATATAGATGTTATCGAAAAGGATGGCTTCTTTGATATATTCTATGCCCTTAATGATCCTGGCGATTATGATGTCAATGTTAAGTTTGGCGGTAAAGATATACCCAACGGTAGCTTCTCCATTAAGGTAGCTTAACTTGTTTCTTATTTTTCTTTTTTAAACGTCCCTTTTTAAACGTCCTTTTTTAAATTTAAGTAAATAATAAATTAGCAATTATTGTTGTCAATTAAAATGGAAATTAAGCATTACATTACATACATATTTATATACGTATAATTATCATAACCGTTATTCTAAAGAAATACTTTTGTTTTTAAAAACTTGTTCAAGAGACATTGGATCGAACTTCAGTTGTATTGTCAACTTGCAAAAACAAAGTTTTCGAAGAAAAAACTTTTTGCAAGAGAAATCTAAAAATATTGCTTCTTAATTGCCACATGGAGTAACTTTATACGCAACTTAATTTAAATGATAATTTAACTAAAGTTCTATACTTGATCCATAAATAAACACAGAAATTTAAAAACAAAAATATTTTTATGAATAACGGTATATATAAGGTGTAGTAAAATGAAATAGAATATTTTTACTTGGAATTAAGAACTTTATTTAGTATAATCACAATGGTTACTTGATATTCTGCTGCATTTGGAAGGCATTATTCCAATAAGGCGCTTACAGAAACCCTCTTCCATATTGACAAATAATCAGAACAAGTTCCATTCAAGTCCACTGAGGAACAGCAGCAAATAGTAATCAATAGATACCAAGTACAGATTGCAATGTAAAGAATGTCTTTAGCAAACGAGTCACTAATACTATATGTAGTCTGGTGTTCTTCTAATGGAACAATTTTTCTCCCTTTAGACAAAACCTTTAGCGGCACTTGGTAATTATAAACTACCACAGCATTTTACAACTTTTTTTGCCATTTTTAAGTAACTAATAAGCGTATATGACAGTTGGGCACGATAATTTTGATCATTTTATCAACATTTTTAACAATTGCGCGTGACCATCAGAGGCTCTGCATTAAATATAATTTGTAATCGTATTGTATTTAATAAATAAATACTTAAAAGATTGATCTTCCTGACACTGGTAACCAAAATCTAAACAATAAGAATCAAATTATACTTGATTGGCTGATATAGTATCAGGGCCATAAATTTTTGATTACATTTTCAGGCAGGCATGTGCCTTTAGATTGTTTTTTTTTTCTCGAAAGAGTATATGGAATATTTTCTTGTTATTGACGCCTTACTGACCATCTCTCCTAAAGTGCCATGTCAAATAATCATAAAATTGTCAAAAAAAAAATTTCTTTTCCAAACAAAGTCTTCTCTTTTGTGGTAATGTGATTAAAATATTACCAGATTCGTTTTACTGCACCTTATATTAGTTTTTTATTAAAAAAAATTTTCTTCGGTTGTATTAAACACAGTTTCACAAACAGTTTTAAAAGTTTAAATAAATAAAATTAAAATACATTATTTAAATACTTAAAAATATTATTAAATTTACCATTTAAACAAATGAACCAAAACAAAAAATAAAAATAAAAATATTGTATACTTAAAAACTGATTTATTATAGTAAACAAATTTAAAAATATACAAGAAAATTTATAAATTACAATACAATACAATGTTTTTTATCCGCATGCCACGCTCATTCTCTCTAAATGCTTAAAAACATTTGTTTTCTCTTTTAAAAGAAAAAAACAAAAAAAAAAACAAAAAAGAAAATGCTTTGTTTTGCTTTAATTCTATAAATTTTTATAATTTTTTTTTGGCTTTATTTTTAAAAGTATTAATTTAAATTTAGTATTTAATTTAATGTTATTAATTTTAATTTTATTTAAGGCTGTTTGTGTATGTGTTTTTTTTTTATAATTTTAAACTGACACTATTTTTTAATACTTAAAGAATTGCTTAATGTTTTTTGAATTTGTTTTTTTTTTTTACACAATAATTGCTAAATTATTATTTATTAAAAAAAAAAACATTTTCCTTTAACTTCAATGTCAAACCAACAAACGAAACGTTATAATTTTTTTTTGCACTACTACGCTACGTTATTAATAACGTTAACGTTACTATGCTCACAACAACAATTTCGCCAAACTACGTACATAATTTAATGCTTCGCGCCTGCTGCCTTATTTCTTTCTTTATTACAAATTAATGGAATTGCTTTTATTGGAAATATTTCCATAATTTCAGGTGAGTACAACAACAATACATACTATGAATATGAAATGAAATTTATTACACTGAAATTAATTTATATTAAGACAGTAGTTGTTGTCGTTTAAGTTATAGCCTAAGTATGGTGAATTTTATAGTTGTTTACAAAACACTTGTTGCTATCAATTTCGTTGGCATTATATTGAAATTTCTTAAATAATACATTTAATGAAATGAAATTAATTCTAACAATATTTTAAATTACAATATTAAAATGAAATTTGTTTAAATGAAACACATTTACACATAATTAAACCACATAGCTTTTTTTTAAATACGAAATACAAATTATATAATCAAAGAACTATTTCAAATGAGCGAATAAATTGTAAATATAGTATGTACCACTTGTACAGATGTTTTCTTTATGTATAATGAGTAATAATTATACTTCTGTACATACATGTTCGCTCGTATGCAATTTAATATAAATTTTTTTTTGTTCTTAATATAAAATGTGGGAAAAATTTATATTAATGTCTGCAATATTATAATGCTTTCAGTTTTTCTTTATTCTCTTTATTAATACCTGTAAATAAATTAATGTCAAACTTTCCTAATTACCTTTCACTTTTGAAATATTTGGCCAAAAATATAATAGCCACCTTTATATCACACATTAGACATTTCTGTATCGCACACATCATAATAAAACCAAATGCATGTAAGTGTGAAAACATCATATCATGAAGATATCAAATAATACGTAAAGAAATTTGACATATAAAGCATATGATAAATCACTTGGGGGTACACAAATCTTTTTTCACTAAAATTTAAGGTTTTTTTTTACAGCTCTATTTGGACACTGCATTATTGCAGTGCAGTAGTGCGGAAACAAAAATTAATTGTTTTGTTAAATGCTTTGCCAATATAACGCCAGTTCTCAAAGATTTGTATGCAAAGGGCTAAACAATATTAATTTATTTATAATATTTTTTATTAATTATGCAGTAC
>QOCX01000072.1:10137-24757 GCA_005959815.1 Sarcophaga bullata
TGCCAGGTGGGACATAGGTTTTTTATTCAAAGTTTATTGCAGGTCGTATAAAATACCTTGTTTTACTTTCAGTCCCTTCATACATGACTGTCTTCCCTAAGGCTGAAACATCCAAGGTTTTGATTAAGGGCGTTAATGAGAAAAAGAAAAAACACCCGCTTCCAAGCCAGCTGAATTCGAGTCGATACGAAAAGGCGGGTCAAGCTGACATTAATGTTGATATTAAAATCCCAAGGGTAGAAACATTAAACCACGCCTACAGGAAATCAATGAAGGCACCTATGTGGTCTCATTTATACCGATGAATGTGGCACGTACAGTGTAAGCATTAAGTTCGATGGCCAAGAAATTGAAGGTTCTCCCTTCAAGCTGGAAGCTTTTGCTACGGGTGAAGCCAAAAAATGATAACTAGTCGCCGAAGCACCTAAAATACAACCTTCGGCAGTAAGAGCCATTTGACTGTAGATGCTAGAGAGGCAGGTGATGGTGCTGTTACTTGTAAGATAACCACCAAAAAGGGCAAGTAGCTATTTCGAAAATATTTCGTAATTAATTTTTGTATTTTATAATATCCGTTTTATAGGGAAATTTTGGATCTAGTGGATATAGATGTTATCGAAAAGAGGATGGCTTCTTTGATGATATTCTATGCCTTAATGATCCTGGCGATTATGATGTCAATGTTAAGTTTGGCGGTAAAGATATACCAACGGTAGCTTCTCCATTAAGGTAGCTTAACTTGTTTCTTATTTTTCTTTTTTAAACGTCCCTTTTTAAACGTCCTTTTTAAATTTAAGTAAATAATAAATTAGCAATTATTTGTTGTCAATTAAAATGGAAATTAAGCATTACATTACATACATATTTATATACGTATAATTATCATAACCGTTATTCTAAAGAATACTTTTGTTTTTAAAAATTGTTCAAGAGACATTTGATCGAACTTCAGTTGTATTTGTCAACTTGACAAAAAAGTTTTCGAAAGAAAAACTTTTTGCAAGAGAAATCTAAAAATATTGCTTCTTAATTGCCACATGGAGTAATTTATACGCAACTTAATTTAAATGATAATTTAACTAAAGTTCTATACTTGATCCATAAATAAACACAGAAATTAAAAACAAAAATATTTTTATGAATAACGGTATATATAAGGTGTAGTAAAATGAAATAGAATTTTTTACTTGGAATTAAGAACTTATTTAGTATATCACAATGGTTACTTGATATTTTGCTGCATTTGGAAGGCATTTTCCAATAAGGCGCTTACAGAACCCTCTCTTCCATATTGACAAATAATCAGAACAAGTTCCATTCAAGTCCACTGAGGAACAGCAGCAAATAGTAATCAATAGATACCAAGTACAGATTGAATGTAAAGAATGTCTTTAGCAAACGAAGTCACTAATACTATATGTAGTCTGGTGTTCTTCTAATGGAACAATTTTTCTCCCTTTAGACAAAACCTTTAGCGGCACTTGGTAATTATAAACTACCACAGCATTTTACAACTTTTTTTGCCATTTTTAAGTAACTAATAAGCGTATATGACAGTGGGCACGATAATTTGATCATTTTATCACACTTTTTAACAATTGCGCGTGACCATCAGAGGCTCTGCATTAAATATAATTTGAATCGTATTGTATTAATAAATAAATACTTAAAAGATTGATCTTCCTGACACTGGTAACCAAAATCTAAACAATAAGAATCAAATTATACTTGATTGGCTGATATAGATATCAGGGCCATAAATTTTTGATTCATTTTCAGGCAGGCATGTGCCTTTAGATTGTTTTTTTTTTCTCGAAAGAGTATATTGGAATATTTCTTGTTATTGACGCCTTACTGACCATCTCTCCTAAAGTGCCATGTAAAATAATCATAAAATTGTCAAAAAAAAATTTCTTTCCAAACAAAGTCTTCTTCTTTTGTGTAATGTGATTAAAATATTACCAGATTCGTTTACTGCACCTTATATTAGTTTTTTATTAAAAAAAATTTTCTTTTTTATATAAAACACAGTTTCACAAACAGTTTTAAAAGTTTAAATAAATAAATTAAAAATAATTTATTAAATACTTAAAATTATTATTAAATTTACCATTTAAACAAATGAACCAAAACAAAAAATAAAATAAAAAATTTGTATACTTAAAACTGATTTATTATAGTAAACAATTTAAAAATATACAAGAAAAAATTTATAAATTACAATACAATACAATGTTTTTTATCCGCATGCCACGCTCATTCCTCTCTAAATGCTTAAAACATTTGTTTCTCTTTTAAAGAAAAAAACAAAAAAAAAAACAAAAAAGAAAATGCTTTTTTTGCTTTAATTCTATAAAATTTTTATAATTTTTTTTTGGCTTTATTTTTAAAAGTATTAATTAAATTTAGTATTTAATTTAATGTTATTAATTTTAATTTTTATTTAAGGCTGTTGTGTATGTGTTTTTTTTTTTTTAATTTTAAACTGACACTTTTTTTAATACTTAAAGAATTGCTTAATTTTATTTAATTTGTTTTTTTTTTTTACACAATAATTGCTAAATTATTATTTATTAAAAAAAAAACATTTTCCTTTAACTTCAATGTCAAACCAACAAACGAAACGTTATAATTTTTTTTTTGCATACTACGCTTACGTTATTAATAACGTTAACGTTACTATGGTCACAACAACAATTTCGCCAAACTACGTACATAATTTAATGCTTCGCGCCTGCTGCCTTATTTCTTTCTTTATTACAAATTAATGGAATTGCTTTTATTGGAAATATTTCCATAATTTCAGGTGAGTACAACAACAATACATACTATGAATATGAAATGAAATTTATTACACTGAAATTAATTTATATTAAGACAGTAGTTGTTGTCGTTTAAGTTATAGCCTAAGTATGGTGAATTTTATAGTTGTTTACAAAACACTTGTTGCTATCAATTTCGTTGGCATTATATTGAAATTTCTTAAAATAATACATTTAATGAAATGAAATTAATTCTAACAATATTTTAATTACAATTTAAAATGAAATTTGTTTAAATGAAACACATTTACACATAATTAAACCACATAGCTTTTTTTTTAAATACGAAATACAAATTATATAATCAAAGAACTATTTCAAATGAGCGAATAAATTGTAAATATAGTATGTACCACTTGTACAGATGTTTTCTTTATGTATAATGAGTAATAATTATACTTCTGTACATACATGTTCGCTCGTATGCAATTTAATATAATTTTTTTTGTTCTTAATATAAAATGTGGGAAAAATTTATATTAATGTCTGCAATATTTATATGCTTTCAGTTTTTCTTTATTCTCTTTATTAATACCTGTAAATAAATTAATGTCAAACTTTCCTAATTACCTTTCACTTTTGAAATATTGGCCAAAATATAATAGCCACCTTTATATCACACATTAGACATTTCTGTATCGCACACATCATAATAAAACCAAATGCATGTAAGTGTGAAAACATCATATCATGAGAGATATCAAATAATACGTAAAGAAATTTGACATATAAAGCATATGATAAATCACTTGTGGGGTACACAAATCTTTTTTCACTAAAATTTAAGGTTTTTTTTACAGTCTATTTGGACACTGCATTATTGCAGTGCAGTAGTGCGGAAACAAAAATTAATTGTTTTGTTAAATGCTTTGCCAATAACGCCAGTTCTCAAAGATTTGTATGCAAAGGGCTAAACAATATTAATTTATTTATAATATTTTTTATTAATTATGCAGTACGTTCATTACGTTATAAATGAAGGAAGGTAGTCTCTAGCATATCTTTTTTATAATATATTTAATCTCTGACTTATATTTATGCATGTACATTTGTGTATACCCTTTAGTTTAACGAAATGATAAACACAAAATTATTGTCACAAAGAAATTATCATTAAATGGAAAGTGGACGACGACTAAAAAATCAGATAAAAGGAGATCATATTGTTTAGACAATGAATAAAACGTTTATAAGATAATTTTCAAATGGTTTTATAAAGACATTTCTTAAAGAATTTATATTTGTATTCTAATATCTTATTCTTTAGTATCTGCTTAGATATTTAATATTTACAAATTTCTATTCTAATCATATAAATGAAAATCCTTTTCAACATTTTACAATACACGGAATTTTTCAAAGTTCTCTCTTTTTAAATCGATTTATTGATTATTTAGAATTTGTTTTCAAGCAAATCAATTAAAAATTAAAGAACATTTTAAAATTCTGTGTAAAATGTTGAAAAGGGTTTTCATTTTATGATGTTATATATTTTTTTTTTTGAGGTTAAGAAGAAATTTTTAAAAATTTTCAACCCAAAATTTTTTCTTCCAAAATTTTTTAAAATTCCAATTTTTATATTTCAAAAATAAAATTAAACATTCTTTTTGGCAGCAATATTTTTCCTTTTAATTGCAACTATATATTCAAAAATTAATTGTTTCTGTTTTAATTTTTAATACAACTTCTCTTTAGCCGTTTAATTTTATTGCCAACAAAAACTGCAATGAATTTGCGACATTCTCCACAAAGTTTGAAATTCCCATAAAAAATAATCGGCAACAAGATGTTGTAATGTCATGCCATGTATTTTTTATAAATTTTATTTTTTACATAAATGCCGTACTTCAGTTTTAAATAATACAAATATACAGTGAACTCACAGAAAGGTGAACTAATTTTTCCCAAAGGGTGTTAATGAATTCGATTTAGTTCACATTTCCGATTGGTGTCTGTTAAACTAAGGCAACACAAAGAGGTGATGAGTTTTATGCGGCTATTCCCGAAATTTATAAACAAAATCGCCCATATTGTTAATAGATGGAAGAATGAGTTTTATGCGGTTATTTTCGAAATTTGTAAACAAAATTATCCAAATTGTTAATAAGTGAAAGGAGTGAATATATGTAAAAAATTCGTTGAAAGTTTAAATTTCAGATCTTTCAACTTTTGTTCATGTTTTAGAATAGTCATTATAACAAAAAAATTTTCATTGCAGGATATTCACGTTTTCGCGAATTCACTGTAATTAGAAATCAAATCTTTTCTTTATTTATTTATTATTCATCATATTTTTCTTCTTAATTAAATGGACAAAATGTTTCTTATCATCATTCACTTTCTAATATACTACATATATGCATGTAGATATGTATACAGAATACCATAGTTTTATATGGTATATATGCATATATCATACAATAATATATTTCAATTTTTGTTATTAATGTAGAGAATACAGTGGTTCACAACTTATTTCCAACTGTCCAATAAATAACTATAACAGTAAATAATATATTGTTGGATACATTTATTCCAGGGATTCCATAAAGTCCCGTCCTTATTCTGTTTAAGCTATAAAATCTAAGTATCATATGATGACCATGGAAGATAAAAATTTTGCTGGTCGTTCGCCTATGTATGTAGGAAAGTTGCAATAAGAAAAAAACACATATTCAGCTTAATACAGATGCGGTTCAAATTTTCTTTACTCCTCAACAAATCTTCTTCATGTTCTGACATATTAATAGCTTAAGTTCCTTGCTTATGATAACAACGGTCTGTCCGGATTTTTAAAATACTTAACCAAGTCTTTTTTGTTATCAAATATTTGAACATCAAACATTCAAGTATAAAAATACAAGGCAATAGATTTGGCAACATGAGCTTGTACATCCAATTTTGATTTTCATATTAAATAAATGAGGTCTTTAAAAAGACAGGCCTGAATTCCATAACGTTAATCAGTTTTTTAGTTTAAAAATAAAGTCAAGGCTATTTAGTTTTAACGGTTCAAAATAAAAGTTATACGGCCATATTACAACTTGCCGTTAACATAAAGAGGAATTTTAATGGGGACGATAAATCCTTTTTCATTATTATAAGTGGACAATAACGTAGAAGTGCGCGTTAAGCTAAAGGGAGGATCATCCTGCTGATAACTTTTAAAGTTAAGTTTATGTTTAGACATATTATCCATTATTTTCAATACGGCAACTTAAAATTTAAACAAAAAGAGCATATACATCAACAATAAAAAAAGAAGCCCGTCGTTGCCACTGCGCTTAAAAAACTTGTTTAATTGAGCAGTCTTATTGACATTGTTCCGGCACAGCAATATTTTTGAAAAATTTTACTTTATATTATCATTAGGTTGTAATAACGAAAAGAAGTTCAAAGGTGACTTTAAAGTTCACTTTAGCTACAGTTACCTTTAACTAAAGCCAACTTTAATGGGAAGTTGTAATAATTTCCCTTAGTATAGAATTCTATTAAAAATTTTGTTANNNACTTTGAATGATATTCGTTAGTAAAATCAATAGGTTTCTGTATTCCCTTTATATGCCCCTTTAGTTGACAACATGTGTCTTATAAAACAGAATTATTAGGTAAAAATATTTTTATAAAAATTTATGTTTTTTGTTTATTTAAAATATTTCAAATAAAAGTAATTAAAATATAAAAAATAATAAACATTTCAATTAGACACCACAAATTATAAGCAAATAAAAGCGGGAAGCAAAAAAAAACATTGGCCAATTTTATATTATTATGTGTGTACATATGTACTCGTATGTATACACTTATGCATAACAAAATGAAATATTTTAAAATATTTTACCGTCACTATAATAAACATGCATATTTAATATATATAAACGATACGCATATGTTACCAATCATAAACAATTACAAGCAAATTTTAATTATTTAAATAAAAAAAAATTGTTTTTTTTTTGTATTTATTTTTATTTTTTCAAATATATAGAAAACAAAACGAAATAATAATTTAAAAAAAATATTTTTTTTTATTTTTATTTTTTGCTACTTGCCGTGCCGACAAGCATGTATTACAATGCATAAAATAACAAAATGTGTGATTTTATTTCTTGTTACACACCTACAATTATTATAGTATATGCATATAGGTATTGTATATGCATTATTTATAATTTTTTTGTTGAATATACATATGTATACATATGTATATCTATTACAACCGGAAATCAAGAACAAATATTTGTAATCAAAATTTTTTATTTTTTTTTATTTTCAATTAAAAGTTTTTAATTTTGCAAAATGTTTTTTTTTTTTGGTTATCTTACCTCGAGTGCATGCATATGTTTATTGCAAAAAAAAAGAAAATAAATTTTCCATTTATATAAATTCGAATGTTTTTAATTTCTATATTTAACTTCTTGTTCAAAGATTATGTTGATTAAAATCTAAAATACATTTAAAAAAATAAAAATAAAAATACATACACATGCATGCATACATACATACATACATAACATATGCACATAATTAGGAGGTGATGTGTGAAAAGAATGAAAACCATATAAATGTGACATTAAAACTAGCAAACACTTGTTTAAATTTGAATTTAGATTAACCCTTTAACGGCAAAAAATTTAAAAATAAATTAAAAATATACAACAATTAACGCTTTCCTTTCCGTACCATTTTTCGGGTTTTTCGTTTTCAATGTCTTCCCTTTTTTAGATATTAAGATTAGGCCAACTCCTAATATGGCTCCATATGATATCCTTATAAAGATCGAACACTTTTTCTATATTTATAGCTTTGGCCTGTGGCTAACGTATTGGGATCTCATTCCAAGTTATAAATCTGAGCCTTGCGAGATGCTGGAAAATGTATGTTTTCCAGTATTTATCCTATGTTCAGTACAAAATCACATTGTTTTATAGAAGATATATTAAGGGAGGTTAATTTTTTCAGTAGCTCTTTTTCTTAGAGCTCTTTAAGTCTATAATGTCAGGTCCAAAGGCAAGTTATTATGTTCATGTTACGTCTTGTAGATCTACATTAAATCTGTAATAGTTTTATTTCCGATAACAGTGTTACCAACATAGTTATCTTGGGAGATCATATGTATGTACTTGAAAGGCCTTAAAAATGCACTAAGCCTAGGCCAAGTGTAAAAGAATGCCTTTATTTTGTAATGAAATGGAATTCTTTCATTATTTTTGCTTTTATTTAAGATTACTCTTGGGGCCAGAAAGAGGATTGTAAGATGACTTGGTTCACAACCTAACTAAATCAATCTAAATCTATTACATTTCATCCTAGCCATTGTATTGTTTATTAAAGAGTTAATTACTCTTATTAATTAAATTTTTTTTTAATGCTGACCACATCCAACAAATGCATATTCTCAGACCTGCTGTTAAATTGGCAGCATAAAGTAATTTCAAAATTTTTTTTCGCACACTTATTTTGTTTACTTTAAAAATTTCAAAAAGTAAATCCATAGCCATAGATCATCTAAAGGCTCATTATATGTATTATAAATGCCATGAAATTTCTTTGCTATTTGGCAGTAAAACAAAATTTCCTTTGAAAAATCAAATTTCTTAAAACAATTTGTTTAAAAAAAAAAACCTTTTTTTTAAATTTAAATCCAGAAAACAGAAACAGTTTTTATGACAATTTTTTATAATCGACCAGGGCATATCGGTTTGCTTTTCTATTGGTCTCTCTATAACCAAACAAAATAAATTGTTTATTGTTTACTGTCTGCCAAATATTCCATAACTTTGTAGAAAATATTTATGTGGTCATTAATACATTTCATTAGCCCGAACTACAAATTTGTAATCCAAAATACCAACTAGCTGGCACATGTTGTCCACAATATCACTACTTTTGTTTGTTTTGAAAAATATTTTTTTTGTTAAAGTATTCATAAACTCGTGTCAAAAACAGAAATAAAATTAGAAACTAGAGAATGTGGGAAGAAATAAGTACAAGCATAAGTAATAATAATTAAAGAAAAATGAATTATGAAGAAAAATCATTTGCCATATTTTCATATTGTATTTTGATAGTTTCTAGATTTAAATAAATATTCAATATCTAATCTGATAAATTCCTTTGGAAATTTGTCATTGTAATATGGTTTAAAAAATATTTTTAATGTCCAATTTATTTTATTTATTTTATTATCATGTGATTTTAAATATTATTTAAATAACTAACTTGAAATTTAGTTACTTACTGACTTATTTAAGTGGTCAATCTCTTTAGTCAGGATTACGGCCTAATTTCTCACATCACCCACATGTTGTGTGTGTTATTTGATACAGTGAGTGGCGAACCCTACAGTTTAAAATCGACTCCGAACGACAGATTTTTAACAAACTTTTTCATGATAATTTTTATTTACTCTCAGAAAGTGGCATAAGAAATTATTTTTTTCATTTTCTTCGTTTTTAGTTCGAGATGTCTGACCTGACGTTCTGAACAAGCTCGGCTATTCGTAATAACATCTGTGGTTTGGTTTTTAAGCCTATTTTTCAACATAAAGAAAATATTCAGAAAGATTATTATTTCACCACGAATAGAATAATAACAAACAACATTTTTTCTCTTAAATCCTACTAGAATATGGAGCACGATATATCAATTGCCATTTCTCTGATACCGGCTGAATGCCAAAATTCTCATGAATTAGAGCTCATGGGCACACACATGAAAATGAAAAAATTTTCCAAAATAAATCCCATTTCCATCACTTCTTGTAAATGTCGTGTTTTGTTTTCAATTTCTGAAAAACCCCTAGCACCGTCTCGTAAACGACGTCACTTCTGTCTAGCACTTTGAAAACCAATACTCTAGTTCGTTGTTCTATTCCCATGCAATTAGTAGTACAATGATACCTGTACAAACGCCGAACTAACTTATGGATCTCCGATGAAGCGGACATTTCCCAAAAGTTCTATAACCTTAATCATGCATACATAGCTTCCTCACAGCCCAACTTATGCCCTTAATTTCATTCTTGAGTGGCAATACCTAACAGATCAAAGCCGACTTCGAACGACCAGATGACTTTGAGAAACCTTTTCATGACAATTTTCTATTGTACCTCTCCAGAGTTGTTGCCAGAAACTCTGCTGAGAGGAAGTCGCCGAAGATTAACACACACATAACATAATATGTGGTAGAATCTAGCCGTAATCCTGACTGAGCTATTGCTACAATGGCCAATTATGTATATACTGTAAACTCTCGTCATTACTTAAGAATAATACTTACCGACTTCTATACACCTCCAAATAGATATAATGGAAACTTTTGATTCTGACTTATGTCTAATAAGCCACACACTTACCGGACTAGACTACGAGGACTTCTTTATAATCCCATATGGGTATGCATTACCCAGCAATATGACCGGAGGTGAATAAAATATACATAAAAAAATTCCTTGAAAATTCAAATCAATTTTCTGGATACTTCACATTTTTGCGCGTTCACTGTACTCTTATTTGATTTTTTTCTGCTTTGTGTTCAAATAACATATACTTCACAAAATAATATTAAGGCTACACTCAATTCAATTTAAACCACACACAATTTATTTAAGAAAATTAAGAATTATATATACTATAAGACATTATAAGGTAGTCATATAAATATTTAACTTTGGCGACTCACTGGATAATAACACACTTTCACACAATCCATAACGATAACATTGAAAATAATTTTTAGTGAATTTAGGCTTTTAAGAATAATAATTTTCACATTTATAATAAAATGATATAATACCATAGAAGATTATAGAAACATGAAATAAGAAAATATCTTTCTCCAGTGCCACGGCTAAACTTAAAAAAGAATACATTCGCTAGCTGATCTAAGTATATGTGAGAATACAAGTACTATTGTAAATACAATATGTAACAAACTAGGCACTTTTTGCAAGCGCAAGCACCTAAGTCAAATCTACTTTAAAATTACTGGTTTGTCATATACTTCTACAACATATTAAAAATCTTTTGGTATTATTTTAATTTCTTTTCTAATTTGAACAAGATCCTTGTGTTTTGGTTTTTATGCTTTACCTAGGGTATTAGCTGAGGGTAATAAGTCCATAAAGGTCGAACGACAATATCTATATACGACCTAATATATTGCGATTTCGAATAAAAATTAATCAAATAGTTCGTTCTAACACACGATCATATGATCATATTGTTATTTTGCGGAAATCTTAATAACAATAGCAATGGGTTAATGCAATTTCCAATTATATTTTATACCGAAAAATATATGTTGAATGGCACGTTTTAATTTAAATTGTTTTTTATTTTTATTTATTTGATAATATTATGATTTTTTTTTAATATTTTTTGAAGTTTGTTTTTTATTTTTCTATGATATATGTTAAGGATACACCCACTTAATATGTTTTTCTTTTTTTGCCTTAATATTCCTAAATTTTTTTTTATTAAAAACGAAAGTGTTTTTTGAGATTTTTTTTTTTCAGTATTAAGTGGGTGTTTGTTTGTATTTGTTTCTTTTTCAAATGATGAATATTAAACATTTGCATTTTCCATTTAAATTTTCTTTTTTATTTTTGTTTTTGAGAATTTCAATATGAGTTTGGTGGCGGCGTTAGAAAAAAATTTTTTTTTTACTCGTAACTAAAATTTGAGTGTATTTTGACGTGCTAAACAAACACAAGGAAAATTCACTCTAATGATTGCATTAGAATTTTATTTTTATTATTTTTAATTTATATTCTAATACGTTTAATATTATCCACTCATATACATTTCTTTAAGTTCTTTTTAGTTTTTCTTTTTTGAGTGTATTTTTCAATGAATTTTTAGTTTCCGCTATTTCACTCAAAACTCAAGTAATTTACATATTTTTTTTGTTTTTTTGTTTTTGAATGATACTCAAGTCAAAATTTTGTCCTGTTAAAAACTTGTTGTCGCTGGTAAAAACAAACAAACAATCAGTAGTAGTTTTTGTTCGCTGCTGTCGTCTGTCGTGATCGTTTTATTTTTTTCGTTGATTTGAAAAGAATTTTTTCTTTTTTTTTTTAAAGAAAATTTAAATTTTAATTTTCCGTTACTAGAATTGATATTGAAAAGTGTCAAGTGCCAGAAAGAATAAAAACTGGAATAATTCTAATCGGTAATATATTAAATTATTTAAAGGTATAAAAGTGTATAAAGTGTAATAATGAGTGTTTTAGGAGTGATTTTATTTTATTTTTCTGTTTTTTTTTTGGTGTATTTTTTTTTTTTTTTCAATTAAAAATTTATTTTCAAAAATTATCGTTACGCTCTCTGGTTAATATTCGTTTATTGATCTTTTATTTTCTATAATTCAGCAGCAAGTAAATTGAAATTTATTTTAAAAATAGATTTTTTTTTTTGCTTTCCTTAAATATTTTTGACCACGAAAAATCAATTTAATTTTGATTTTTGAATTTTTCCTTTATTTAATTATTAATTATTATTTAAATAATGTTATGTAATAATATACTTTGATATGAAATTAATTATTGTTTAATTATTTTATCAAAAAATTTTGTATGTAATACTAGCAGATTTTAATTTCTTTAAGTTTGCTTTATATCAAGTTGGACTTTGATATTGAAATCTTAAATTATTATTATCTCAACTAAACTCAGTTAATTTAAAAACATTATAATATCAGTCTGTTATTATATATGTGTCCTAAAGCTTTGTACATTGAACAGACTTTTCATCGTGTCGGAAATATATTTTGATTTCATTCTCGAAAATCTAAATAGTCTAGAATTTTCCGCCTACTTCTTGAAACAAATAATAATAAAGAATAAAATTATTGCATAATATTTTAAATACTTATGTACATACATATATCAGCTTTAATAAATTTTACATTTTTTTTAATGTTTTTTTTATAATTTTAATTTTTTTTATCGTTTTTTGTATTTTTTTTATATTTTTTTAATTTTTTTTATTATCGTTTTTTTGTGTTTTTTATATTTTTTTTAATTTTTTTTGTCGTGTTTTCGTTTTTTATAATTTTTAATTTTTTTTTATCGTTTTTTGTTTTTTATATTTTCTAATTTTTTTTATCGTTTTTTTGTTTTATAATTTTTTAATTTTTTTTTATCGTTTTTTCTTGAACTCTACATCATAAAGGCCAAATCCAATTATGCTGATTTATTTAAATTTTTTATTATTTTTTAATTTTTGTATAATGGGATATTTTTTAACGTATCCTTACATTGAATAGATAAATAGTTTTTTTAAAATAAAATCAAAATTTATGAACATTTTTAAAGAAATAAAATCTACTTTTAACCATCCCTTCAATGTTTCAAGGTGACTCTGAAGACTTCTCAATAAATCATTTGTCTTAAATTGGCATGATGTTTAATAAATTTGATTCAATATTTGAAATCCTATAGTTATTCTAACATTATTCAAGGAAACATCTCGTAAAAAAAATAAAATCGGCATATTATGAGATTCTTCATTCAAAGCCTTTAGCAGTTGTCCCAGTATTAAGGTGTTTATTTTTTGTTGAGCCAAAATTGTCTGCAAAATTATTATAATTTTTAATATTTAAAATCCTATAGTTATTCTAAAATTATTTAAGGAAACATCTCGTAAAAAAATAAAATCGGCATATTATGGGATTCTTCACTCAAAGCCTTTAGCTGTAGTCCTAGTATTAAAATTTTTATTTTTTTTATTGGGCCAAGTTGTTGCAAAATATATTGTGAAAATATGTCGTTTTTTTGCAGTTGCAAGCTATTATTTTAGTTCTTTTTATAAAAATATAAATTAAGTTTTTCTTCTGACTTTGGCTCTAACCATCCATACAGCAGCATTCTTTTAAACTTTTTGGACTATTATTGCCTAAAAATGTTCTAATGTTTTGTTAATGGAATGTAAATACTACCTTATATCGAAATAAATAAATAGAATTGAGTGAGCCTAGTTGGCGCTAAGAGGATAGTATTTTAAGCTCAAAGAAGTCTTGTGATTGCAAGACTGAGAATTCGTTAAAAAATTTATATCCGCAAATTTAAATCGTCAAAAACTTTTCATGGCAAATTTTATTTACTCTCAGAGTTTTTTCCAGAAATCTGCTGAGAGGAAGTCGCCGAAGAAATGTTTGTTTTATAATTCGTTTTTGATATCTGACCGGGGATTTGAACCCCGGCCTTTCGTCTAATAAGCCAACACACTGCCTACTAGGCTACGGCGAGTAGGATATAAAAAATGGATCAGTGTTATTACACATTACATATATACAAGTTAACGCAAAGAAATCCCCAAAGATCGAATTTTCCCTAGTCGGTTAAATTCCAAAAACGATTAATTTCTAAGAAAAAGGCACATGGATCTGGTTTTCTCAGACAATACTCTAAAATATTTCTATAAAAACGTAGTCTCCATCAATTTTTTAAAATTTCAATCCCAAATTTCAGATGAAATATAAAGAAAAACTATCTTCTTTCAATTTGCATTAATCCACAGTTCAAATTGAGTTAATCAATTCATCTTGCACTTTATGATTTGAACATCAAATGTGGTGGAACATTCAAAACATTTCTTGGATCTTCCCAATTAAAATAAAAAAAAAACTTCATGTTAGTTTTTTGATATATTTTTTACATTATTGGCCATTTTTTTTTATTTTTTTTTTAATTGAAATAAAATTTCCTTATTTTTCTAGAATTCTTATATACATACTAGAATAAATATTTTTTTTTTAATTTTATTTGAATATCACTTCAAATAAATTGAGTTTCT
>QOCX01000072.1:24762-61388 GCA_005959815.1 Sarcophaga bullata
TAGATTTTACTGAAGATACAAAAATCATGCGATCATTAATTTCCCCACGATAAGCATACATAGACATTACTTTGTTAGTTTTTGGTTATAAAACAAGAAATATTTTTAATGCATTTCCATTTCTAAAAAATATTTTTTTAAATATTTTCAATAAACTTTCCATATACTACACATGCCCAAAAGAAAATTTGAAAAATAAAATAAAAACTTAAATTTAAATTCACTCAGTTCTGATTTTCAGCCTGCGGTTATTTAAAAGTGGGTATTTCAAAGTCGAATTTATCTTTAAAATTGTGATCGAATCAAATCAAATTCAATTTCGAAATTCAATCTATGGGGAACTGATAGGTTTTAAAAGCATACTTAAAGGCTTTTGCAAGGCAAGCTTTGAATAACTATTTTTTTCAATTCTAAAAGAAATTAAAATATTTGTTTTTTAATTAAGAAAATTAGGAGAATAATAAATTTAGATGATAATAATAAAATATTTATGGCATAAATACCAAGTTTTTTTTATATTTTTTAATATTTTACCCTTGAATGAAACTTTCTGGGAAACAATATCTGATCACTTAGCACAGCTCCATAAACGGAAATAGCATCTTCAATATTTTTTTAACAAATACTCTCAAAAAATATTTTCATCCATTTTTTTTTTAAATTTCGATAAAAAAAATCGAGCTCTTTTGCAACGAAAAAAAAATTATTCACAAAGCTGAGAAAAATATTAAAGAAAATAATGTAGAATATTAAAATATAAAAGAATAATTTGATTTAAATTCAATAAATAAAAACACACATGCCTACATTCATGAAATTAGAAACGAAAATCTAAAAAATTTTTTTAATAAAAAAAATTCCTTTCAAGTGCCTTAGTGCTTTAGTGTTCTAAAAAGTAGAAAATCTCGCCTTTTATTTTTAAAAAAAATTTTGTTTTAAAAACAGCATCTTTAACAACATTTTAAATCCATCAACGCTGGAATCTCATAAATTTTATTTGAACAGATTGTAATTCTCAAGTGGAGGCCACTCTACTCTACCGCATATATCATAGGAAAAATCTTTTTCAAAAAGATGAAGGGAAAGTGCAAAAAAAAAAGAAAAAAAAAAAACGTTCAAAAGGTTTGAATTGAAATGATGGAAAATGGATTGTGTTTTTCATTAAATCTTTAAAGTATTTCCCTTTTTTTTTTGAATTGTTTTTGTATTTGATAATGAAATAATTTTTGATGTTTTCATTTTTTTTTTTCATTAACAGGCTGTCGAAAGTACTGAAGAATACGCCGAATACGTTGAAGAGCATACAAAAGTTATCAAAACCACTACAACACAGGTACAGATTGTTTTACAAAATTTTTAATACAATGAAATAACTATTAAAATTTAAAGTTAAATATATATATTAAAACGCGTGGGTAGTGTGAAAAGTATAAATGTATAGTCTCGTTCGAAAGAAAAAAAAAAGTTAAAATGTTTTTAGTTTTTAAGTCTTGGTTTGAAAAACTGTACGAACTTTAACCAGCAATCTCTAAAGTAAATAATTTTGTTAAAATGAAGAACTAAAAAAAGTTAGAAAAGTTAAGTTATAATTGAATACATGGGAGTTCTGCAATAAAAGTTTATATTTGCAAAAGAAAATATATGTTATGTATGAGTAGTTATTGTGACATTTTAAAAATAATTTGAAACTTGCATGCTAGAAATGGTAGTTCCGTTTAAAAATTTTGTAGAAAAATCTTTGTTAAACAAAAACTAGTTTCTGTATTAAAATAAAGTTTATTTGATTTTATTGAAAAATTCGATTAACAATTATTTTTAATTAAAAAAATATTCCTTTTTTGATAAAATATGGTCACAATGTCGTGGTTTTCCTTTAAATATTTTCTTTTTTTATTTCTACAAATTTTTTTCTTTAATCTTTAATTAAATAATGCCAGGAATTTATCCATCCCTGAATGTACCAGGCACTTGTATACTTTTAAAGCCATTTTTATATTAAATTGTTTTCAAAACAAACCAAGAACTATGCCTATGGATCAATCCTCTAAATGTAATTTTCTCCTTTAAATTTTTACTTCAAATAAGAGATATTCGTATGACAGCCAAACTGTTGAAATGAAAACACATTCAAAACAATTCTTGTGTCATAGCCATTATAAAAACCTTCATTTTTAATATTTTCCTTCAGCTACTTTCAGCTTCTAATAATTTAAGAGTATTTCCAACCTATAATTGAATAGACAGACTACTTATGACATTATTAAAATGGATTCAAGCTGGATTTATCCTAACCCTTTACAGAGCCATATTTTTCAAGTCTATTTGCATGAGGCACAGATTCTTATCGATCTTTCTTTAGCAAAGTTTGATAATATTTTATATTCCCTTTACACGCTCAAAGAAACTGTAATTAAATTTTATAACTAATGGACTCGGTATTCATATTCAAAAACCCAATATCCAAAACTTACTTCCAGTTTTTGTAATACAATCTATTCCAAACGATTGACTGGGTCGCACAATGGCTCTTAAGGGCCACCAAGTGAACTTGCCTGTACACGGCAAGCTACCTGCTAAACAAACCTTTTCCAAACGGTTAAAAATTTGTAGAAAAGCAACTCTACTAAGTTATTTGGAAAGTTTTCATCCTTTATTATATAGGAACGCTTAGTGAGTTTATAATTTTAACTTGAGTGGAAGAGAATTTAGACTTCTTTCGCGGAATTTCACATGGGATTAAGTTTCTTTTAAAATGTTTGTGTTGAGATCTTAAAAATATCACTTGTTTTCATCTCTCAATTATTGATAGATCACCTAGGATACAATCCTAGGATACAATCCTAGGTTAAACACAACCAATTTTATCTACAGGAAATCTATTTACTTTGTTAGCCTTAACAAATAATGTTAAATGTACTACAGTTTCAACTCTATAAGGCGTACACTCTGTTAGGCGGAAGGAACTTCTTGGGAAAAACAAAAAAAGCTCTTCAGAAAAAGGTTACAACTTTAAACGGGTAAAAACAACGTGTTGTATGTCGTCTAAATCATGCCAAGACATTGATTTCATATTCTTGTAAATTAAAAAAAAGAAAAATACCATGTAAATGTCTCATAATTATTATTGTATTGTTTATTCAATGAATTGTTATAAATAATCCCTTCCAATGTATTACACAAAACAAAACAAAACAAGAAAAACAAAACAAAACAAATAAGAAATAAACACAGGCCCCTCTTTGTAGTTGAATGAATGTATATGTATGTAGTAATGTAGTAATGTTGTAATGAAATGTATGCATATGTGGCATAAAGAAAAATCATTATTTGAAAATATTAAATTTAATTATTAAAATCATTATAAACAAATAAACACAAGATAAAAATAAATACCGATTTTGTATGTATTGGAAAAACCCAAGAACATTTATTTCGCCTAAAGTTAGGCTACATTTTTAAATATTTTTGATTGGTTATTGCTTCAACAATCAAATGATTTGAAACTTTTTGCCACCATAAACTTATCACACCACCCCCGTAACATATTTTTTTTTTTTTTAATATTTATTTTGTGTGAAAATATCATTTTGTTTTGGAATGTATGCCTCTAATCATTATCATCAATCCATTATATTTATTGCAATACAAAAACAATTAAACAATGTTAACCTGTTTAAAATTTTCAGACCTCTGGACATTTAGTGAACGGTAAAGATACCCCCTATCGTACGGTTGCTTTTGAAAAATTCCCTGCTACCAACTACCGGAGGAATCGTTGTTGGTAAGTAAACAAATAATAATAAAAAAAAAAATTATTTTAAAAAATTTAATTAAAAAATGTTTGCAACATTTTAAATAAAACACAAGAGACAGACAATAAATTACAAATGATAATTATAATTATTGTCAAATAATTTAAACATACAAATTGTAATCTTCAAAATTATTCTGTTGCAAATGACAATGACGAACGACTGTCATCATTCAGTAAGTCTGTGTGTCAGTCAGTCATATTTGCAACCAAGCGTATAATACATTGTGTTTGTTGACTTGTCACAAACACGAGTGGCGGCATTATTTTCAAAATTTTAAAATAGAATCTTTCTCTTCTCTATGGGTGTCAGACAAATGACCATGTTAATTTTTATTTTATTTTATGGGTTGTACAAACAAGTTAGCCACATACATACATATATACATACATACCTATAAAGACAAATATTTATTGTATTATTTTTATTAAGCAAGACAAATAATTGTTTTGAATTATTATTTCTTTTTGTTTCAAATTGCTTGGTTTTGTTTCTATAAGGAGAGTAATAATTGACTTTTTTTGCTAAATATATACGGCATTTGCAAAAGGTCATTGAAATTTTAAAAATATATTTTTAAAAATTAATATGCGATTTAAAAACAAATATTAAATACGTATGTATGTATGTATGTATGTATAAAAACTTTTGTTTTCTTTAATTATTCAAAGATAATGGCTTTTTAAATTCTTTTCATCGATTTGTATTTGTGATTCATATTGAGAAAAGGATATTCATGTTGTGTTTTTAGAAAAGTAACAACTGCCGTTTAAGTAAATAATTATTTTAGATTTAATTATGACAAGAAGACAGTTTTTAAAAGTATAAACGAATACTTATTAAAAACTTAATCGTGGTATAAAGTCGTTAGTTTAAATTACACTTTCCCAAACGACATTACTCTAAAAGTCTGTATATTTATAAAAAGGCAGGGTATATTTTAGAACAAATACCGTCTCTAGAACTGTTGCTATAGATCTAGAAGAATTAAATCGATTAATCTTAGCAGATAAGGCAAGTCACATTTTTATACAAGACGTTGCCTTGCTGGTTGTATGGAGTTACATACACAATTGGCCATTACACCCCTCAGCTTCTCACACCTCTTATGTCGTGTGGTCAATTTTATACATGAGTGGCGGGAGCTACATTTTAAAGTCGACTTCTAACGACTTTTCATGGCAATTTTATTTACTTTCGGATTTTTTGCCAGAAATCTGCTGAGAGGAAGTCGCCGAAGAAATATTTTTTTCATATTTCGTTTTTGATGTCTGACCGGGGTTTCGAACCCTGTTCCTTTCGTCTAATAAGCCAACACACTACCTACAAGACTACGGCGACCTCAATTAAAAAAATAATAATAGACTATCCTGATCAGAAAATTCTGCCGAATGTTTAATAAACGAAAGAGAGTCTCTGTTTTATCTGAGGTTCTTATGCAAAATTGGAATTTGCGGTCTGTTGAAAGCATGAATCAAAGCTTCTAGAGTTTATTTGCTTTATATGTTGCAAAGTGATGGCTGCATGGATTTTTAAATTCTGGAGGTTATTATGGCAGATCACCAGTATTCTGACTACAGTTCTCCCAAGCACCAATCATGTATCTAGATTGAAAAGTTTGGAAAGTTGGTCAAAATTGTGTTGGTTTTGGGCACCCATTTCTCTCATCATTATTTAAAGTACAGACGTCCATAACCATGCTCGTTATATGACCGTGAACGGTGGGAGCAGCACTTCTTCATCCTAAAGATCTCTATAAAAGTCTCATATCGTTCTGAAATCGAAAATCGAAAGAGCACCCGAATTTTTATTGCCTTGCCTGCAATTGCTTTTGACTTTAAGTCATCCGCACAGACATACGCTACTTAACTGGCGTAGGGGTTACCGTGATCATGAAGGCGGATCCCCCGGAATGAGGCTTGGCCATTGTACTTACGGTTGAGTTGACCTCCGCGATTATTCCTAATACGAATAACTCGTGCGTGTAATTTTGGTGTATGGGGCTGCGCAAATAATAAAATATTTTTAGAAATTCATCTTTTGTGGTGGAATCGCCGTGGTGTAGGGGTAGTGTGTGAGCTCAGACAGAAGAATTTTTTTTTCGTTTTTTTCTTCTGAGGAATTTTCTCATAAAAAAGGTCGTTTGCAGTCCACGTTAATTCAAGTCCCGTAATTTAAGTAAATTAAAAAATTAACGCTCATACAACATGGGTGGCAAGTAGAATCTAGGCCGTAATTATGGGTTGTGAAGAGCAATAATGTATGTATGTATGTATGTATGTATGTATATATTAATTTTAACGAATGATCAAACAATACAACTTCAAGCAATTATTAAAATGTTAAAAGTATTACCAAAATCGGTTTCTCCATTTATGTCCATGTCCAATTGACACAATTTTTAACTTTAAAAAATTTCAATATTTTTCTAATTTTATAAGAAATTGTATAATTAATCCGAAATAAATTATATCGATTTTGAAAATCTTCTAAAATATTTAAAAATACATTTTATTGAGAAGAGGTAAAAAGAAAAAAAATTAAAAAAAAAATTTTTTTTTTCTTCGCAAATCGAATTAAATTTAGATTTTAACACAACAACATGCAATTGGCGCAAATCAATCAAAATGTTAAAAACGAATTCATATCAAATGGAAACTTTGAATAATTTTTCTATATGAAAAAAAACACATATACATACATACATACATACATATTCATACTTACAATGATAGGTAAGAAAAGATCTGCAATGAATAAATTACAAGGAAAGGAATCACAAAATTGTGAGAGAACATGTCGAAACACTACAACGTATGATGAGGACGAAAAACGAACACCGTAAACACACTGTGTAAATGTGAATTTTTTTTGAAATTTTCAAATTTTCATTTTGAAATTTATTATGCGGCTGTGTACAGTGAGAAGCATGTAAGACAAGAATGAGTATTTGAAGAAAAAATTTTATTTCTTCGAAAAAAAAAAACTATGAATGAAATGCATCATTAAATTTAGATCGCTATTTGTAGATCAGTGTAAGAAATCAGTATAAAAAATTTGAATATTTTTTTTTTTTTCATTACTTTCTTCTTTCACCCTTTTCACCTTCCTTTTTTCTTTTTTTTTTTTTTTTCTTCTCTTTAAAAAAAAAATAGAAATTAAAATGAAGAATATTTTTATTGAATTGAATTGAAATTTTTGTGGCTGAGCAAAAACAGTTTTCCAGGGGTATCGTAATGAGCCCAACCAAAAATAAAACTTTCGTTATACATTATAGTACTGATGATGATACTCGTTTAATACTTGGCGTACGTACACTTTTTTTTTTTTTTTGTCAAATGTCATGCTAAAATGAAAAATCAATGCAACAAATGTTGTTTTTTTTTTTTTTTGGCGTCCATCTAGGTACGACACATCATTTAAAGTAAAACATCATCAAAAGAAATTAGGCGCTGACTGTAGACCCCCTTTTACACTGTTTTCCTCTTGCCAAGTGGTAAATATTGCCAATCACTGTAACCATCTTGTGTTGGAAACCTATTTTTTTTTTCATATTTTTAATAAAATTTTATTAATTTTTATACATATTTTTCATATATTTTTGTTGTAAATTACCATGATCAGTTGCGGTTTGTTGAGAATTTTTTTGTTCGTTTATTCGTTCATATTCGTATGGTATTTTTGGCCAATTTAATGCCTGCTAATGTCATACAAACGTACATATTTTGTATGATTTTTTTTTCTCCTAATCATGTAACGCATATGTTTTATCCATCAAAAACCAAAGAACACATAAAATGTCATGTAAAGTAGAAAAAAGAATTTTAATTACACTGTGACACAAAAGTCCACAAAAAATTAGGAAGGTTTTTACAAGGCAAATCAATCTTGTTGCAGTACATGGGATCTATGAATTTAAAATGTCATTTCATAAGCTCTTACAGAGTGAGCTTTATAAGCCCAAAAATTATTATACTGGATACCAGGTCTGTGCTATAACGAGGACAATCAATCTTCTAAAGCATCAAGCGAATCTTTGTGTCAATGCGTTTGGATCGACATTATCCTGCTAAATTATAAATCTTCTCCTGTTGGCCTTAGCCGTCTAATTATGGGAGATTGTTTCCTGCAATCGTTTATTTTATAATTTAGAGTTTAAGACTCGCATTAGCTTTTTCCTGCCAAATTCACCTCGGATCTGAAAACCCGCATACTCTCATACTCAAAAGATTTGATATCTTAAAGAGGTCTGTTTATCTCATGGTAATTTGGTTTCCAATTTTTAATTGCTTAAGTATTGAATGTGGACTATGATTTTCAGTGCTAGGATACATTACTGTTTTCACTTGACGTAATTGAAAGTGAACCACGTTCCATTAGCAGAACGATTTTGCTTTGAAACAGCAGCAATTCGTAGGAGGAAATTCCTGCCATGAACGTTTGTGTCTTATAAAAGTATTTTTCTAAAGTTTAAAGGGTGTCTTGGACTTGTATTAACTATATATCTGGACCGTTATCTATTCACATTTCCCAACACTCAACCTGAGTTAAGCGTTTACCGAAGAAATCGATTTTTTTTGTAACAATACCTAGCAAAACAATTTGTAAAACTGTACGACAAGTACTGTTTAGTATAAAACGCCACCTAGCGTAAGCCAACAGGTTATCTATTCACATTTCCCAACACTCAATCTGCGTTAAGCGTTTACCGAAGAAAACTTGTTAAAATTCTCTGTTCCGTTATTGATTTTTTTTATAGCGCATAGAAAATTTTCGTAACTCGTAACGTAAAGAATTTCTTGATTACGTCTTTTAGTATTTTTTTTTATAAAGATTATGTTGTACCACATTTATTGTGCAGCACTGTATCATAGTGGGTAGTAATTTAAAGAATTTTTTGCTTTCCATTTTTTTTTTGTTTTTTTACTGAAAAATAAACCATAAATCATAAATTTAATTAACATGTTTGTTTTTGCTCCATTGAACCAAATGTTGCGTCTTTTCTTCGCATAATAAAATATAAAAATACGAAATCTTAATACTCTAGAACCAATTTAATTATTTTTACTCTTAACGACTGTTTTAAACACTGTTAAACACTTAAATCATATCGGAAAACAACAAAAAAATTAAAGATTTATTGTTTTAAATTAAATTAAATTAATATTTTTGGAACAAAGTAAAGGGTCATTCAAAAGTTCAGGCAATTAAATTCAATCCAGTATTTAAAAAAATTATTTAAAATTTTATAAAAAAAAATTTTGATTTCACTTTGGAAATGGTGTTTGATAGTCATAATCATGTCTACATAATGACATGTTTGTTGCCTATTCTAGAACATTAAAGCAGCAAAGAGATCAATAAAATTAAAATATTTTCTATTTTGTTGTTAAATCCCCCTTTCAATATTCAAATTTGTTTTCAAAATACATAACAACAGGTGCAGTTTTGAACTTAATTTAATAAGAAAAAGACATTCTAAAACAAAATATTGAATTTTTTGAAATTAAAATATTTCAAATGTTTCGATTCTTTTAGGATTATTTGACTTAAATTCAGAGAATTAAAAAGAATTTTTTTCAACAGCTGATACATACATACATACTTCACTTTACATGAGTTTTTTTTAACATAAAATAAGAAATTAAAGCGTTTGTGTAGGAAGAGTTCTTGGCTTGTCACGCAAACTGAACTGATCTCATGGGACTCTTTAAATTAAGAAAGGTCTCTTATGAATAGTTTCTCTTCTATTTCACTTGGAGATGCCATGTCTACTTCATCTTTTCTTCCTAAGAAGTAATTAAACAGAGAATTACGGTCAGGTTTTCATTTATTTTCATCACTATTGAATCTACATGTTGGACTTGATGCGTTTTCAATTCTGAACAAGTGTTTTTGGAGTGCAAACTTCCTACTCAGAAAGTGATTATAAACTATTGAATAAGTTACCGTATGGTATTTGAAGTCGCCTTAGTCTAGTAGGTAGTGCATTGGCTTATTAGATGTGATATCGCGGTTTAAATCTCAGAGCAGACATTTCCAACAAAACGAAATAAGAAAAAACAAGTTCTTCAAGGACTGCCTCTCAGCAGATTCCTGGCAAAAATATTGAGAGTAAATAAAAATTGCCATGAAAAAGCTTCTCTAAAATCTGTCTTTCGTAGTTGACTTTAAACTGTAGGTCCGGTTACTCAGGTATAAAATTGACATACACAACCAAAGTGGTGTGAGATGGTACGTCGTAATCCTGATTGAAGTATTCTAATGACCAATTATGTATGTATGTGTATGGTATTTCAAATGGATTTGCCTTGAGAAGAGTAACTTTTATATTTTCAAAGTTCTCTCTTCTCTCCGAATTCCCTCCTCACACATGATGTATAAGTGCACCTAGCACTGACTAACTTCTTCTTCTCGCTGGTTTGGTGGAACTTGGTTAGTATAGGGACTGTGGTTTCACAATGGCCGCTATGCATGCTCATGTGAGCTTTTGATATCAAAGCTATCACTGCAACCTACCTACCTATATGATGTATAATCCAGCAGAGTATGACATCATTTCCCCTAACTTGCGGACAGAATTCTCGAGTATATTCATAAGATTCGAGTACCTACTCAGTGGCCTGACTGGCAGCTATTATTTCTATATCTCGTTCCTTGTACTACCTATCCTAGTTGAAATAATAACATTTTTCGATGATGAGGACTTTCGTTTGGAAGATACAAGTTTCCACATGGAAATGGAATATTTTACTCTAAAATCGAACACCTAACTTTTCTACCGCCAACAGCTGAACCATCTGAATTAATCAATTGTCCACAAATAACCAGTTTTTGGTGAATCGTTGGGAGCTTAGTTGGATCTGGCGGAATGGTAATTTACATGGGATGTAGTGAAAGTATTAAACAAAATAATTAGTTTTTGGACATATAAGAATGTCCCGTCCAATAAGATACAGAGTATGGATTGTTAGTATTTGACCTACAACATCCAGGGAACTAAATCCTCGGATATTATCACTAATAAGGAGCAAATCCTGTCACAGAGAGCCAAATTTTTGGGTGCCATCATGGTCTCCTAGGGTTCAATTTGAATGCCAAAAAAGGACTTCTTTTGTGGCAACATGTAGTTTAAACTCAGAGAAAAAAACAACACATTGTTACCTTAGAAGTTAGCACACTAGCTATCAGGACTCTCTAATTCTTCGACATATGAATGCCTAACTGGAAGACAAATAAATTTTTTATTTCGGCAATTCATTTATTTGCTTAAGAAGAACAAAATAAGAATTTAAATGGAATAATTTATTCTTCCTCTTCTTTTTCTTCTTGTACTACGCCCAGAAAACAGTGCTGCCTAGTTGTATTTGAGTTGCTGTGTTTTAAAATATAAGGAGGTTATTGGTATACGAGTATCTATACTGGATTATATGTTTGTAAACGTTTTACATTTTTGATCAAATACCTGACATCAATTTTACAATAATAATTCAATCAAATTTAATAAACTTTTATAAGAAAAGCAAAAAAAGAAAAGAAATTTCAAAATCTATTCAAAATACAAATTTATTTCGAATAAATCAACATACACCTAAGACATCCCCACCCCCTTTTATTTCCTTTAGTTTCCCTTCTCCCCTTAAGCAAATTGTACTAGAGGTAATCATTTTTCAAAATTTCTTTCTAATGATCGATAAACGATTGACGACGATGTTGTACATACGTTCCTTCTATACTTATTTATGTGTTATTTGCACCTTGTTCTTCTTGCTCTATGATGATATCTTTGATTATTTATTTCTTTACAAAATCGAAAATTATTTACTCAAAATTGATGAACAAAAAAAAAAATGAAAAAAAAATTAAAAAAAAATTGAAGAAAATAAATTGAAACATGAAAAGCAAAAAAAAAATGAAGAAAAGGAAACACAATGTTGTTGTATTTTTAATGTTGAAATTCCAAGCGTATACATATAAATGAGTTAATAATTGTAGAGAAGCATAAATATCGAAAGATGATTTTCGAAATTAAAAAAAAAAAAAAATTAAAACCAACACTACCCCCCATGAGCTAAATGCTGGTCGAAATTGGCAAATTAATGACATTTTCGCTGCAATTTTTTTGTTAAGGCAGAGCAAAAGATTTTTTTTTTTAATAATTTAGAAGAAATGAGAAAAAATGAAAAGCTTTTTGAATATTTTGCTTAAGAATAAAATTTATTTTTCCCAAAACGCACACCCTCAAAGAAAGAAATCAATAACTATGTGCCAGCAATTTATTTAAATGCTCTGCATACATATCATATCCATATACACCTAAACGCACTAGAATTATCATTGGAAAGAATTTTTTTTTTTTTTTTTTTTTTTGTTGAGGCCTTTTTCTCCGAGTATAAAGTGCTGCTGCTGCAGTCAGTAAAAGCAGCAGCATTTGTTGTGGCAGTTGCTGCACAAGACAAGCAAGCAAGCAGCAACATTATTAATTTGTTTTCCCTCATTTACTCAGAGGTTGGTTCGAAAATCTTTAACACAATCGATCAATAGATAGATAGGCAGATCTTAAATTCAATTTGGAATTGCGAAAGCTCAATTGAAAACGGGACGTGAAAACGCTTAGACATATTAACGGTCTACATAAAATTGGTTTAAAAAACTTGCAAAAAAAAATTTGAAAAAAAAAATAAAGAAAATCTTTTGAACAAAAGAAGAAAAATCAATTAAAAATTCTAAAACTCAAAGAAATGCTTTATTAAAGTAAAAGGATTTCAAAGGATTTTTAAGGATATTTCATTAGGAAAACAAACAAAGAAATTGTTTAACAAAAACAACGACAAGTGCCATCAAAATAAAAAGAAATATTTGCAACAGTGTTTTATTACGTCTTATTACGTAAAAAAAAAGAATAAATTTTTTTTATTAAATTTAGTTTTTTTACATAAAAAAGTGTGAGTTTTTATTACAAAAAAAAAAAAAAAAATTAAATCCTTTAAAAAAATAAATTATAAATAAAAATACAAAAAAAATTAATTTTATTGTGTTTTTTTAAATTTTTTTATTTATTTATTTATAATTTAATTTTTTTTCTTTAATTTTTTAAAATTTTTTAAAGAAAATTTTTTTATCATCTCCCATCTTATAATTTTTAACTAAAATTTTAAGTGTCTTTATTTCAAATTTGTTAAAAAAAACTTTTTATATACATGTGCGTGTACCTAACACACTACATGTATCTTTTAAATGTGTTAAAAAAAATATTTTAAAAAATAATTTAATTAAAAAACCCAAAACAAAAAAACTTGAAAAAATAATTTAAATTCCTATACAAAAAAAAAAAAAAATCAAATCAAAAATCAAATCAAAAATCAAATAAAAATTCATTATGAATTTTGGTTGGTATGCTGATAAACCAGAAGCTCCTGAAGCTACTTGGGAAGACTTTTCATATTTCTATCGTCCGAAATATTATAAAGTCACTGTTTCCGAACTTGATCACGTCGAAAAGACACAACTTTATTATAACGAGGCCTATATACCAGAGAATGAAAACATAAATAATCGTGATTTTAATCCCGTCAATTTTAAATCAGCCTTTTATATTATAACGCATCAAGGTAATGTTGTTTTTCTTAATTACCATCGTAATAATGCCGTAGTAGTCGTATACGAATGTAGTTTTGGTTTTTAAATCGTGCGTTGATTGTAGTGTAATGCAAATGAATCCTTAGAACATAGTTTAAATATTTTAATATTTTGTATTTGAAATTATTATAATTTAGTATTCAATTAAATTTTATATAAAAAATTTGTAGTTAATTTACTAATAAAACCGTTAGTTTAATATTATGATAAAATTTGCAAAGTTTTAATTTAACAAAAAAAAAATTAATTTTTTTTTTATTAAATCTTAAATTTTTTTTAATACCTTTTTAGTACATATTTAAACGCAAATGTTTATTACTTACCTTCGGGTTTTGTCTTTCATCTTATGGCTGAGTGGCCTGCTCTTGTCATGAAGAGACTAGAAACTTGACTCTCTCTTGTTCTGACATCGTTGACCAAACTCTCTAATAAAAATTGCTGCAATAGCAAGATTTTTTTTTTTGGAGTTGGGGTGGTTTTCTCTAGAGAATGGTTGAATATAATTAATGGCAGAACTAATTCTGTTAACACAATGGCCTTAAGTGAGGCCTCTTCCTTCGTGGTGGTTCGCCACCTTCCTTCACCAGAAGATTGTATTTAAAATTGAAAGAAAAGACAACATCTTTGGAATTTTTTCAATTTTTCTTTAATAAACTTTTTAAGTGGAAACTAAAAAAAGGCTAGGCCGAAATCTTGACTAATGGATTGTAATGGCCAATTATATATGTATGTATGTATGTATGTCAGAAAAAGGCCTAGTTTCCTATAAAAATTTTATGATTAAATCCGAAGTCCTGAACAAACACTTCAATTATATTTTTTAGAACATTTCTTAACATTTTCCGGTTGTATAAAATGTAAATTAAAAATTTATTTCTAGTAAATATCATCAGTCCTACCCAAAAAGAATATTGTCCATTCATCAATATTTAAAAAAAAAATTTTAAAAAATCACGATTACGATCTTCAAACGATTGTTAACGATAATTCACAAGTTATTCGAAATATGGGTACTTTAAGTTATCATTACTTATCTTATGGCATTAAAAAGTCCTGGTATAAGCCAAAAAGAAATTTAAAAACATTATGGGGAAGCCACTACTCTAATTTATTAGATTGTTCCCCGATATTTTTTGAGTATTGAAGAATTTGTTACAGCTGCTGGTAGAATACCAGTATAAATTTTTTTTATTGTTAAATTTTTTTTATTGATATGACAGCTTAAGCTGTATTATTATTATTTTTTTTTGGCCAATAATCTAGCAAATGCATTGTTAGCCAGCAATGAATTATTATATTGCTTCCACAATATGGAAACTTTCAGAGTTTCTTTTCCAATTAATAACCATAATCGCCAAAGTTTCTCTCATTGATGTCATCTAGTAGATAGCATTGTTGACTTACTAGATGAGAGCTAGTGAATCCAAAACGCAGTTCTAACAATTCAACAAAAAAATGTATTCCCTTCGACGACGTCTTCTGCTCAAAAACTGCTTTGCCATAAAAAAGTTTTTTATTCGACAATCGGCATTAAACTGTATGACTGTAGGGATACTGGAGAATACTTTATAGAATAGTACTTATAGTCTGTATGTCGACAATTCATCAATAATTTTAAGGTGATGTCCATAGTTTTTATTGTGTGCCAAATATCTGATTTATTTTGTCGAAAGCAAGCAGATAAAAATCAGAGGCATAGTTTAGATCTTTCACATACATAGTTAGTCATTACAATCCTCTAGTCAGGATTACAACCTAGCTTCGCATGCTGTGTGTTAATTTTACAAATTTGGTCGACATCGAATGACAGATCGTTAGAAGATTCTTTCGCTAAATTTCCCAAAGTCTAGATTTTTCTATCAAAATTTTATACTGCATGGGATAGCACGTTGTCTCTAGTAAACTTTATAATAAAAAAAAGAATGATGATCAGAAGTCGGCACAAAGAGAACATGATAAAAATGTGAGTATATTTCTGTGAGAGGCATGTGATAAGCCAGAGGAAAATTGTTTGTTATATTTTCAATTGCAACCTAATAATATGGATATGTAGTGGAAAATAAAGAAAAAATGTACAGCGCCATATCCCTAAAGACTGCATATTTAAATTGACAAATATTCTTCCAAAAATAGGAGATCATTTCTCGTTGTTATTAGTGAACCTCATGAGAAAATAGTGTATCCTACTGTAATATTTTTTTGGGTGTATAATTGAAAGCTGAAACAAAGCGACATGAACCTTCTTCTTTAGAAGAATAATGCAACCGAATGAAATTTTATGCTCTTTTTAACAAACATTGTTGATGTTGTTCGTGTCCTATGTGTGCAAAAAGCCGAAGATGTTGGATGATAATATTGAAAATATTGGTTATTGGATATTGATATTGGTTTAAAAATCGTTTATGGAATAATAGAATTATTTTTCATATGGAATTAGCAGTTGTTAACACAAGCTTTAGAATACCGCTTTAAAAACTGATGGATTTTTATTGATTTTTATAATTTTTTTTTTGTAATTTTTAGTGAAACATTTTATAATTATTTCATGAACTGATAATAAAACCTGTAAAACATTCATAAATCAAGTATCTCTGCTTAAAAATTCATCAAAATTTATGATCAATTAAAATGAAATATGATTTCTAAACGCTGCTCTTTAATGTTTTCTTTTAAACAAAATAATTATTGTTTTACAAAAAAAGCAATTTGTTGTATATTTATTTAAGAACAACAACAACAAATAAATCAAAGCAAATAAAAATCGAAATAATAAGCAAAACAAAACGAAAACAAAAATGAAACAATAAACAATGGCCAGAAAAATATAAATTAACGACGCGTGCCAAATGTTTGAAAATCAACCAAAAAAAAAATCTCAGGAGATTTCTTTGGTTTTATTTTTTTTTCTTCAAAACCCCAAACGTATAAATACAAATAAATTTTGTTTAAACAAGACAAGATTTTAAAATGTCTTTGATATGATAAATTAGCCAAAGATTAATAAACTATTTGTGAAATAAACGTTAATTGCAGAGAGATTAATAAAATTCGATATGCTGCCTCTGACTGCTGCTTGGTGGCTGCTTGCTTGGTGTCTGTCTGTCTGCCTATTTGTGTATCATTGTTAAAACAAAAGAAAATTGAATGAAAAATTAGAAATTTTCCTACAAATTATAGAAACGGTTCACAGACAATTTCAAAGATAAAATCCATAGAAAAGTGCGTTGCAACAATGTTTTGTTCGGGGATACATAATGAAATTTCAAATGAATTTTTTTTGTTTAAATTTGCTTTGACATCAAACAAATAAGAAAGAAAAAACAAATAAGCAGGGACAGAGTAGAAAAATGAAAGCAGAAATAATGGCCAACAACATGTGTGTTTAAGCATTTAAAAACAAATTTTGTTTTCTTGTTGATATTCGTTTGATAAATTGGAGCGATTTACAAAAATGTTAATTTAATGGCTGAAAAACCATTTATTTTTGTAAACTACAGCCTCTAAATCATCTTCTTATGAAAAAAAAAATTAATTTCATGCTGCAATTGAAGAATGTTTCTCGTGTTTTTTTCCTTTTCTTTCTTTTTTTTTTTTGCATAAAATCTTTCATTCCTAACATTGTCGATGTCATAGTTCTGTCACCAAAGTGTCATGATTTGTTGTTGAAGTGTCATATTGTCATTTTGGTTTTAAATTTTCATTCACTTTTTTTGTTAGCCGAACTTATGCTACTGCTAGGTACACTCATTCACTCACTCACTCACTCACTCACTAGCTTCCTCGCTATTTTGGCAACAATTCAAATTAGCCAAATAAAAATGCAAATGTTTTCTTTCTAGTTTTTCATAAATTATGCCACAAATTAATGTAATACATACATACATACTTGCATCCGTACTTTATGTATGTACATTTATTTTCTTACAATTATTATGTTGTCTACACTAGAGGCAACGCGTATTATTTTATTTTCGAATTTTTTTTGTTTGTTTTTATTTTATTGGCATGCCACATAAATTGACCATTTAATATATTTTGACACTTGTTTAGTTAGTTTCTTAATTGTTGTTTTTTTAGTTTTTAAATTTTATTTTTTCTTTTTCATTGTGTAGACATTATTTTTTTAATCATTGTTTCAATTGGAGCATTTATTTCCGGCAAATAGAAAAATTCTAGTGTCGCCAACACTTTTAAAAATGTCTAAAATACCACCTGTCTCCGTTATAAATGGCAAGGTTAACTACAAAAACAAATTTAAACATTTTCAAATTGGAAAACAAAAACAAAAAATTCGTTAATACTTAGTATTAAATTTGATCATATCCCTTGAATTGAAACTCGCACAGACTTCCAACCTCAATGTTCATAACCTCAATGTGAAGATAGCGATTCGATTCATGTTATTATTGGAAAAAACAATCCTAGAGATATAATTATAGTTCCCTACGGTAAAACTTTTACTCCAAGATCAGAATGGACTGCCCGCCGCTAAAATAGAGAGGTTGCCAAGCCACAGTCCAGCGTAGTGTCAGCTAACTTTTTAAAATTATCGGTCACCAAGCTTAAGATTTCAGATAGTCATTAGTGACTGAGTCGAAGTGATCCAAAGTAAACTGGTGATTAGTAAGTAGGACAATATTAAGACCATTGCGATTATCCAGTCACCAGACTAGCGCTCCTAGATTTCAGATAGTCATTAGTGACTAAGTCGGAGTGTTTCAAAGTAAACTGGTGATTAGTAAGGGATTAGTTAAGACCATTGCGATTATCTAGTCACCAGACTAATGCTCCGTTACATAAGTAAAGGCATATTGCCTTTAATATGTTCGAGTGCTCTGGATATCTCTGCATATTTGATTGGCTTTCTTCTAAATTCTCTTTCAATATTATTTAAGGTTTTGCCTTGACTTTGTAATTGTCTTTAAATATTTTCAATCTTTTCTCTGGATCCTTAAATTTCGAGATTTATCATATCATCATACTTAAATTTGGACGAATCGTTTGTCATCAATTCAGATTCAATTGAAAGAACATTTCAGTTTCTTACTTTTGTTATTGAAAATGCCTTTAATATTGTTTAGTTCCACTATGGGTCATTGGATCTAGCATCGTAAGCAATTTTGGGCGCATTTTTGATCACCATCATCAGCTCAGATCCTATTGAAAGAATACTTCTGGTTATGCCTACTGAATACAAATTCCTAATATCATATGGAAATTTTGGATATCATTCGCTACTATTTCAGATCCTATTGAAAGAATACTTTAGGTTCTCCCACGCTCTTTTAATATTATCAAGCCTCTGATAATATTAAAGCCTCTGATGACATCTCTGGATGCTTGGGGTTAGTAACTTCTTTACTGAGTAATCGATAGTAGCAAATTGTGGTATTTTAAAAGCGCAATACCGTCAACAATTAGATCTGAGGATGTCTGATAATTAACTCTCTGTAGAAATATAATTTCAAAATCTAAGTTTTTAAAATCATTAACAGCACAGAAGAGAATATTTTTTATAATTAATAGCAGGTGATAAACAGGACATCAGGACATCCTTATTGGAACTATGAAATCTTTGTGCATGTAAAACATGCGTATTAACTGACTGAGTTTCCAAAAGTTATTCCGAATCTTTTTCTTTTAAAAGTTTTTTATAATTTAAAGGTTTACTGTAATGCACTTAGTTTCAGAGAGAAATCTCCAATAGATTATTATTGATAGGGATTCCGTGCATGAATGCATTGTTTCTCTTATACCCTAATAAGAGATTTATGAACATAAAGTGCCACTTTGTTTAGATATTAAGTGGAAAAAAGGCAACTCCTTCACAATATTAAAGGGTTTTATTTCTATCATACGCATGAAAACTCTCTTGTGTTTTCAAATTCCCATTATTAGGGAACTTGACTTTAAAATGAATTTAATTTTAAAGTTCCAACGGCATCACATAAAATTTTATAATGCGAACACCCACCACAGACTCTACAAAAAATTCTTTTTCCTTTGTTATGAAAAATATTTTTTTTTGTTTTTAAAAATATTTTTTTTTTGTTTTAAAAATATTTTTTTTTTTTTGGAATTGATACCTATTTTTTGTGATTTTTATAATAAAATTTTGAAAACATTGTACCTGATGCATTTGAAAATCTATTTTTCTTATCAATTTTGTTTTTTTTTTTCTAAAAATAATTCAATTTTCTAAAATTATTAGATTTTCCTGACTTGCATTGTCCACCCATCGCCTTCTATAATTCTATATATGTTTGTACTGGTATACACATAGTTTATTTATATATAATTTTGTTGTTCATAAACAAAAATAAATTTAAAAACAAAATCTATTTTTAATAAAAGACAAAAATTAGAGTGAAAACAAAAAAGATACTCAACTCAACAACATCAACAACAAAAAAAAAAAAAAATATCGAAAAGCATAATAAAGTAATAAAATTATAAAAATAATGCATAACAACCATCACATAAATAAGAATTTATTAAAAAAAAATATGTTAAAATTTTTTTTTTCTTGATTCTTATTTTTTAATTTTGTTTTTTTGCTTAAGTGAATCATTAGAAAAGATTTCGAAATTTATTTGTATTTCTGTATGTGTGTGTAAGTGTGATAAAAAACAACAACAATTGTCCAAATTTATGTGTATTTTTATTATTTTTTATTTGTTTGTAGGTTTGCATATAAAATTTATTTGATTTTTTAATGTGTTCCCACCATCTTTTATTGAAAAAATTTGCAAAACAATCGTCTTAAAAAAAGAAAATTAACAGACGCAAGCAATTTAATCGTCTAATAAATAATAATTTTAAAAATATTTAAAATAAATTTAATTTGTCTGTCTCCCATATACATGTATGTCTGTATGTATATATGTGTGCATAACTGTTTAATATCAATTTTTTAAAAAATCTCTCTCTTACATTCCAATTTAATTCAAAATTTCCTCTCTCTCTCTCTCTCTTCTTTTTGTATATTACAGCTGAAGTAAAAATGCCAAGCGGTAAAACTGATAAGCCCGTTATTCAAGATAACCGTGATGGTACCGTATCGGTTAAATATGATCCCAAAGAAGAGGGCACACATGAATTGGTAGTGAAATATAATGGTGAACCTGTTCAAGGTATGTTTACCCACTTAAATCATTCAAAATACTTTGCTTAACGCTTTGTTTTATTTCCTTCTTTTAGGTTCCCCCTTCAAATTCCATGTTGATTCTATTACATCCGGTTATGTTACTGCTTATGGTCCCGGTTTAACTCATGGCGTTACTGGTGAACCTTGCAATTTCACCATTTCCACCAAGGGTGCCAGTGCTGCTGGTTTAACTATGGCCGTTGAAGGCCCCAGCAAAGTTGATGTAAGTACTACTTAAAGCTCTAACCTCTGGCATTATTATCAAAATTTCCCCTTCTTATTCAATTACCAGATCAACTACCATGACAACAAGGATGGCACTGTTTCCGTTCAATATCTACCAACTGCCCCCGGTGAATACAATGTCTCGGTGCGTTTCGGTGACAAACACATTAAGGGCTCCCCCTATGTTGCCAAGGTCACTGGTGAGGGTCGCAAACGTAATCAAATCTCTGTTGGTTCCTGTTCGGAAGTCACCATGCCCGGTGAAATTACCGATGCTGATTTGCGTGCTTTGAATGCTTCGATTCAAGCTCCTAGCGGTTTGGAGGAACCCTGTTTCTTGAAACGTATGCCAACTGGTAATATTGGCATTTCCTTTACACCCCGTGAAACTGGCACCCATATGGTGTCCGTAAAACGCAGTGGCAAACATATTCCCAACTCACCATTTGAGGTCACTGTTATGGAACGTGAAGTCGGTGATGCCAAAAAGGTTAAGGTATCCGGTTCTGGCCTTAAGGAAGGCAAGACCCACACTGAAAATGTATTTTCTGTTGATACCCGCAATGCCGGCTATGGCGGTTTGTCTGTATCCATTGAAGGTCCCAGTAAGGCTGAAATTCAATGTACCGATAAGGATGATGGTACTTTGAACATTTCCTACAAACCCACAGAGCCTGGTTATTATATTGTCAACTTGAAATTCGCCGATCATCATGTTGAAGGCTCTCCTTTCACTGTTAAGGTTAGCGGTGAAGGCAGCAACCGTAAACGCGAGAAGATCCAGAGAGAACGTGATGCTGTACCCGTCACTGAGATTGGCAGTCAATGCAAATTGACCTTCAAAATGCCTGGCATTACATCGTTCGATTTGGCCGCTCGTGTTACTTCGCCTAGCAATGTAACCGAAGATGCTGAAATCCAAGAAGTTGAGGATGGCCTCTATTCCGTTCATTTCGTTCCCAAAGAATTAGGTGTCCACACTGTGTCCGTCCGCTATAAGGATATGCACATTCCCGGCTCTCCCTTCCAATTTACTGTTGGTCCCCTCCATGATTTCGGTAGCCATTTAGTTAAGGCCGGCGGTAGCGGTTTGGAACGCGGTGTTGTAGGTTTGCCCTGCGAATTCAATGTCTGGACCCGTGAAGCTGGCGGTGGCTCTCTGGCCATTTCTGTTGAAGGTCCCAGCAAGGCTGAAATTGAATTCAAGGATCGCAAGGATGGTTCATGCGATGTCTCCTACAAGGTAACTGAACCCGGTGAATATCGTGTTGGCTTGAAATTCAACGACCGCCATATACCCGATTCACCATTCAAAGTATACGTATCGCCCGATGCCGGTGATGCTCACAAATTGGAGGTGCAACAATTCCCCGAAGGTAACATACAAGCTGATGCTCCCTACCAGTTTATGGTTCGCAAAAACGGTGCCAAGGGTGAATTGGATGCTAAGATTGTCGCCCCCTCGGGAACCGATGATGATTGCTTCATCCAGGCCATTGACAGTGAAATGACTTCAGTTCGTTTCTATCCACGCGAAAATGGCATTCATGCCATTCACGTTAAATTTAACGGTGTTCATATTCCTGGCTCACCCTTCCGCATTAAGGTTGGCAAAGATGTTGCCGATCCTGCTGCTGTCCATGCTAGCGGTTCTGGTTTAGAAGCTGTTAAGACCGGCCAGAGACAAGATTTCATTATTAACACCTGCAATGCCGGTGTTGGTACCTTGTCTGTAGCTATTGATGGTCCATCCAAGGTGGCCATGGATTGTACCGAAGTCGAGGAAGGTTACAAAGTGCATTATACTCCCTTGCTTCCTGGCGATCATTACATTTCAGTCAAATATAACAACATTCACATCATTGGTTCACCATTCAAAGTTAGCTGCGAAGGTAAAGTTATCTTTTAAACATTGTTTTTGCTTAAGAAAGGGATTTTAATTTTGTTTTGTGATGTTTAGGTGAAAAATTAGCCGATGTGGGAGCCCAAGAAACTTCATCTGTTGTTGTGGAAACCGTGCAAAAGGTAGCAAAGGGTGGCAAGAATACCGGTGTTGTTTTGCCTCACTTCAAATCTGATGCTACATTGATCACATCCAAGGGTATGGGCCTGAAGAAGGCCTTCGTTGGTAAAACAAATACCTTCACCATCAATGCCACAGAAGCTGGTAAGTTTATAAGAGTGAAATGAATGAAACTTGATCCCGTATTTATTGTATAAATTTGTGTTATTTTTCAAGGTAACAATATCCTTTATGTGGGTATGTATGGCCCTAAGGGTCCTTGCGAGGAGTTCAGCATTAAACATACTGGCCGCAATAACTACAATGTCAGTTACTTGGTACGCGATCGTGGCCAACATATTTTAATAGTCAAATGGGGTGATGAACATATTCCCGGTTCACCTTTCCAAATTGATGTCTAAGTCGTTTTACCCATACCCAATCACCACCACCAGCAACCAACCACTTCACCTTACTCTAAACATAAACTGAGTTTCAAATCTATACGTGAATGATTTTTTAATGTTTTTCAAACTCATTTTGAAAATAGAATTAATTTTGAGAAGTTTTCTTAAGTAAATTATTTCCATTTCCTGTGTAAACCTAATTAAAAAATTTAAATTAAGGATTTTATTTTAATTTCTTTTTAAAACGTGTTTTTTTTTTTGTAAGTCTACGAAATATGAATGAATTGAATACGAATAAGAAAGAATACACACACAATATGTTTTTTTGAAATGAAATTCAGATTTCTTTCATATTTTCAAAAAAAAAAAATCTTTCAATGTCCCGTTCACATATGCTATGCTATGTACGCCTTTATTAAGTCGAAAAAGGTGTTTTAAACCGTGTTAATTATCCTCTCAAGTGTCCTTTTTTTATATATTAATTCTTAATTTTTTTTTTATTATTTTTCTCCATTATAAAAGCAATATAAATTATTAAATAATAATAATTCTCTTTATTTTTTTGTATTTTAATTTTTTTTGTATTTGTATTAAAACACATTTTAATTGAATTATAATTTAAAAAATAAATTTAAAAAAATGTATTTCTGTTATCCAATACATACATATATTAATTATTATTATTATTATTATTATTATTATTATTATATTATATTATGTTTTTATTGTTTTTTATGATATTTTTTTTCAAATATAAAGTAATTATTTATAAATAAAATATAAAAAAAAATTAAAAAAAAAATATTAAAAGAAAGGAAGAGAGTTTTAATTTTTTTTAGACACCAAAAAATATGGTAAAACTGAATTACAGTCAAGAATCCATGGATTTAAAACGAAAGAATAAGAAACTATCGAACTCACCACTAAATGTTCAAGTTGAGATACCGTTATTCAATTACTGAATTTTCAAATTCAAATTCAATAAGAGCTAAACATGTTCGTTTGAATGCATTGAAGACAGGAAACAATAGCTATCTTCTCTCTCATGTACAGAGATGTAGCACTGTTAGTATCACAAGTGCCCGGAGAAGCATACGTTAAACTGTTAAGTTCAGTGAGTTTCCATCTCAAACATGTTTAGCTCTTATTGAATTTGAATTTGAAAATTCAGTATCCATAAGAGGCAAACATGTTCGTTTGACCGGTTCTTACTTATGGATGCACGCTATGATGGAGTAAGAAAGCACACGTTAAACTGTTAAGTCCAGTGAGTTTCTGTAGAATGGGCCCCAAGACACTTCTAAACTACACTAAAGGGGTAGAGTTTAAATCGATGCAACTATCGAAATGGTGAATGACTTGTCCACAAAAAGTTACTTCTGTGATACACCAAATATGGTAACACATGATCTGGGAATTCTGAATAGGCTTGAAAACATTACTCCACGACTTTTTTTATCTATGGCACCGCTCTGAGGGATGTATAACGTTCCAACAGAATATAACGTTTTACAAGCGTTTTATTCATTACCGACTATGTAAAGAAGATAATCCCTAAACACCTAATACTTAATTAGTTAAGTCCAGTGATTTTCCATAGGATGGGCCCCACGGCACTTCTGAAGGAACTAAAGGGATATGCTTCAAATCGATGCAACTACCGAAATGGTGAATGACACCAAATAAGGTAATACATGTTCTGGGAATTCTGAATAGGTATGAAAACATTATTCCACGGCTGTTTTTATCTATGGCACCGCTCTGAGGGAATTATAACGTTCCAAATGAATATAACGTTTTACAGGCGGGCTCTGTATTGTTAAGTTAATTAGGAAACTTACTTCCGGCTGAGTACTTTGTAAAGAAGATAATCTCTAAAAACCTAATAGGGTGGACCTTAAGACAGTGCTAAAGCAACTAAAGGTCAAGTCATTGCAACTTTAAAAATAGTATATTACTTGAAGTCGTCGTAGTCTAGTAGGTAGTGTGTGTTGGCTCATTAGACGTAAAGGCCTGGGTTCAAAGCCCAGATCAGACATTAAAACGAAATATGAAAAAATACTTCTTAGGCGGCTTCCTCTCAGCAGATTTCTGGCAAAAACTCTAAGAGTAAATAAAATTGCCATGAAGTTTCTCAAAAATCTGTCGTTCGGAGTCGACTTTAAATTGTTTAACACAAACAACATAAGTAGTGTGCGGAGTTAGGACGTAATCTTGACTTATTACTTGTCCACAAAAATTTATTTCTGTGATACACCAAATGCGGGTTAGGAAATGAACACACTACTCGACGACTGGGCTATTTTTACAGATGTGGCTCAAAATGGAAAAGGATCTAGAAGAAAGTGTCTGTATTCATTGAACTAACGTCAGGGAATCATATAGTCTTCCAACGTAATTTGTGTTCCTTTCGGGTGGACCCAGTCTTCCAAGAGTTGTTAAGGCCACTTAACTAATAAGGAAACATAGACCGAAGAGTTCAAATGTAACAATTTATGCTGATAATCACCATCACTATCTCACTGAACGATTTGAGATCAAATGTTTTTAACTCTCATCTGGTCTGGCAATGTAGAAATTTGCTAAGCGATCTTATATAATTCATCATTATAACTTTGGAATCAACTTTATAAGTAATGCCAAGCTGGAGGTCAGTTAAACCATCAATAGGCTAAAGGTTCAATACATTCATCAATCATGAGTGGGAATGTAGGGAATGACTGGACTGACTGAAAAAATAATTGCCCACAAGCGGGTCAAATTTGAACAATAGGAAACAAATCTCTACTGTCTCGTCTTAAGCTTGGTAGAAATTTGTTTATGCGTTCAGTTTTGAATTCGAAACCGGCTTCAACAGATTGCCACTTGTTTCCTATCTATTCACCATACAATTTTTTATTCACCACAGATGCATAACTACGTTCCAAGCCTTTGGAGCTTCGAGCGAACATGATTCATTATTCGACTCAAATAAGCTATTGCTCTGGCACTTCCAGGACACAAAGAATCGTTTACAGGAACTCACGTTTACAGACGTTTGACTTATATTTTCAATTTTATTGAAGGAAATCCTTCTAATGCGTTTTATTTTCTCTTTGCTGATGATCAGTTTCAAACCATGCTCAAATCGTTCTGCTTCTAGCCAGAAAAGTGATAACATTTTCTAAAAAAAACTTACTTTCGTGCTGAAATTTATTTCAAAATAAAAACACAAAACAAAACATCTCTAAATTGGAATGGAATATAGTATATATATGGAATCATTTAATATTAAACAGTAAATTATAAAAAAAAAAAACATAAAAAATATGGAACAATTGATCGATCGATCATAAATTAAATTCAAGCTTAAAATACACAAAAAAAAAATAANAAAAAAATAAAATTTTAAAAACGTTTTTTTTTTTTTCTTTTGACATGAAAAAGACAACAACAAAAAACAGAAACTAGACACAATACCTTAGGATTTATTGAGAGATTCGTAAAGATCACCATATTGACCCAAACTATCCAATTCATCATCACTATCGGAGGAAGAGGAGATATTTGTATTAGAGGCTGTAATCATGGGTGGTCTGTAGTAAATGGTTGAATTGCTATTGAAACGTTTGCGACCAATGTAGTATTTCAGAAACTTTTCAGCTGCCTTTTCACCAATTACACTACTTAAGTGTTCTTTGGTGATTGTAAAATAACCATCGCTGGCAATACTCTGAGCCAAAGTCAAGTTACGATTGTGAGGTGAATAAATTAGAATACCTTTATCGGAAGAATGTTGAGCATTAGATTTGTTAAGAGCTTGATGTGAAGTTGTAGGTTGCTCTCTGATATTTTCTAGCATATCCGCCGTTAGCGTAGGCAATTCAATATTTGTTGTTGATGTTACCAGGGCATCATCATCATCATCAGCATCGCATAAATTTACATGTGAATTGTTTTTAGCGTATGATTGTAATAAAATTAAAGGAGCGTCTGGCGAGCGTATGGTGGTAGAAGTGACCGTTGAACTATTATTTGAGGAGTTAATTGCAGATGATACATTTGTTTTGTTTTGCTTTTTATCACCATATTGCGAGTCCTTCTTTGTGCTAATTGAAGTATTACTATTAAGTATCTTTGTTGTTTTTACATTTTTCTGCACTTTAGTTGGTTTTAAAAATATTACTGTGTTGTCCTTATTAGAGCTTTCAGAACTAGAAATGTCTCTACTATTATTAGTTTGACTTTGACCAGGCCCAGTAGAATTGAAATTGTTACTTTGTTCTGACATTTGAGTTTTTCTGATTGATTTCTTGACTCTTTTAGTTGTTCGAGAATTTTCTTCACGAGTATCGTTTGCCTCATCGTTAGTTTCACAGCCAGAAATATTTCTGCCATTAGCTTGATTTTGACTGCGACTAGTTGATTTCGAATTCTTTTTAATTTTTCTGTTTGAATTCTTGATACTTTTTGTTTCTAAATTATCTTCATGAGTATTGTTTGCCTCATTATTTATTTTTGAAATTTCATTTCTGTTCACCTCTTCCGCAGCCTCTACTGAAGGATTAGTAATTTGTCTTTTATAAGCTTGGCTATTCGGAGACATGGCTGTAGAATTGCAAATAACTTCTGTTCGCCCACTAGCAAAGAATGTATCTTCGGTGGGATGATTATTAATTTGTTGCTCGTTTTGTGATTTTAAAACTTCACCATCTTGTTTGTTATCATGATCCTTGTGCGTTACTTTAATATCGCCATTAGTTTGTAACATTTCTGGTGATTTTTTAATAATTTCCTCTTCATCACTGGTATTATTTTCTTTTTTATTTGTTTTTCTTTTACGCGCTGTCCTTTTCTGTTCCTTTGTTATATTGTCTCCAACGTTAAGTTCTTCTTTTTGAGTTGTTGGACGTCCTCTCGATTTACTATTTTTGATTTTACCTTCTTGCGCTTTGATTTGCTGTTCTTTTTCATATAACTCTTTAGAAATCTCTATTGCCTTTTGCAGTTCTGTATCAAAGGATTCGTTGGCTGCTATAGCTTTAGCTTCAGCCTTTTCAGTTTCATTTTTGATTTTATTTATCTTTTGTTTTCTTTTTTCATTTCTTTCAGTTTGTTTTAAGTTGGAGCAAGGTTCAATACTTTCCGTTTTCATTTTGATTTTCCTTTTAATATCGCTTTGAACATTTTCATTGTCAGATGAATAATCTTGTGCTTGTTCACCTAACATAAGAGTTTGCTTTGCATGAGACGCATGGTCCTTTATCATTTTCTTGGGAGTACCACAATTTTCAACGAACCATTCTTCAGTTGATGTGTCGGTGATATGCCTATAAATAACGATGAAAACGCCGATTAATTATAATAACTATTTCAGAAATTCAATACTTACAAGTAATCTTGGCACAATTTTCCATCATTACGGCAACTACATTCTGATTCGCGTTTACACGGTCTTTGTTCAGTATAACATTTGCGTTTCATTTTAACCATACAACTGCTATCATGAGGCCGGGAAAATGAACTTGAGGATGTTGACGAGGACAACGACTTCGATAAAGTATAAGGCGAAAAGTAGTATATGCGATTTAAACGAGCCGATGACATTTTTAAAGCGCTACGTTGTGAACGTTTAACAGTAGAACTGGACACTTTAACGGCAGAGCAAGAGTTACGTACAAGCGAACAGTGATACTTATTGCAGAAATGCGGTATCTTACGACGGTGAAAAAGCTCTGCACAATCATCGTAGTAATCCGAGTCGGAAGAGCCTGTTGTATCATAACTTTGAGTCACTAAACGTTTACGCAAGATTTTACGTCGTTGTTTATAGGCTGAGGACGTCACCGCGAGCATTTCATGCTTATGGTTGTGAGATTTCTTTAACAAATCGTAATGATTGTGATGATATTCAAGGCTATTGGCTATTCTACGGCAATGATGCCGAGCCTTTAAATGATAATCATTATCGTTGTCTTTTTCACAGGCATATTTCTCCCTTAAAGCATCACGTTTACTTTTCACAAGGCGATAAGTTTTAATCATGGTCGTATTCGACGTGGAATTTTTAAGTGATGCCGCTCTACTAGAGCGTATATACCTGGCTATTTCGCCCGACTGCAAGGAGTCATCCGAACTATAACTTTCTTCTTTGTTTGATGAATTTGCTGCTCTGCTCGACCTGATTCTTCTGCTATTCTCTTTTTGCATAACCAAGTGGCCTATTTTATTGTGCTTCCGTTTGTTTTCATCGCTTAATAAGTTTGCATCGCCGCCAAACAGAGAATTATGACGATTTAGCCAACTGCCCACCTTTTCTTCAATTTTCTTTTTATCGAATGTGCTTAAAATTTTATCAAAACCAGTCTCTTTAAGCTGGCGATTGTGTTCATGTAATATCGGCAAAGTTTCGTTGACCAAGTCCACAATCTCAGTTTCCACTTCTGTAGTAGTAGTATTAGCGGTGCTGGACAGCAACAGCGATAAACGCTGATTATTGGTAAGATTTCTTAAAACTGACGAATCTACTTCCAGGTCATTACAGTAACTGTCCTCCATAGAGACTAGCTCGTCATTTGTATCCTTTTCATCAAATTCCGGCCCATAGAAACTCTCCACCTCACTTATGCTCATTTCATCCATTGTCTCTATAGACTTTGCATTCTATATTGCGAAAAATAAACACAGAAAAAAAAAATTCAATCAATTGACAGTTATGGACTCCTTTGTTTGTTTTTTTTTTTCTTCACCTCTAGAAACGACGCCCATCTCGTAGATCTTTCGTAGGCTAGTTGTTGTAAATGTTCCACATCAAAAATTGTTGTCATTTTAAAAAATTCTTTTTAAAACATTTCAATTAAAATAAATCTAAAAAATATTCGATAAAAATTACAAAATAGAAGATAAAACCAGCGTCACAGGGATGATAAAAAACGTTCCGAACGTTGAGGATCAATTTTGCAATGCTGCATAGATACTCCGTGATAATTGCAATTAACCCTTTAATGGGTATGGCATTAAAATACTAAAATTTTAGAAAAATATGTGTATATTGTTACACTTGTCAGTGTCATTCGATTTGCAAGAACAATTTAAATACATACATAATTGGCCATTACAACCCTTCACACAGGATTACGCCCTAGCTTCTCACACCACTTATGTTGTGTGTGTTAATTTTATACATGAGTGGCGGGACCTACAGTTTAAAGTCGACTCCGAACGACAGATTTTTGAGAAACTTTACATGGCAATTTTATTTACTCTCAGAGTTTTTGCCAGAAATCTGCTGAGAGGAAGCCGCCGAAGAAATATTTTTTCACATTTCGTTTTTAATGTCTGACCGGGGATACGAACCCTGGCCTTTCGTCTAATAAGCCAACACACTACCCACTAGACTACGGCGACTTCGAACAATTTAAATAACTTGTAGTTATTTAGATAAAAAGAATGACATATCCTGTATGAGTGAACTTTAAGTTATTCTTTGTTAAGTGGCTATCACCAGACACATTGACAATACAAAAACATAGCCGCAAGAATATAAAAGTGTAGAAAATTGAGTTACCGGAATCCCTTTACCTGATTTTAGAACAAAGTTACCGGATGGATACTTATTGACAAAGATTTACGCCTTCCAGAGCGTTAAGTTCAAGTATTCATTAACGTACTCAGATCGTGGGATAAATTTTTCTACTCCATCTGTTTACTATGATGCTATTCGGTCTGAAAAAACGTCTATTAAGATTGTTTCTATGTAAATAATATGATATGATGTGCAGTAAATATGATCCCTAGAGATTATCTATAAAGGACATACCGGGACATTCATTGGTTATACTCTCACAGCGACTCTTGGACACGAGGACATTGAAATTAAAAAAATTGACGCGTTTCTTAAGCAAGCTTATCTAGATCTATCTAATTTTTTTTATTTTTTTGCTTATTGGGTTATACCGTTTTAAGAAATTACTATTTGACATCACTTTGATTGCTGCAAATGACGTCTTTACTACTATTAACATGCAACTCTGTGTTGACAATATTCACTTTTTTATCAGCTTTCATTAACAAGAGATTTTTTTTGCTGCAGATTACATTATGAAAGACAACTTAAAATATTTACAAAAACGTGCTCAAATCGTATTAAAATCATAACAGAAAATCTAAAATATTAAACACGAACAAAGCGGCATATCGCCATTTAAAAAATAAGGAATAAACAATAAAAATACTGCAACAATAAACGCAATTCTATAAATAACTTCTACGAAGTAAAAAAAAAACGCATTCAGAGGCCACAAGTGAAAGTGTTTTGAATATCCAAAAACAGAAAGTTTTTAAGGAACAGATTCACAAATACTCAACGACACAATTGCCAAAAAATGTTTCTGAGGCGGTTTTTCTCTTCATTTGTAGAGCCTTTACACCAACCGGCTGATTTGATAGGCTGTCTGCAACAGACACCTCAAGTGTTGACCAATAGTTTTGGTGCCGCCGCAGAAGGAGCTACAACAGGTCTGGAGAGTTTAGCTTGGCTGCATAATGTGGCACCGTGTTTTCCTCTAAGAGGAGAACAAATTCATGTGATAAACGAACCAAAACATTTCTACGACACACTGGTACAGAGAAGTGGCACAGCCAGGGAGCGCATAGTGTTGGCTAGTCTTTATTTGGGTACGGGGCAATTGGAAAATAAATTTATACAGACTTTAAGAAGCAGCCTAAAGCAACAAACTTCCTTAAAAGTAAATGTGTTGTTGGACTTTACCCGGGGCACACGAGGCGAAGTGAATTCCAAGACAATGTTGTTACCTTTACTTAAGGACTTTGGTGAACAAGTGCAGCTGAGCCTTTATCACACACCCAATCTAAGAGGTATGACTAAAAGACTGGCACCACCCAGATGGAATGAACTGTTGGGTCTACAACACATGAAAGTGTACTTGTTTGATGATGCCGTGTTGATTTCTGGAGCAAATCTTTCCAATGACTATTTTACCAATAGACAAGACCGTTACATCTTAATCGAAGACAAACCTTTGGCTGATTTTTATGCTGAATTCATTGCACGTGTTCAAGAGTTTAGTTTGGCTGTGAGCCAGGATTCTGAAGTGGGTTTGCATCGCAACTGGCAAATATTACCTTATGAAGGCACTAAAGAGGAGTTTATAAAAAAAGCTAAAAAACGTATCACCGAGTTTGTCCAGCAGGTGTATAAAACCCAACAACAGGCGTGTAAAAATAAAAATGATGCCGATACTTGGATATTCCCTTTAATTGAAATGGGCCAGATTGGCATACACCATGATAGTGTGGTAACAAAACGTTTATTATCCAATTGTGTAGAAGAATCACGTTTAAAATTGGCCACCGGTTATTTTAATTTAACACAAGATTATATGGATACCTTAACGCACAAATGTTTGGCTCAATGCTCAATACTTATGGCTCATCCGAATGTAAGTAGTTAGATGGTGGGAAAAGTTTTTAATAAAAAGTAACGATTTTTATGATTTCAGGCCAATGGTTTCCAAGGCGCTAAAGGACCAGCTGGTGGCATACCAGCTGCCTACACTTTGATTGCAAAAAGTTTCTATGAAAGTTTAGTGCGACGCAAACAGGATCATCGCATAAATTTCTTTGAATATGAAAATCCCGGCTGGACTTATCATGCTAAAGGTCTTTGGTATTATCTACCTCAATCGAATTTGCCAAATCTTACTCTGATTGGTTCTTCCAATTTCGGTGAACGTTCTGTGAATCGTGATTTAGAAACACAAATCTGTTTGGTAACCCTTAATAAGGGTCTCAGCCAAAGCTTACAAAATGAAAATGAACGTTTATTTAGACTATCCACCACTGCTGAAAAACAAATTACCACACGACCGGTGCCCCGTTGGGTACAGGCTGTGGTTAGTTTATTTAGGAATTTTTTCTAACTTTTAAATAAGAAAGAAAAACAAAACAAACACAATTTAAAGACAATTTTTTTGTTTTGTTTAAAACGGATATTAATTGATAATTTTTTGTTAAAACACTTACATTAGTTAGAGGCTATGATGCAAATGAAACAATAATTTTAATTAAACTGATACTTCGAATGCCTTCACAGCGCTGCTTCCTAAGTTTAAATATAAAAACAATTTTGTTCTCTTATTAAGTATGGGTTCTTGTAAAACTAATGAATTGCTTAATCTCGTAAAATAATGTCTCACAAAAAAGAAAAGAAAATATTGAATTTGCTTAAGCCTTCTTATAAATCCGTCAAGGCTAGAGTTTTATTGCTCAAACCCATTCATTCGTTTTACAAGAACATGGTCAATATATTAATGCCATTTATTTTTATATATTGTGTATGTGCTGTTAATCAATATCAATTAAATAATTTTTATGTTATCGATTTCAATACCTCAAGTGTTAACGCGCTTATGTTTAGTTTAACCAAATATGTATGTTTTAATCATTATCTATTTTGTTTGTTTTTTTTTGTTTTTTTTTAGTTACAAAATAAATTTTAATTATTTATGTATTGTATATTATCTTGGTTAAATTATGTTAAAGAAAACAATTTTATTTTATTTTATAATCGTACAAAAACAAATGGTTTAAGTCTTACTAGCAAAAGCCTTATAGATTAACCAGCATATTTTAAAAATTAATTACAAATTGGGTCTTATTTTTTTATATGTTAATATTTTGTAGTTTAAAAGCTTTATTGAAAAATTTATGGAACTTATTTTGAAAATGCTTTAGTGCAGCTTAAAACAAAATCAATTCAAGGATTTTTCCTATTTTAATTATACATTTAAAAATAAACGAAATATTATATTTGAATGGAAACTTAATATTTGTTGAATTTATTTATTTTCTTTTTTTAATAACAAAACTAATACTTTATAGATTGAGCCGTTTTATATTTACACAAGATGCACGTTTAGTACGGGCACCGGAGAATTAAAAAGTAATCTACATGCCCCTACTAAGGAAAAGGTAAGATATTTCAAATAATTATTCAAAATTGCTTTTCCTAAACGATGAAACATTTTCTTTTGTGCCAGCTTCCTCACCTATCGTGGCACCCTGCTTAATGTGCTTCAGAATTTGCAAATGACGAAAGCCTGATTTTTTCCCAAAGGAATAATACTGAGAAGTCGAGCTTGTTTATATGACTGGCATTGTCGATCATCAGTAGTTATCAACACGATCAATAAGATCGTCTTTAATTGTTTTTATATAATTTCTGCTCCCAAACGATGCGACTGTATTATCCGACTGCCAGCAGCGACATATTAATTACTTAATTGCTCCTTACAAGCCTTCAGTCAGGATTACGACCTTGCTTTTGACAACACTTATGTTTTGTGTGTTAATTTTATACATGAGTGGCGGGACCTACAGTTTAAAGTCGACTTCAAGCGACAGATTTTTGAGAAAGTTTTCATGGCAATTTTATTAACTTTTAGAGCATTTGCTAGAAATCGTTTTATTGGAGATGTCTGATCTGGGGCTTGAGCCGTAGCCTTACGTCTAATAAGCCAAAACACTATCTACTACAGAGACTTCTTCGAGTTTCTTATTGTAATGACAACTTTTCTTGTGGAAAAATATGCCTCCGCAAAAGCTTTGTTCTTGCTAATTGCTTCTCAACGGGAAAAGAAAGTGGGAAATAAGTCTGAATATTTAACCTGCAAGAAACCCTTAGAACTTATTTAAATCGTTTATCATGGAATTATAATTGATTATAGAAAAACATACGCACTAATGCTGTTACACTACACCGAGAATATGGTCGAAGTTGCTCAGCTCGTTTAATATCTTTCCAGTGTGCCCTGGAAGTCTACTGAGGGTCCTGGATGCGATTGCCACCAGATGCTCTGGTCTGTTACACTACACCGCACATATGGTCGAAGTTTCTCACTTCGTACATAAATATATAATTTGATAAATATAATTCGTAATTATATTAAAATTAACAAATAAATAATATCTTTCCATAAGCCAATAATAATTTTTTATTAAAACATTGCATAACAATTCAGCAATAATGTTAACTTTTTAAAATTACTTAATACATGTTGCGGCAAAACAATGAATTTTAACCGTATACATTGTTAACGGCTTTTAGCAATTCAAAATATCAATGCCGTGGTTGCAGAAAAAGTAACGGCGTTATGTTGCCGACATCTAATCGCCAATGTTTTTATTTGATTTCTCTTTTATGCTTTAGTTTCTCTCGATCGGTTAATGCAGTTGGTTGTTTTTGTTAAGGTAGCGCGTCTCAATTTTTTTACGTTCCAATGTAAAAATAAACGCGTTTCGTGTTTAAACATAATATAACTGTTCAAATACCAAGTTATTTATAATTAAACAAAAAATAAAATCATAACAAATATGCAATATTAATAAGTTATTTACAGAAATAATAAAATTATAAATACAAATTTGTTCATGCAAAAAAAAAAAAAAAGGAAAAAATGGCGCTTTAAAGAAAAAATGAAGCAAGTGTTAAGTGTTTAGTGAAGTGTTTTGTTAATTAAAACTTCTTTTATTATAAAATAATTATTTAAATGGCTGCTACTAAATGCTTAATTGGATTATTAGATGTTTATTTAAATACAATGTAAATTAATCATTGAGAAAAGGTACTAACAAATTATATATTTTGTATATTAATTAATACTCTTCTGCACACTTGTTGTTTCTTTGGCTTCAAACGGAAGCCAAAACGGAAAAGCGCGCACCTCTAAAAAAAAAAACCAAATGAAATTGTAAACAAACTGTCAGAGGAAAAAAAAACAACACACTTACCTTTTAAGAGTCTTTCTTTATTTACATACTCATATTTTGTTTTTGTTTCAGTAATTATGTTCTTACTCCCTCTCTTTCGACTCCGTTTTTTCATTTCTCTTATTTGAATTTGATTTGTTTGTTATTGTTTTATTGTTTTACTGCTCCGCTAATTAATTACTGTTATTATTGTGACAGTATTGTTATTCGTGTGTTTATTTGTTTTGAGTTTGAAATCGAATTTTAAGCGTTTATTGTTCGTATCGAAAAGATTAATTAATTTTTTGTTGTTGTGATGAATGTCTTTTACGTTAAAACTTTAATTTGAATTTGTTTATTTGGTTTCGTTTTTTGTTTGGTTTGTAACGTAAACATTAGTGAAGCAAAACAATAATGCAAAATCATTTGGGATTTTTAGTATGAGTTAATTGGCAATTTGCCCAGCATATAATGGGGGGGTATGACAGCATTGATTTATTAATTATTAATTATGTATCTTTGATTGTTACTATTTCTCGGAGTTAAACTATACAGTTTTAAAGTGATTATAAATATTCGGAATGTTTACGTTACTAATTGGTATACAACAAATACGGACGTTTTTTATTATTTATTCCTTAAGGTTG
>QOCX01000072.1:74041-102405 GCA_005959815.1 Sarcophaga bullata
AAGACTGAATTGGGGATTTGTTTTTCTTTTATAAGCTTTACAGTTTGCGGATTTTATTGTGTACAATAAATTTCCATTTGAATAACGACCATCGTCCGCTGCCTTTGTGTTTTGTCCGGCGCTTTTTTTTTGCCTAAAAGTGCCGCAATTGTTTTCCTTTAATTTTTTTACTAAACGCCTTCAAAAACGGTATGGGAAGTTTGTACTTAAATTTTGTCGCCTATTGATCAAAATCCAATTGAAACGCCACACTTGTATCCTAAAAACCCAAACCGGGAACAGAGTAAACAATGAAATTTGAGGATCTGAGTATCAACTCACTCTCCACCAAAATAATCAATTTTTTTCTCCTTATTAAAACGGATGTTATTTGCGTGTCTAAAGACCGAATAAAATGAGCAAATGAGTTAAAAACAAAAACAAAAACAAAAAAAAAAGACAAAAGACAAAAGGATGAGGACCATAAAGATTCCAAAGAGAAAAAAACGCTCAATAAAAGAGACACGAAGAAATAAAAAACAATTTCAAACAAAATACGATACGACGGTACACAGGTCTTATGAAAAGTGAAAAGAAGGATTGTTTTATCTGAAACGCCAGGGGGAGTACCAACGGCTGAAGAAGAGGAAGCATAATTGCTAAACAAGCAGCTGGTATCTTGGCTGGCTGTGATTTAATGTGCCTTCTATGCAGCAGGAACTGAAGCAGTAAATGAGGTATTGAATTACCAAAAACAAAAACAAAAAAAAAAATTTTTTTTTTATTAACAATACAAGTACGTTTAAAAAAATAAAACAACAATCTCAGCTAAAATAATAAAAAAACTAAAACAAACATAAAGAAATCAGCATAAACAAGAGTGTTTTTTTGTTGTTGTTGTTGTTTTTTTTTTTTTTTATTAGTTTGTCTTTTTGAAACCGAACAAGTGTATATTGTTGGTTTATTTTATTGGTTGGTTGGAATACTTCTTATTTTTCTTGGACTTATGGTTTTAAATTAGAATTTTTATATGAAATATGAGTGTTGATGGTTGTGAAGTGGTCATTAAGCATGTTGCAAGAGCACTACATAAAAAGTTTTACATTTAATGTATGGCATAATCTATGCAATATCTTATGGATTTTAACGTTGCAATTAAAAAAAAAATATTGATTGAAATCGAATATTAATTTTTTGTCACGCCCGTTACAATTTGAAATTTAAGAAAATTTAAGAAATTTAAGAAAAAAAAAATATAATTATTAAAATCTAGTAATTCTATTGGTTGCTAAACACTCATTTTGGTTCAGAAAAATGTATTTTCATAAAAATGTCACACCCGTTACAATTTGAATTAATGCAACTTTATAATAAATCGCAGCTGTTAGCAAAAATTAAGTTAAGTCTTCTTAATATTGCCTAAGAATTTGATTTCTTGTCACACCTGTTACAAATTTAACTACAGCTAAAATTAAAAAAAAAAAATAAAAGCGATTTTTCTTTACCATTTGTATGTTGACCCTAGCTCGTTGCATGACTGCATTTCTAACAATATAGTATACTTTTCATTGTCACACCCGTTGCACAAAAAAATCTCAACCATAGAACAACAATTTTTAAATTTGCAAAATATTGTCACACCCGTTACATTGTTATATTCTTCAAAATGTATTGCTTCTTACAGTGTCCAATACATTATGATCGCATTGCAATGTTTTATTTTTTTAACATGTCACACCCGTTACAATTTTTACGTACAATGCAATAGTATATCCTTTGCATTATCAGTTACAGTATTGTAACAGTTGATGACATCTTGTTTCATTTTTTACCAAGTCACACCCGTTAGAGTCTACTTATGAAACAATTTTCTACTTTAGATATTGTCACAGTCGTTATAATATTGCAACAGATGACGGTATGTAACCTGTTCAACCCAATTAATTGTACTTTTTTTATGTAGTCACACCTGTTAAATTATAATTTTTGGGAAAATACTATTATACAACCTTTATAATGCCATAATCGTTTAAATTTTTTTTATAATGTCACACCCGTGACTGTGTCTTACCGGGAGCACTTTTACTATCGTAACAGTGACCAACAAAGTGCAATGTGGACTTCGTTACCATAACATGATATGCTAACAATGTCACACCCGTTACACAATCGTTCAATATGACACCTATTATTGTCTTAGGGACTTAATTTTATTCCTATTATAACGTCACACTCTTTAAAAGATTTTTTTTATAATATCACACCCGTGACAGTGGCTTACCTGATTTATTTTCATGACTTAACAGTTGCTCACAAATCAAAATATTATGTATGTTACAATCACTGCATCCTAATAGTATTACAAGCGTTACATTGTCGTTTAAAGTCATACCCGTTACAATTTTAATACCAAATTGTCTTCATTAAAAAGTTACAGGAAATGTTTTTAACCTTTTTTACCTGTTGTAGGGTGTAGGAAAGTAACTTAACCTCAACTGCAGTCTTAATAGACTACGTATGTATGTGTATATGTTCACAGTATATAGAATATATGCACGTACATATGTATCTACGTATGTATGTATTTTGAAATATGATGTCATGACTTTGATGGTATCTCCTCTAACAACAACAACAACCACAATAAACACAAATAAATACACAATAAAGCCAGACATTTTTTTTGTTTTTTTTTATAATAAAAATCAAAGTTTTATTATAACAAAAAAAAAAAAAAAAGAAAGAAAAAACAACTACAAACGAAATCATTTAATATTGTATTAAAAAAAATCGATAAAAACAAGAAATCAAAAACACACAGACAAACAACAACAACAACAACAGAAATAGAAGCGAATAAAAAAAATCAATTTGTATGGATATCAATAACTCAACTTTCTTTAAAAGGAAGACAGCCAATGAATGAATAAATGAATGAATGAACAAATGAATGCATGACGGACATAATGATTGAATGCCAGACTGGCGGAATTGAAAATATTTTTTGAAGTTCAGGGTCAGAGGTGTTAATATTTGTTTTATAGCGGTTATGGCTGTGTGGCTGATATTGAAAAATGTTTGTTTCGTCGTTAGTCGTCTGAGTTCAATTGTCTCTCAAACTCTAACTACAACTCAATCTCAAGTCAATAAATGATAAATTATCGATTGACTCACTTGTACGACTGACTGTTTGTCAATCTCAATCTCGCTTTGGCAGTGTGATACAGTTATTGGTGTTTTTTTTTTTTATCAAAATTCAAATATTTTCTTGTTGTTTTTCTTTTGCTTTTCCATTTGGATTCCAAACAAATCTTATAAAAATGTTTACTTTATGAACACATTGTTGCTTGGTTTTCTAAAATTAAATCAAAAGTTTTTTATTTGCATTTTAAAAACTCGCTTTATTTTGTAAATTGCAGCAATACGAGGTGTGTTGGGAAAGATATCAGTTTACTGAAAGGTTGTTGTAAGGGTTTGAATTTTACTGTGCGTACGTAGTGAATTGTGTGTGGCTTAAACAAGGTAAAAATAATCATCATGTTCTATATAAATCGGTAAAATTCTTTAGAACATAAGAAAATGCAAGTTATCGACCAAACTAAAATATAAGTCATCGACAAAAAATGTAGGTCATCCACAATAAATGCAAGTCATCAAACAAAATAAATGTAAGTCATCGGCAAAAGAATACAAGTCATCGAACAAAAAAATGCAAGTTATCGACCTAAAGAACAAATAATTCTCCAAATAAATGCAAGTTATCGACGAAATAAATCATTGAATAAAAAAGTGATCAAAAAAAAAATGTAAGTCATCGACAAAAAATTTAAGTCATCGACCAAAAGGCGTAAGTAATCGTCGAAATAAAAACAAGTTATCTGCAAAATATATCGATCTCATTGAACAAAAAAATTATCAACAAAAAATGCAAGTCATCGACCAGAGAAATGCAAGTCATCGATAAAGTGATACAAGTCATCGACACAAAAACAGCAAGTAATCGACAAAAACACTACAATGTAAACGTTTTTCCCGCTTTATATCCCAAGTATCGCTTACTTTAAGGGAACCTTGTTTTGGAATCCTTGCCAACCAACCCACTAGGTCCGAAGGTTAATTTTTTGCTTAAAATTTTTCCTTTTCCTTTTTTAAGTCATTATGTCCTGTTAGCATAACATTCAATGTAAAAAAGAATGTAAATTTCGTAACTAATTTCACACACACTGCACATGACATTTCCGCCCTAAGCATAGGTCTCTTTCGTCGTATCAAATATCTATATTGGGCCGTATATTTACAAATTCTGATTAAGACTTCTCAGGCATTTTGCAAGTTCTTTCGATAAATTCTGGTTGTATATTTGTGGCAGAGTTTGAAGGGGAAATTCACCCCAATTATTAAATCTAAGAGGTACATATGTACCTCGTGTATAGTTATAGTTTACCCTTTAAAAGTTGTAGTTTTCTTTTAAATCTTGACTATTAAATCATGTTATTTATCACTTGAATTTTCCCACATTTTGAGTGTTTCTTTATGGTACTTTATGGAAAAAAAAAACAGGCCGGATCTTTGCCGTTAAACTCCATAAAAAAATGAAGATGATCGTTATTGTGATCGTCATCGTCTTCAATAATGACAAGAAGGAGAAGATAAAATGAAATAAATTGCAGTTTTTATAATAAAAATGTTGCCCTACACGACACTTAAGATAATTTTTTTTCTTCCCTCTTTCCTATCTCTTTTCCGTCCGTTAAGCTTGCCTGCTTAATGAACAATTTAAATCTTTGTGCCACATTTCAAAGGCCTGGTAATATTGTTGAAATTCGAAATGGAAAAAGTCGTTCATTTAAATGATTTTCTGCATGAAAATTGTTGTATTGTTGATGTTGCTGCTGATGTATGTTCATGGTTTCAATGATAATCGGCTTATCGATGTTTGTATGCTATTTAAGAGAGAGAGAGGGAGAAAACTGATCCATTATTAGTTATGGACAGCTCTAAATCATACTGTCCATCAAACATTTATCAACGCTTAGAATGAAATTGAAATTGAAAGTGTTACTCGAAAAGCTTTTCTCGGCTTAGCAATGATTTTTTCAATTTTTAAAATCAATTTCTGAATTTTTTTAAATTTCTTAATGGCTGTGGTGTTTATTTAACGAGTTTGGGTGTTATTAGACAGAAACTATCGATTTAAAGTTATTTTTTAAAAGCTTTTTAAACGATATTCTCAAATCATGTACTTTTTTTCCTTTCTTCTTCATTAATGTTGCTGCAACAAACAAAATACCCACACATTTCAACTTTCTAGGTAAAATATTTTAAAGACTTTAAAGAGTTTTTTCTTTCTACTTGTATTTCTGTTTTTATTTCTTTTTCATTACAACAAAGTATTTTTCTTTCTTTGGCCATTAAAAACAAAAAGGTTTTAATGAAAACATACATCCATACATACCTTTAAAACCTACACTCCTATCGTCTTCTTTCTCAAGTCTTTCTTTGCCTCATTTAATTTGAAATTTGTCTAGACTTTTGAAAAACTTTGTCTTGTAACTCTTCAGGTATATGCCTTTGCCAAGCCATCATTGAAAGAAAATTAAACCTTGTTTATAGCACCTTAATTTTAATGGCGTTTTAATAAACCATTTAAGTGTTTAACAATTTTTATGAGATTTTATATGTACGTTCCAATGAACCCCCATGTCTTACAAATTTTCGAACATCGTATTTGAACTACTCATACAATGTTTAACCTCAATTACCTTATGTTTGTATAACAGTTTTTCAATTTTTTAAACTTTTTTAATTCGAAATTAATTTCGAAAATTTTCGAAATTATTCGAAGTTATGTTTTTCTTTTGTTTTAAAGCAGAATTTAATAGATTAAGCTGTTCTACATTATAAATTTGAAATTTTTCATAAATGTTTTTCGTAAAAACATGAATTCGAATTTTTATACAATAAGTTCGAAAAAAAATTTTTTATACAAACTTAATACAAAAAGAGCTCGAATTTTTTTATATACTTTTGAAAAATTCCAAACTTTATTTGGTTTGATTTTTTAAAGTAAACTTTAAATTATTAATTATAAACTTTACATATTTCCTATGATTTTTGAACAGAGTGGAGTTCGAATTTTTCGAAATTGATTTTTTTCTTCAAAAATATTCATAATAATCTACAGTTTAATCAATTTTTTTCTCAATTTTAATTTTATGGGTACCTTAATTAACTGCGATTTCATAATTCGGGAGAAAGGTTTCAGAGCTTTGTCCACATCAAAATTTCATCACCTTAATAGCAATCATTATGTGGCAAACAATTTGAGCTGTATGAATCTCTGTTTCCAATCGATTAAGAAAGCCTCAGATCTTTTTGACTTTTTCAGGAACTCTGATACGGTTACATTGGCTAGGCTAAGGAGATAATAATGAGATGTTGAATGAAGGGTAAATTTGTTACTAATATTCCTAAGCTATTCTAAGTAATAATCTTTATATACGATAAACATGATTAACGAAATATTATTAATAACAATAAAATGAATTACACGAAAAAAATTTTTTATACAAACTTAAATACAAAAAAGAGCTCGAATTTTTTTATATACTTTTGAAAAATTCCAAACTTTTATTTGGTTTGATTTTTTAAAGTAAACTTTAAATTATTAATTATAAACTTTACATATTTCCTATGATTTTTGAACAGAGTGGAGTTCGAATTTTTCGAAATTGATTTTTTTTCTCAAAAAATTCATAATAAAATCTACAGTTTAACAATTTTTTTCTCAATTTTAATTTTATGGGTACCTTAACTAACTGCGATTTCATAATTCTGGAGAAAGGTTTCAGAGCTTTGTCCACATCAAAATTTCATCACCTTAATAGCAATCATTATGTGGCAAACATATTGAGCTGTATGAATCTCTGTTTCCAATCGATTAAGAAAGCCTCAGATCTTTTTGACTTTTTCAGGAACTCTGATACGGTTACATTGGCTAGGCTAAGGAGATAATAATGAGATGTTGAATGAAGGGTAAATTTGTTACTAATATTCCTAAGCTATTCTAAGTACAAAAAGTCGCCGCAACGATGTACTTTTAAACTCTTCTAATTTTTAACTGAAGAACTTCGTATAAAGGTGCCCTTGATAAGTACAGTAGCCTTACTCCTCTTCGAGGGTACTTTAAGTGCTATTTCGACTCTGAGGTGGTACCGGGCTGAGATTTTTTGAAAGTAACGTCTGTCCTTTTTGTAAAAGTGTGATTATCTTACGTTCGACAAACACAGGGTTCGCCGTGTTAGTGAGCCGGATACTGCTGGAATTCATAGTACTACAGATTCCTTTGATCGTAATGCTTTCTGTCTTTGAAAAACATTCTTAATGTGTGTGGTTTAAGACATCAGCACTGAGATATTTGATGAGTTATTTAGTCACTTCAAGGAAGCGATTTACCATTGAGGTTCGAATATAAAGTTTATTAAAGCGGCTAATTGTTCAATGCATACATCTGTAGTTTTTCTGAATAGAACGCCTTAAAACATCTATTTTTACTCGTATTACCCTTTGGTGTTTACATTTTTCTATGAGGTTAGGTTTGGTTAGTAAGCTAGAAAGTTTTACTATAATTAGCACTAAAGTGTCATTTCGAAATAAAATATATTTGAAAATTTTCAAATTTTCGAATTTAATTACGAATTTTCGAACATAAATTTCGAATTCATAAATTCAATTTGCATTTTCCGAGCTTAATTTGAAATTTCCGAACTTAATATCAAATTTTCGAACTTAATTTCGAATTTTCGAACATATTTTCGAATCTTCGAACTTAATTTCGAATTTTCGAAATTAATCTTAAAATGTTTAAAAACGATTGCAGTGTCCAAAAAAAATATAAAAAATATGAATTTTGAATATTTAAGGCTGATAATATTAAATAATTGCAGAAAATTTGTTCAATTCGAGAACAACCAAAATTTAAAACATGAGCCTAGGAATTAATTCAGGTAAAAACTAGTTCTTTATCTAATGACAGTTAAGCAATTTTCTACTTTGACGACTACCTCAGCATGAAGGCATTAATTTTTCAATATCTGCAACACCTTTTCCACAAAGACTTATTGTTGCAAATGGAAACTCTTCACACCACACTACAAAGAGTTTTAAGAGAGATTTTTATTCAAAAAAATTTCTTTACAGCATAAGAACAGAACAAGAATGGTCAAAAGAATACAAGAAAAAAAAAAGAATTAAATTTCGCCCTACAGGTAGAAAGTTTGGAAAATACCTGTTTCTGTGTTCTTTCTTCATGGCTTGAAACCTTTAAAATTTTTAGGAAAAAAACATGTTCTTCTGCATTTCATTGGTAGTTAATGTAGCCAAAAAAAAAAAAAACCAATCAAAAACAAAAACAATAAATCTTGTTCTTTCTTTCCTCTGGTTTTAAGAATAAAGAATAAGAAAAAAAAGGGTTAAAAAATTTAATTGAGCAGAAGGAATAAAAAAAGAAAGAAAGAAAGAAAGGAAGGACAGATAAGAAACCAGCCAGACAGACTACAAAAACATTTCGAAAATTTGATTTTTTTTCCAATAAAAACGTATCGAAAATTTCCAAAATGATATTCAGAAAATCGTTTTCTGATTTCGTATTCAATTTTATAGAAAATTAGAAAATAATTTACCTGTTATGTTTGATTATTGTCTTGTACAGGGTGGGGCTATTTAAAAGTTTAATTTCGAAATTTATATTTTTTGTTGTTGTGTGGCACAATTGTTCCGATTAGAAATGGCATATTATTTCATTCATATGGCTGTCGTGGCTGGCCTCACAGTGCCTCGTTTACATACATACATAATTGGCCATTACAACCCTTCAGTCAGGATTACGGCCTAGCTTCTCACACCACTTATGTTGTGTGTGTTAATTTTATACATGAGTGGCGGGACCTGTAGATTAAAGTCGACTCCGAACGACAGATTTTTTGAGAAACTTTTCATGGCAATTTTATTTACTCTCAGAGTTTTTGCCAGAAATCTGCTGAGAGGAAGCCGCCGAAGAAATATTTTCAATGGCATCACGAATGTTGACCTGCAAATGCTCAATTGTGTCTGGTTTGACGGCATAACGCTTTTCTTTAACGAAGCTCCACAGAAAATAGTCCAATCCGACCAATTAACATTACCATTTCGGCTAATTAAATGACCATCAAACATTTGACGCAATAAATCGATTGTGGCATGAAGTGTGTGACAAGTTGCGTCAACCAGTGGAATCCAAACATTGTTGACATCAATAGCATGAAGAGCGGCTACAAAAAAAAAATCGGTTATCATGGTGCAATAGGTGTCTTCATTGTGCGTAATGGTTGCGCTGTCCTCATTTTCAAAGAAGCAGGGGCCAATGATGCCTACGCTTCACAAGGCGCACCAAACAGTTGCTTGTAATGGGTGCATTGACTGCTGTAAGAAAAAATGTTCGTTTTCTGAGCCCCAAATATGGCAATTTTGCTTATTAACGTATCCACCAGCATGAATGCATAAGCTTCATCCGAAAATATGATTGATTATGTCGTGCAGTTTCTCGTTGGCCCAATAAATTCCAACGTTGCTCAAGCGTAAATTGTTTCATTACGTTCTGTGGAGATAATGTACTGAATTTTGTGACCGCAATAGAATGACATAAGTATTGTCAGATTCGAATTTAAACCGATTGATGATCCACCCGTTAGTAGAAAATCACAATGAAAAAAAAATTTAAATAAATTCAAATTATTATGCTGCACATAATTGTTATTATTATTGTTATTTCTTTCTTATTTAATAGATACTCTTTGTTACAATAGATGGATGGATACTCTTTATGACATGTAGGAGATCGTTTTGTTCCTCTTTCTTTCTTTCTTTCTTCCTTTACAATATGCAGAGGCGACCCTTTTTATAGTCTCAGCTTTGGCTGGTTGGTTGGCTGGCTGTTTGTGAGAGTCTTTCATAATTTACAAGACAATGGCACCAGAAAAACAAATCTAAAGAAGTGGATTTCATTTTCTTTACAAATCTTCCCTCCTTTAAAGTGGATTTTATTTCTTTTTTAAGAATTTTTTTGAATTTTATTTTGTTTTATTATTTTGTTTTATAAGCGTGTAATTTTGTCTCATAAACGTTTAACAAACCATGAATTTATGACATTTAAGTATCTTTTACGATGTTACGCTGTACATTGATGCTCAATGTGCATCACAACTGCACTGACTATTCCTTCTCCCCGATATCTTTTTTTTTGTGAGATGAAATGTCTTAAATGTGTTGACGACGTCTGATGGATAGATAGATGGATGGCTGGATATATGCTTCAATAGTTTGTTGTTGTTGTTGTTGTTCTTTGTTGTGGTTTATTTTGCAAAAAAAATTATTTCAAATCCCGTAAAGTCTTAAAATTTATTCTTCTTTTCCAACTTGAAGTACAATATTCTTGCAAATTGTTTGTAAAAAGTTGTTGAATTTTACATGGAAGTGTAAAATCTCTTATGAAATTCAACCGCTCTGGAGTTCATTTTTTTTTTTTTTGAAATCAGTTTTCTTAGAAAACGCGGTTTAAAGCGTAGCGTCATTTGTTAAGTAAGAAATTTCCATTGTTTTGTTTGATTGCCTAACGTTGAATATTTTAAATTTCTTCGAAAATTTCGAAAATTTAAATTTCAGGGCTATTATTATAACTTCCGGTTAAAGTTGGGTTTAGTTAAAGTTAACTTTAGCTAAAATGAACTTTAAAGTCACCTTTAACTTCTTTTCGTTATTACAACCTACAGATAAAATAAAGTTAAGTTTTTCAAATATATGGCAGCCATGGAGCAATGTCGATAAAACAAGTTTTTTTTATAAACGCAGTGGCAATTAAATTGTTGCCATATTGAAGATCAAACATAAACTTAACTTTAAAAGTTACCGGCAGGATAATCCTCTCTTTAGCTTAACGCTCGCTTCTACCTTATTGTCCACTTATAATAATGAAAACCAATTAACAGCAAGTTGTAATAATGGCTCTAAGAATATTCAATATCATTGGCTTATAAAAGAGTGGCATTTTATCTTCTCTTTCGCGTTTATGAAAAACATTCCCTATAGGAAACCATACCGGCGACTTCTTTTCAGCAGATTTCTGGCAAAAAAAGTTGCTCAAACATCTGTCGCTTGGAGTTGACTTTAAACTGTATATCCCGCCACTTATGGGCAAAATTAAAACACACAATATGCGTAATGTGAGAAGTTAGGTTGTAGTCCTAACTGAAGGATTCTAATGATCAGTTCTGTATGTATATGTATGTATGTATTTCGCTCCTTATCTTTGAGTGTTAAGTCAAAGGTGACAGAGAATAGGAACTCGAGAACCTCATGGCAAGAATCGGGCACTGAAGCTTGAGTTGAAAGATAGTCTTTTCCTCAGCTTAACGCAGACAGCTCATGCAGAAATCTTTAAGGACATGATTTCGTTCTTTTGGCATGTCTTCTAACGTGAAGAAGCGTAATAGCATGATGGATGACCTTGTTTTCCATATCAGGCTCTCCAACAAAGTGAAACCTTCCTATAAAACAACCGTGGATTAGGGAACCCATGTAAGAGTTAGCTTTGAATGATTCATGCGAGAAGACTAACATCAAAGTGACGTTGGTTAAGGACTTGCTCACAAGCGAGCTCCTCTTAACATTTCTTTCCTCTTTCCTTCTGTTTCATTGAATAAGTCTTTCAGTTAAGCGGGTAATTGGCTTACTTTAGCATTTTCTAGAATGATAGGGTTGCCATCTCTTGCAACTAAAACCAAAATTGCCCATTTTATTTCTTTCACTATAATTTCCTTACATTTAATTCTATATTTAATGTACACTTGACCCATAGTGCAACTGTTCTTAGGATTAAATATTTATTTACTCTTTCAAAATTCTTTAATAGATGATGCTGTGCTGTAAGTAACATGGTCTGGTGTTGATTTGCCGGTGGTGTTGGGTAAAAATTAGATGGAATATGAACTGAATAAACATCTTTTTCTTCTTCTTTGTCTTCTACTTTTCCTCATCAATAGCGCCTACTATAGAAATAATGGGGGGCAATACAATTATTCTTGATGTTCACACACTGGCTGTCTGTGGTGCTCTTATTGCTAGCCGTCAGTAAACAGTGCCTTACTCAAGACAGATTAAGTTAAATAATATGGTAATGCGGGGCACAGTAACCATATCACAGTGGGAGATGATTTTTGCCACTTTACATGTAGGAAAACAAAAAAATTTAAAAGAAAATTCATAATGAAAATATATTTTATAAGAAAAGAAAATGAAAAAAGACAAGAAGGAGAAGGGGAAGGAAAAACACCATAAGAAAAGATCATAAAATAAATGTTGTTTGCAAAACTTAAATTTCATGTGATTTATGGCCTGAAGTTAGAGTTTTAGAAGTAAATATGATCGTATGTACATACATACATACATAGATGCATACGTATTCGTTAAGAGAGTGATGATAAATCCAACCAATAAATTCCAAATGACTTACACAAACAGCGAAATGCATACATCTTTTGGAGTGTCTGTCTGTTAAACTGTTACCACCAGCATATCTGTTAACACTTGTCCGTGTATACAAGGTCTAACATGTTCGATAACACATTTAGAATAGAAATTTATTTATTTGCCACCCTGCTAGCTATGTAACTAATTAAGGATAATTAGTTATTAGCAATGTATTCTGTAACTGTAAAGAAAAACAAACCTTAAACTTGTAATACCCTGTATTGCAATGAAAATGATGGACACTCTGGCTGGCTGGCTGGCTGGCTAAGCTGTGTTGGATGATTTATAAGACTTAAAACGTTGATTTTTTTTTATTACTTTGTATCCTTTAACAGCCGTCAGAATATTTTTTTTCATAGAAGTATCGCATAAGGTACAGTGACTAACAAAAAAAAAAACAATGAATCATAAGCAAAGAATTTTTATCTGCTATCCAAGTGATTGAATTTTAATTGACCAGAACGTTGAAAAGAAATATAAGAACACATGCGTTGATTAAATTGATTAATTTTGTTGTTGAAATATTGCTAAGCTTATATTGCGGACTTATGGGTGACACATATGCCCCTAACTGTACTCACTATAAGGAATTTATGATACTTTTTGTTAATTAAATTCTATTCCCATAAATTCAAAAGAAAAATTTAATATTTCCCTGGACACAACATGACTTGTAAACGCCATAAACTTGATGCTTTGCAGAAAAAGTCTTAACAAATATGGGCGGCATTGAAAATATAGGTGTGGCAGCATCAGTTTATAGTGAATACAGTAAGTTTTTATAGATTTAAATACAACAAAGTGTGTATGAAATATTGTTGCCATTTTGTGTGGAACAAAACATTCTTCAAATATACGCCACAGCTTTTCTGGGCGGAGCATATTCGGAATGTTATATTTTCCATTACTCTGGCACATAACACCAGACTGAATTTAATCGATAACATGGATTATGTTGGCTTTAAGGATCGCTGTGGTTTGTGGCATATTTGTGTAACCTAGCATGTTTACAAAACCCTAAAAAAAAGTCTAAACGATTCATATCACACGATCTCGGTGGCCAGTTCACATTACCTCTACGTAGGATGAATATGATCACTAGTCGTTCATACAGAAAATCCATTGTGACATGAGCTATGTGGCACGTAGTATCTTCCTGTTGAAACCAATCAAAATCAATCCAAAAGTTATTGGTAATCATCGATCTCTAGTGCACTCTGTTGACAGTGATGTCGTGATGTCGTGGCCAATGTCGTTTTCAAAAAAATATGAACCGCTGACGTCCAAAATTCACAACAAAGTGAGACTTTTTTCGGATGCATTGAACACTCTTGGATTGCGTGTTGATTGGTATCGTTTCGAATTCCAAAATTCTGTTTTTAGACCTACCCATTCATTCAGAAATTGGCATCATCGTTGAAGATAATTTTTCGATAAAAGCTACGATCAGTTGCCAACTGCTTCAGAGCCCAATGTGAATGTGATATGACATGACTTGTGTCGAATGCAGCGCCGTACCGTTGTAATTTAATTCAATCCAAAAGAAGTGGGTAATCAACGTACCTATAGTTTTTATCTTTGACAACGTTGTTATTAATGGAATATGGTGCGATGGTGTCTCCCACTCAAAACCTACACCAAACAGCGACTTTCTCTGGATGCATTGGATTCGACTATTTTGTTTGTTTACGTGCTCATTTATCCAGTATTGGGCATCATGGTTGAATTTTATAATTTTAAAAATTGTTAATAATTATTTTAGCTTTTAAATATAATTTCGAATTTTCGAACATAATTTCGAAATTTCGAAAATATGCTTAAAATATCTTAAAAAACGTTGGTTTTTATAATTTTAGCAATTTGTAAGAATTTTTGAAATTTGTTTGTAATTTCGAATTTTCGAACATAATTTCGAAATTTCGAAAATAAGCTTAAAATATCTTAAAAAACGTTGATTTTTATAATTTTAGCAATTTGTAACAATTTTTGAAATTTTTTGGCAATTTCGAACTTTCGAATATAATTTCGAAATTTCGAAAATAAGTTAAAGTGTCTTAAAAAATTCGAAAAATTCGTTTTTTTGAAATGTGAAGGAGATCAGAATTTTATTTCAATTTTTTAAGAAATTTAGCATGAATTTTCGAAAAATTTAATAACAAACATGAAATTTAATAGTTCTACAGTGCTTGTAATAATGTTTTGTTTGCTTTAAAATATAGGCTATCAATTGCAATTAATGAGGTCAAAATTTTTTTCCGTATTTGTTTGGTATACAAAAACGTTTAACACTTTGAATGTTCGTTTCTAATTTCTTTTTATTACCATTATTATAGGCCTCATACTATAATTAATAGAAGTTTATTAGAAACTTTCTGTAAACAATTTTTAGATTTCGATCAATAATAGCAAAACGTATTTTGATTTTTTCTGATTTTCCTAAATTTCGACATCCAATTTCCAATCATAATTCTAACAACACAGCGATAACAAATAATGAATTGTTAGAAATGCACTAACAATAGGCCTTCCACGCACATCAAAAGAAAATATTGTGCAATTCAAACAGGCAACAACAACAACAACAACAACAACACAAAACAGAAGCTGTTAAATAAATTCAATGAAATCGAAACGTGGTTTTTCTTTTTCTTCTCTGAAATGAAGAACAAATAGAGAGTTTCGATCACACCTTTTATTACAAACAAACCCGATAACACGGAAAAGAAATTGTAAAATTACAATAAGAAGAAGAAATATAAAAAAATGCAATTACAACAACAAATTCACACAAAACAAACAATAGCAACAAATTAACAAAAAGAAAAAAAGAAAAATCAGAGAAATTTTCATATATTTAAACAATTTGTTAGTAAAAGAGCTTGAATTTCGTTTTGAAAGAAATTTCCAATTTCAGAAATTTCGATTTTCTCTACGATTTTTCTTTATTTTTTCCATTGGGCAAGGGCCAAAGCCAAAGCCCTAAATAGCAGACACTATCTATTTCTATGTTTTTTTATTTTTTTGTTATTTTCTTATTTAAAGGCCATAAAATCAACACTTCTTTTGAGCTTGAAAAACAAAAGACCTGCCTAACAACGCCTCATCTCACGCTGCATTGAAATAAGTGAGTGAGAGAGGAAGGGGAGGTAGAGTAACAGACAGAGACAGTAGAACATGAAATTGATATTTTTACATGAAATCGTTAATTTTCGAAAAATTTATTTTAACGCTTTGACCAGTAAAAGTTTTATTTTCGATTATTTTTACTACCGAGCTGTTTAAGAGGTGTTGTTGGCTGGTGTCAAAAAAACCTAACAGAGTAAGTGATCCTCTACAGCCAAGTAGAGGCCAAATAATAAAATATTTGTGGCTTTGGTACAAAGTTTCTTAACAAGCACTCAAAAGGAATAATTGCAACCGACTCGACACCGAAAATAATTAAAATATAAACACTTTTTGACACTTTCTGAAACACTTTTAACAGGAAATTTCGAAGGTTTTCAATTTAATATCACACTTTCAAACCTTCCGCATCAGTTTCCGTTTAGAAGTGCAATCATCCTTCTCTGGCATTTTTTTGCAAACAAAGTTTTCTTCAAAACTTACCCTGCCGCTGGCTACATAACACTTAAGTGCTCAATAGATTGTAGAATGGCGAAGAGTCAGGAGATTTTTGGTTATGGCTTTGAATCCAAAGGCAAATCGTTCTAGTGGAAGTATCTTGGAGAGTTAACACAGTCGTTTGGCCTTGAAGTTTGAATTTGATTTACATTAGGGGTTGTTATCAAATAGCGAATGATTCCGATCGATTTTATGGCACAATAGGTCATCCAATATATGAACAAAGACGATCTTTCCAGATATCTTTTCTGTCTCGGAAACATTGCTGAACTTCGTCAAGGCTTTAGCAAAAACCGAAGCAATTTATTTTCTGCTGGGTGTACTTACAACACCTCTTGTTCTCTTTGTTTTACGGTAACACTATTGCTATTGATCGAACAGCAACCTGTTGAAAAGTATTACAAAAACTTACATAAACTTATTCCCGAAGAATGAAACTAAAAAAAAGAAAAAGAAAACACAACCGACCAATAATTATTTTTTGGTTCTGCTATTCTCAAAACAGAGAGAAAAAAAAACTCATAAAAAACGGAAAGTAATAAAAAAAACTTTCATCAAATTAGCACTTCAGTGTTAACAACAACACCATCATGAACAACAGCACCACAACAACAGCGCCAGCACTACCATTGCATCGCCTTTACTGACCATTGCCATCAACCATCACCTCTGGGTAGCATCAGCATCAAAGAAACGTGCAGTCAGTCAGTCATGTCAGCCGGGCAATGAGGCAAGTCAAAACTAACAGATTCACTCACTCATACGATGCATAAAATCTATGAACAACAACACCAGCAACAGTAACAATAACAATAACAAAAGCAACAACATAAAATCAGCAACAACAATAACCATTTCGATGTTCATTTTAAGAACTTTTTCTTTAAAATTATTACCGTGTTAAATAAGGAAAATCAATATAAATACTGAATGCACAATGGGATGGTAGTGTAAAATATTACGAATGATATTTCATATGTTTTTAGTTTTTAAAAATTCAAACTAATAAGAGCTCTTTAGATCAAAGGAAATACAAATTCAATGACGTTTATTATACTATGGGCAACTTACAGAAATTGAACTTAGAGACCCTATCTACTTCTTCTTTATAGAGTTTCAGTTAGTATTGTAGAAATCATGGTCTAAAATCTATTACATGGACTTCGTTCGATGTCTTCTTCCAGTGCATCCTAGTCAAGCTGTTATAGAAATTTTTGTAGTTGCTGTAACTGTCAATAAAACGCTTGTACAGACTCCTGGCTTATTGCAATGTTTTTCAGGCGAAATGGCAATTAAATGGCTTTCTAATAGCTCAATATAACATTACAATATACTGATGCATTTGGACAGCCAGACTGTCACAAAATCCGTTTCAAACGGCATATCGATATTCAAGCATGTCGAAGGATGCAGTCTGTCGCTCCCGTTGTGTTGCAAACGAATTGATCAGAATGAGTATCAAGCTAGACAAGAGGTCTCTTCAGCTTCAAGTAAACTAAAATTAAAGATAAATCTACTGCCTGTGTAGAAGAGTGGACCTGCTAGGTGATTAGTTTTGGCTGCCTGAACCCTAATCTTCAACTCCTTGAGTCAATGGGATGCAAGAAAATTCGTCTTTGTTATCCCATGCTTGTGGTCTGCACATTATTGGTAGGTTGCCTAAGAGAGTAAAGGATGGTTTGAAATCGTCAATCCTTTAAAAGCAGAGTGCAACTCCTTCAACTCGAATTTAACGCTTCTCGGTTGCGTACAGGAAGTTCTATTATATTTCTTTTCGTAAATAAGCAGCATTACCCTTAAGCCAAAATTACGGACTAGCTTTTTAAATCACCTATGTTGCGTGTGTTAATTTTGTACATGAGTTGCGGGACCTACAAATTAACATCGAATCTAAGTGGGAAATTTTAGAAGCGTTTTCATGGCAATTCATTTATTCTGAGAGCTTTTGTCGAAAGAATGCTAAGGGGATCAGTGAAATACATTTTTTTTTGTTATTTTAGTTTACTTCAAGATGTCAAAGCTGAGTTTTAAACTCTGGAGCCCATTTCCACTTTATACAATACTTTACATGCAGAATTTTTTCTTCAGAAAAAACTCATCTTCTCTCTTCTTTCATTCTCTTCCTGTAGCGCACTCAACTAACCCTCAAGTTATTTAAATACTACTCCCTCTTTTTGCTCTCCCACAATTCATTTTTCTAGTTGTAGCATAAGGAACTGCATATAAAGAAGTCAATCCCATGCCTCTAAGCTTTCAAAATTTAGTCGCAAACTACGTTGCATACACTCTGTCTACAGAATCCTTAACTAACCCTAGTTTCCAAAGATGTTAGTACACTCTTTCCTCTCACCCACAACACATTTTCCTTGACACAACCATAAATAGCCATTTTTAAAGCTATAACGGTAAAAAATTCAGAGTTTCCTATGCAAATAAATATTTGTTGTCCGTAAAATGTGACATTTCTTACAAGGCCTACAAAAACAAAATTATAAATTCAACTTCTAAGCGGTTTTATTGCTGTTAACTACATAGGCCCACAATTAAGAATATGTATGTATGTATGTATGTATTTGAAGCTTTTGAACAAATATTTTTATTTGTTTGTACGATATTTTAAGATTGAATGAAAAATTTTTGTTTTTTTTTTACCAACAACCTTAATACCGCAGTAATCTCTTTTTGACAGAAAAGTAAAGTGTTTCTTGACTAAAAGCATTGCAAGAAAAGAAAAAGCTTTAAAAAAGGTAGGCGGCTTATATAAGAAGCTTAGCTCTGAGCTCAACTCATTTGATTTCAAAATCCAGGTTAAATTTGTTCGTTCTCGTCCTATTTTTTTCTTTATTTTTCTTATCTTGCATATCTACGTACGTACACTACTCATCTAATTATTGTTTATTTTTCTTTTGTGGTAAATTTTATTTAATTATTTTAAAATCTGATAAACAAATATTCAACAACAACAACAACAACAACAAAAAAAAAATATTTTAAAATAATGGTCATCGGCATACGAAAGAAATACAAAACTTTATAGGTGAATATAATGGGAATTCTAATAAAAAAAAAACAAATGCGGGTTCATTAGATGTCTGGCCATGTTGATTTTCATAATGAAGATTTTATTTTTCAAAAAAATAAAAACAAAAAACAAAAAGAAATCACAGAAATTAAGATCTAATCGTTGATTTTTTTCTTCCTCTTTTTTTTTGCTTAACAACCCACACACATCTCTGACTCATAGAGAAATTCTAGTTTTAGTTTGAATTTTTTTTGTTTATTTTCTTTTGCATGGCTTAACCAACCAGTACTACACTAGCATCACAAAATTAAAATCACAATTTAACAACAGGGTGACTATAAAACGATCGTTATTTACCATAAAGACAGTGTGTGGTTTGATGGTATGACAGAAAACAAAATTCTGTGGTGCATTAGAAAAAACTAAACAAAGGTCAAAGGTGACAATAATTTTACAATTTTATAAACATTATGCAAAGGGGTCTACCATAAATGTCAACTAACCATTAAATGGCAAAGAGTTTAATGTTTTTCTTTTTTATTTATTAATTGCAATACAATAAAAAATTTTATGTAATAACTGTCATGTCACAGACCAAAGTCCCTGGTGGGATTCAAACCTGTTACCTTCACTACCCCATAGACTACAAGGGCACCCAAAAGGACTTTAATTATAACGGGGGGTGTGGAAAATACTGTAATCGTTTAGAATACGAATGGAATTTTAGAAAATCAAGTGCAACTCGAACCACTTCAAAGTAAAAAAAAATGTAAACATCAGTAGCACAAAAGTACCCAAAACGCCATGACCTAGCAGGGAAAATAGCATCAACAAAGAATAGCAGGAAAGTCTGGCAGCAAACTTTTCTCTTCAAAAGACTAGTAGGCGTAAAATAATCTGTTTAGGAGCTCCCTAACCTCCCATAGTGAATATGATCAGCAACGAGCATCAAGAAAGTTAGTTTCCATATCTTAGGAGAGAGTCGGACATAATGAGCAAGGTTTTTTCATTACATACCCAATGTAACAACCCAAACAAGCGCCATATTACCCTTAGCTGGCCAAGCATTATCAATAAAAAAGAGACAAGGCAACGAAAAAAAGTAAAAGTAAGAAGAAATGAAGTCCAAGTGAAAAGGTATCATTTGGGCTAGTAAATGCGCACTCATTCGTTATAATATTAGGAATACATACAGTCAGGATTACGGCCTAGCTTTTCAACACCATTAAAGTCGTGTGTGTTAAATTTATATTGGAATGGCGGCACCTACACTTTGAAGTCGACTTCGAAAGACAGATTTTTGAAAAATTTTTCATGAAAAAACTTTTTCTCATAGGAAAAGATAGAACTTAGACGTAAAGGCTTAAGAATATTCTACGATCATTAACTCTCTTTCTTTTCAAAATTCTGGGTCCTATATTCCATGCTCCTGTATTCAATCTATGTATGGTAGCTGTATTCCACTTTATGCAGGTAGGAGTTGTAAATAATTAGGGGATTAACTGTGGTGAGAATTTTGTTGAACTACTCCATTAAAATTTTATACGCAACGAGGTTTACACTGCTCTTAGCTACAGACTTATCATCTGTATGCCAGTCATATGGGTGAATATAAACCATTGGGTCTTGCTTATACTAAGTTCAACCTCATTCCCACAAACTATATATTGAAGATTGCCTTTAGGAAAGATGGAAGAAAGTAAGAACAGTATATGGGATAAAGCAGGTGATGAACAACGATTTGAAACAGAATTACAAATCGAATACAACCTTGTGTTTTTTCTGAATTTGTGGTGAACTGGACTGAGGCAACATAAATCGATTATAATTACGATGGCAACGCGGGAAAATGAATAGCGTATGCTTACGTCTTAAAATGCATCATAATGGACGTGCTAGCTACGTAAGATATACCAACCAACTTCTCACAAGATAGATGGGAACATATTTGAGTCATAGTTCCGTATGACAGCCGACCAATGTATGGAAAGATAAATGAATTTCCATAATATGGATGTGCTAGTTTATTTTTTATTTTCAAATGAATTATGTTTGAACTCTATTGAAAGAGGTAGACATTGATCAACATTTGTTTAAATGCACATTCCATTTACACAGTGTAACAGATTTATTGTGGAGATTTTCGAGTTTTATTACGCATGCTTAGGTATGCTAACAAACTGGGGGGGAGGGGCGAGACCTAAAAACCTAATTTAGTTTTCAGTCACATGTTTAAACGGTTGTTAGTAACGGGTTTGCTTCTTCTTTTTTTTTGAGCATATTTTTTCTTACAATACTTCAAAGATTTTTAAACTTTTTTTGAATGTTAAAGAAAATCGTTTATTTTAAAATAAAAATTAATAAATCGTGTAAAACTTATCAATTGTGATCGTGCTTTTACTTTTTCTTTTACTCTTTCCTATTGTTCCTTTCATTGAAAACAGTTGTAATCGTTTGGCTTTAAAGCAGAGCTGGAAAATGGGAATTAAATTCATTAAATAGAAATGCCATCATGAAGTTAGAATGAAGGGATTTGGGCTTTCAAACTAAAGTTTTTTTTAATGATTTCATCACGTTAATAGAAGAAAAATAAATTTTTATGCTTCATAGGATACATTTTATTATTGATTTATGTTGTCCAACCCTGCCTCATTTTTTTTTTGCTTGAAATAATTGAAGAAAAACACCTGTAAACATAAACCGCTCGACAGTTGTTTTGCAAACGAAATCACAATAAAAAAAATTTGAAGAAAAATAATCACAGATTTCGCCTCCTTTTTCTTTATTTTAAGGTTTTAGGCTGTTTGGAGTTTTCCATTTAAATAATCTTGTATTGTTTTTATTATCTCGAGTTTCTTTTTATAAAAAATCTACAATTTTTCTTCGCATTTTTCCTTGTTTTCTATTCCCACAAAATGGCAATTGTCTGTTGGTGATTGCCGATCTTTGTTTACGTTTTAAATCATTTTGAAAACGTTTAAACGTTAATTTCAAATATTGACGTTTCTATTGTATTTAAAAACAAAATAATTTTTTTTTCATCTTTTTTGTTATGGATTTTTAAAGTACAATATTATCATAGGTTTTTTTTTTGGTGATTTTTGCAATTTAAGAACAATTTAATCTGACAGTTGACATCACTTGCTTGTCATGTTGCGTGCATTTTTGCAAATAAAAAAATTATATTCCCTTAAAACAAAAATAAAAGTGTAGACTTGAAAAAAAAAACATTCTTTAATCCGGATTAATTATTTATTTTATATTTTTAGAATTTAAAGAACAAATAGTAAGATTGTCAAATGATACTTATTTCCACATCTTAAATGAATCACACCTTGTTACAGAACTCATATCTAATATCGTAATCATATTTACAAAACACACTCTATCAAACACTATTTTTAGTGTCATCAAGCCAGGGCGTTAATCCTAACCTAAAATAACATACAAAAAAAAAAATCGTAGTCTAGTAGTTAGTATGTTGGCTCATTAGACGTGAGGCCATGGTTCAAACCTCAGCTCAGACATATGCAGCCAAATAAAACGGAAATATGAAAAAATATTTTTCCGGCGACATCCTCTCAGCAGTTTTCTGGCAATAACTCTGGGAGTAAATAAAATTGCCATGAAAAGTTTCCCAAGAATCTGTTGCTCGGAGTCGATTTTAAACTGTAGGTCAGTCCACTCATGTATAAAACTAATACACACCCAACATAAGTAGTGTAAGAAGCTATTTCGTAATGGGTTGTAATGACCAATTATGTATGTATGCATGTATGCATATAGGTGGAGGTGGAGGAGTACCTTTTGAATCACCACATTTAGTACCCATGTTCAGCATATCACGAGTCAAAATTTATGTTGCTAGGCTAACGCTTAACACGTTCACGCCGGCGCTTAAATTCATGGTTGTCGCCTACTGGCGGCTGCGCTAAATGCTTTTCGCTCTATCGGACGGCAGCTGTTTTGCAGCAATACAACGGTATCGGTGTTACCTACCGTCTAATAACATAATCAAATGCGTACCACCGGTAGTACATGTCACGCGATGTGGCAGTCTAGTGCGGGCCTCCGGTGGTGCACGTCGCACGATGAGGAAGTCTACTGCGGGCCCTCGGTAGTACTTGTCGGCATGAACGTAAATCAGATTTTTACATATGTACAACCCAACAAACCACTGAACTGAATTGACGTCGTTTCTAGATACAGGCAGAAGGCAACCCTATACCTCTAGAATATGCTCCAGTAAATCAATCTCCTGCTAGTTGGTTAAATAAAACTGGAAAAAAGGCTACATAAAAATAAAACACAACCTTATTTGGAAATTGTCTGTACGTCAGATGTCACATTCTTTGTTATGGGGTTGAAGAAATATTGCTGTTATCTGGAGATTAGACTGGATGAGATGTTATGAACCAAAGTTCATTGAAAGGCTGGGTTGGCACATTGCTTTGAAGTACATTTGAATAGAATTTGATCAAATTATGTCAACGACAACTATTAGCAATCATAGAAAAAGTTCGGCAGAAGAGCACAGTGGTACAACTTTTGCAAAAGTTAGCCAGACTTAACCGTGGGCTGTTATTATCTTTATTTTCATATGTCAGAGATTCAAGACAATTAACTAAGGCAGCAAGAATTTTAGAGGAAGAAGATTTCAAGAAGATTTTATAAGAGCAGTCAAGAAAGGTTTATAAAAGCTGAAATGAGTTTTCACGCGATTTAAAGAGTTTAAAAGATTTATTATGAGTTTATAAGAGTAATGTAACTGGGATTACAAAGGTTAGTCAGACTTAACCGGGGGCTGTTATTATCTTTATTTTCATATGTCAGAGATTCAAGACAATTAACTAAGGCAGCAAAACTTTTAGGAGGAGAAGAGGTCAAGAAGGGTTTATAAAAGCTGAAATGAGTTTTTAAGCAATTTAAAGCAATTTAATTTAAATTTAAAAGATTTATTGTGAGTTAATAAGAGTGATGTGACTGGGATTACCATATAAACGCAGATGATGAAACGTCTTTGGAATGTTTGTAAAATAAATATTAAGTCTCCAATCTCTTTGATAATGAAGTGCCTGGTCCAAGCCATTGCCTATATTGCTTTGAAGAGTGCCTATATTAATAAATATGCAAAAAAGAATAAAAGATTAAAAAAATATTTTAAAATTTGCCGACTTTAATGTTTGTTTACTTTAAAGTTTTTTTTTTATTTAAAATTTTTTCTTTTTGTTTACTTTTATAAGAGAAATACAAATGATTGTCTATTGATTTGTCGAAGTGGAAAAAAAATCGAAAAAAAAAATCGAGAAAAAAAATCGAAAAAAATCTTATCATTTGTTAAGTGTACTGTGTACTGTGTACTGTGTGTTGTCTGTTGTTTTTCAAGTACTTTTGCTGCTGTTGCTGCCGCTCTTTAAGACGCTGCTGTCGCTTTTATTGTATTTTATTGTTTTAAAGTTAAGAAACGACATAATAATGTATGTTTGACTATTTGAATGCGCCGGGGAAAAATATACGCTTTTTTTTTTCTTCTTTCAATTCAATTTTTTATTTATTGGTTTTGCGTTACAATGAAACGGCCATAAAAGTAAGTGGGTTGTCGCACAAATAAACAAAAACAAAAAAAAAAGTGCAGCCAACCAGTTAACAGACAAATGAACAAAATGTTCGTTGTTGTAGTTTATGTTTTAGGAGTTGTAATAATCAACATAAAAATTGAAACTACCAAACGAAAAAAAAAAACAAAAACAAAAAAAAAAGTTAAAAAAAGAAAAATTGTAAACCTAAACAAAATACCACCTAAGCAGCAACAGGGTGTATCAGGAACAAAAAGTCTCTCCCGCTACTCAAACATTTATTGGATGAGGGCTGAAATCGATTCGATTGATGAAGTGAGGTTATGGTAAATTAAATGCAGTTGCTATAAGGATGAATTGTGATACTTCTTACATATTTACATACTTACCGGTTATTATAACCCTTTAGGTTGGATTACAACTCAGCTTATCACACCACTACTCCTGTTATGTGTGTTTACTTTATCCACGAGTGGTCGTACTGTCTAATGTCGACTCTGGACGAAAAATTTTTGAGAAACTTTTCAAGGCAATTTATTTATATTGTTTTTGCCAGAAGACTGCTGGATTGAAGTCGCCGAAAGAATTTTTTTGTCTTATTTATTCTTGTTCAAGATTTGTGTTCCAGGATTTCAACCACGGCCTTACGTCTAATAAACCAACCCACAACCTATTAGACTCTGGCGACTTCTGATATTTCTTTCTAACTTATTAACTCAATAAAATAAACCCGGGTGCTTGACAAGGGTCTGAGTGGATTTACCAGTTTACCAGATGCGTGAAATAAAGATTCTCTTCACAATATCTTCTGGCAATCAGGTTGCTCCTTGAATCTGGTTGAGGATAGGGCGTTAAAACGAACATGCTCTTCACGTTTTAACGGTGAGTGCAACTATTATTCGTTAAATTATTCGATTATTTCTGCATATCGGGTGGGCCATTTATCGGTTTAAATTTCAACCATCGATTATTTCGAAACTAGCAATACTTATGGCATTCTATTCTGTAACAACATTCAGTGGAGATACCACTGAACGTAATGAATCGATTTACGCTTGAGCAACGTTGAGATTTATTGGAAATTTATTTCTAAAAAAATGACAATTGGTCAGAAATTACACTACAAAGTTGTACAAAATTTGATCGCAGAGAAGGACTAACAGTGCCCGATATACACAAGTTTATTGCTAAAGTTCGTGAAACTAGTTTCCTTCATGCACGTGAGCGTGTTTTATACAGTGCGTGAACACAAAAATATCGAAGCTGTGGCTGAACATTTGAACATTTGAGCATTTCACGCACCAATTTACATCGAAAGAATTCGAGTTATCAAGAAACGTAAAAATTTTCAAAGAGTGTAATAAACGACATACTCAATAAGTGTTCGCATGCTCTACAAAACCTGGAAACCATGATCAGCTGAACGGAAAGTCCCACCGAAATTGTATTGAAACGATTTCTATTGATTTTAGTAGGACATTAGACACAAGGAACTCATTGTACAAGATTTTTTTATCGCCAATAAAGAGTGGCTTGTAGTGTCTAAGAAAATATAAACCTACCAACTCGAAAGACTTTTTCCCCTAACCAATAATTTTTTTCATCTTTTTGCCTCTTTTTTTTTGGCTTTGCCTCCTATCAATTGCAACAAGACAACTGTGCTCATATGCGACTATATATTGAATAAATTTTCTTACAAATATGTGACCTACTAAAACCTAAATTTCATAATTCATTTGATTTTTTTTAACAATAAGAACAGCAACAACAACAACAACAGCGAAGAAAAACAATAAAAAATAACAATAATATACTCCTCAACAAAACATAATTCAATCGCATAGAGTAGAGTAGAGCAGCGTTGAATTGTCTTTCAAATCATTAGAAGCCTGCAGAGCGAGAGAGAGAGAGAGAGAGAGAGAACAAACAGTTAAGAAACCCTTGTTATTCAACAAGTTGTTCTTTGTTAATGTTGTTGTTCAACAACAATAAAAAGATAAAGAAAAAAAAAACTATGAACAGATTGAAAAGAACCCACCTACACCCACAATCGATATCTAATCAGTGTTGTATGCGTTCCATATTCATTCACTCATTCACAATGCCAGTCGTTCTATAACTGCCATAAACTTCAAAAGCAGTCGAATACTCCACGGCAGAGATCATAAAATTTGACAATTTTTAAGTCCCCATATACGATGTAAGTGACACCATCAACACATGTGTTGGAAAGTGGTTAGAAATGGAGTGAATTATGTAGGCATATAAGATTACTTTCGTTCTTATATAACGGGGAGGCGTAAAAATAAAACTATAATGGGAATTGTTTGGAATTTTAGTTGGAATTTTCAAATTAAGTGCACATTCTTTGCTGGCTCATAAGAGTGACGGCTTTAACTATGTTAAGGGTTTTGTTAGTATTGGAAAGTTTGGAGCTTATGAGCTGACGCCAACAGCATACTCTTGGTGGTTTGAAGACAATCTTTGGAATTTGTTGATATCGTACAAATCTCCACATCCACGTTTTTGATTTTTTCCACCTTAAATAGTTTATAGCCTATATTTCAAAAAATCGAGCATAGATGGCAACCCTATCATTCTAGAATCCATCACAGTAGTGTATTAAACATTGGTTTAACTTCAAAAACTTGATGAATGAAACCGAAACGATGCAATGTAATATAGGTAGAGTGGAGTATGATGTGTAGCAGCGCTATGTTTCTTAACTTAGTTGAATGGAGAAAAAAACCTTCGACCTGGAGCATTTTCTATCATGCACAGGTTGGAAAAGCAGTATTCAGATTGAAAATGTTTCAATAAATAACAGAACGACATCGCAGAGTTCTGGGTTCTCTTTCTTAGACTGTACAATTGTTCGTAATCGATTAACTGATGGAGGATAGTGCATGGATCACATTATCCACTAAAGTTGTTTCCTGTCTTTTAATAGTGCCTGCTATTCTGTCGGCTGGGATTGTGATTTAAGGGTGTGACCATTTCACATGGAGATGACGTAAACTAGCTACCGAGATCGTGCAGTTTGACTTATTAGATAATAATAAGCCTCAAACCACTGCGATCCTCAACACCAACTTAATCCATAGTGTTGATCAAACTCGGCCAAGTCATGGAAAATTGAACATTTTAGATGCGATTTGTGGCTTCTTTCTGGCGTAGGTTGAACAAATTATGTGAATACCAGCTTCATCTTTATTAAACCCAGATTGTAGGTGGCATTCAGTCATTTGCTTAATAGTTCCCTTAAAGAAAAACGACCATGTGTGGGAGATTCATGAAGTTCAAGCTTGTTTAACGGTCAGTAGGTAATAAATTTCAAATGTTGCGTATTTGGTATTGGAACATGCTGCACTAAATTTTGTTGGATTGAAGGTATGCTAATATCTAGCAGTGCGTTTTGTAACCTTGCCAAAGTTTAGGAGTTTTCTTGCGCTCGTTCCTGGTTGCATTAGCAATAGTTTTAGATGAATGAGCTCGGACTTAAGATCGGATTTAAGTTAAACATTTAATTCCAGACTTACATGGTGTGCGATGCCAAGAAAAATTACCATGTAAAAATGACTGAAGTCGCCATAGTCTAGTAGGTA
>QOCX01000072.1:102684-141120 GCA_005959815.1 Sarcophaga bullata
TATGTATGTATGTATGTATGTATGTATGTATGTATGTATGTATGTATGTATGTATGTATGTAATTGACTGAAAATTCTTTAAACAAGCTTTTTAATTCGTTGTAAACTTCCGCATTCCCTTAATGCTTTTACTTTTGCGCCACCCGGTATATTTTGAAACGGTGTGTGAAATAACATGACGTTGTATTAAACTGGGTCATTTGAAATCAATACGTTTCCTGTATAACTTTATGATTTTTCTTCGTGCATTTGTTTTGATTATTAAAAATCAAATAAAATTCTTTGTAAATCTTTACGTATGTATATCGTAAAAAAAAACTTATAAAACTCTACTAAATTTTTTTTAGTTTCTATTGTGATTTCATTTCTATTCATAGTTTGACATGAGAAATCTTAATTAAGACAGTAATTGATTCAAATTTTTTTTGATTTCACTTGTATGTCGTGGTATTTTAAATCTACAATCGTTAAAGTTGTCTCGTTATTAGGTTATAAAACTTTTATTATTATTATCACCACAGCTTAAAAGTTTTTTTTTTTTTTTTTTTTTTTTTTTTTTTTTTTTTCCAGAAATTTAAAGCATTTTAATGCAAATTATTCTGTGCCATAAATTTAAAATAATTTTCATTTTTCTTTATTGATTTGAATAAATTCCATATTCGTTTGAATTACATGACGATTATGGAAATATTTTTTAAAATATTAGTCATCATTAATGATCGTATACCATGAGTACCCCTATTCCGTTATTGTTATTGGAATGGGAATAAATGACTCAATTATATCGCAAGTTATACGTTTTTTTTTTATTAGAAAAAGATCAGGCCTTATTATATTATTTCATTAATTTGGCCTGAGAATTATTTCAAAGTTTGGCCTGAGAATATCTCATTCGATCGGATCAATTTTCATACTTTTTTTTTTCGAGTGTATGATGTCGACTATCTTTCCTTTGGTAAAGCAACATAACACAACTTAAGACTTTTATAGGTTTTTAGATGGCGGGTTTTGAGATGATGTAGGCTCTTTATTCTGGGGCCATTTAAATGTGAAATAAAACTAAAACGGTTTGAAATTTGGCCAAATATTGTATGTTTTTGTTATGAAGTATGAATTGTTTCGATTAGAAATGGAATATTATTTCAGTTATATGGCTATCGCTGCTGGCCTCACTATACCTCATTCGGTCGAACCAAATTTCGTACACTTTTTCTAGTGCATAGCTTTGCCTCTCGGCAATGGCATCATGAACGTTGGTCTTCAAATGCTCAATTGTCTCTGATTTGTCGGCAAAACACTTTTCTTTAACGGCTCACCACAGAAAATAGTTCAATCCGATCAATTAACATCACCATTTCGTCTAATTAAATGGCCATCAAACGTTTGATGCAATAAATCGATTGTGGCATGAGATGTGTGGCAAGTTGCACTATCCTGTTGAAACCAAACATCGTTCACATCAATAGCATGAAGAGTGAGAACAAAAAAAATCAGATATCATGGTGCAATAAGTGTTTCCATTGAGCGTAATGGTTGCGCTGTCCTCATTTTCAAAGAAATATGGGGCAATGATGTCTCCGCTCTACAAGTTGCACCAAACAGTCGCTCGAGAGGGATGCATTGGCTTCTGTAAGACTACGTGCGGGTTTTTTGAGCCCCAAATATGGTAATTTTGCTTATTAGCGTAACCACCGAGATGAAAATAAACTTCATCCGAAAAGATGATTTTTTTTGGCAGAATCGACATCGTCCTGCAGTTTCTCGTTGGCCCAATAAATCCCAACGTTACTCAAGCGTAAATCGATTCATTACGTTCAATGGAGATCAGACTCTGAATTTTGTGACCGGAATAGAATGAAATAAGTATTGTCAGATTCGAAATAACCGATGGTTCAACTTTAATCGGATAGATAGCCCACCCGATAACTTGCCCTCTTAATAAATAAAAGATTTTTTGACCATAAATTTTCAGTTAAAAACAAAATCCATTTAAATTTTATGAGGCCGTTAATTTTTTTCTTAAATGCTAGCAATAGAAGACATAATTTATATGGAAAATTACGGTAGCTTGGCATTATTTTATAAATAAATTTCAATATTTTACCCCCCCATGGCATTCAAGTAAATCTTCTTCGATTTATACAACAGGTTCTCGGTTTGTTTTTTTTTTTTTGCTTACTTCACAATCTAATGACTTTTGCAAGGCAATTTCAAACATTCTTATCTTCGTCTTATTCTATTAAAAGTTCTTAAACAATTTTTAATGTTTATAATAATAATATATTTAGTGTTGTAGTTGTTGTAGCTGCTGCTGCTGTTGTAATTATGAAGTGTTTAAGCATGACTGAATCAGAAATGCATGCAACAACACATTCCAATTGCATATACTTACCCCAACCGATATTAAAAATGAAAAAAAAAAAAAAAAATTTTTATTTTTTATTTCGTATTTCATATTATAAAGTTGTAATTGTTACTTGTTGTTACTGTTGTTGTTGTTGTTAAATAATAAATATTTTTTTAATTTAAGGCGATGCATCATTCCTTTAGTCATTCATTACGCTTGGTGTTAAAATGTTGTATTTCGGTTAAACGAACAAGTTTTCTTCAACGTTTTTTTTTTTGTTTTTGTTTTTGTTTTTCCATTAGAAGGGGTACGTATGTATGTACGTTCTGCCAGCGACAGTAATATTATCGCCAACTGTAGAAGGAAAAAAAATTTTACATTTATTAACAAGTGTTAGATTATTTGCTTACTAAGCATAAATAGAAGATTATAGGGGACGTATACCCTGTTAATATGGACAATCTGGTGTCTGGTATGGACGTCTGGTAACTTTCATTAAATACTCTAAAAAAATGGTGACTAAGGCTTTGGATTTCATGTTAGATAATAAGGCCAGCTTAAGGTTGGCTATTGGGTTTATAACAGGGCACTGCGAGATTAGTTCACTGACATGGATCTGGAATAGATCCCAGCCGTAGTATTGCAGGATATGTTGCCATGAAGGGGAGTTGGAAACTATCGAACACCTCGTCTGTAACTGTCCAGCCCTTAGTAGGTTAAGGTTGCAGACCCTTGGCAAGGGATTCTTTAAAGGTTTGAATTCTGTGTCGAGAGCCGACATCAAGGCTCTCCATAGATTCATTATTAGGTTAAGCTAGCTAAGAGATGCTAGGACTTCATTAGTGTAGACGCGCTCTGCCTTGTGTGTTTTGTTTGTTGGCTTGTGTAATTCCTCCGCTTGCTATTCTGCCTTCGTCTCCTTTTTCTATCCCCCCCTTTTTTATACCCTCATCCTAAGGACGTTTTTGTACAATGGGTCAACTTGATCTGCGGGTACTGTACTTGTCCCCTATGATATAAGTACACCTCCTCTAACCTAACCTAACCTAACCTAACAATGAAGTAAGCCCATCTCAACCCATTTAGCCGAAACCTAAACAATACAAGCAAAATAATAGAAATCTTTCCATCATCACCGTTGTAGTCAACGTAGAGTAATATGTAGTGCATTAGCCACGCTATTTCAGAAGGCTATTTCGAAACAAAACGAAATTTGAAATAATAATTTCTTCAGCACCTGCTCCCGCAGATTTTCTGGCAAAAACTCTGTGAGCAAATAAAATAACCATGAAAAGTTTCTCAAAAATCTGTCGTTCGTTAAACTGTAGGTCCCACCACACATATAAAAATTAGCCTAGACAACGTGAGTGGAGTGAGGAGATAGGTTGTAATCCTAACTAAAGAGTTGTAATGAGCAATCACAGCATTTGATAGAAAAAAAATTCAAAATATTTTTTTGTTGGGTTACCTTCCCTCTATTAGATCATAATTTAAGTTTCTAATGGATGGAAATATTTCTACTACAGTTACCATAGAGCTGCAGTTGCCATTACTATTGCTCTTGCCAATGCTAATGTTGTTATAGAAGTTGTTTGCTTATGTTATTTTGTATTTGCCTTGATAGTTGTTGTTGGTTGCTGTTGTTGGTTGCTGCTATTTGCTGTGTGTGAATAATGCAAATTGATTGCCTTTAGCAATTCCATCTAATTCATACCCACCCATAACATGCAACACAAAATAAATATTAACGATTCAGAAAAAAAAAAAAAAAAAAAAAGTCTAAAAAAAACAACAACAACAACGAAAAACTTATTTTACATTTTGATCTTTAAGTTAAAATCTTGTGAAAACAAATTTATTTTATACGCTTCATTCACTCGCTAGCTCGCTCGCTCACTCATTCGCTCACTAACTTACTCACTCACTTAGTGCACTCAGTGTACTGCATTCTGTGTGTTTAAGTTTTATACGGATTTAGCTCGGCTAAAATACAATAAAAAAAAAACGTTATTGCAAGTCGGCGTTTAAGGAACTTAAAGATGTTATTGACAGCTTATGGCGGCCGAATAGACTTTGATGTCAGTGTTACAAAACGATGAAATTAAATTTACTTAACTTAACTGCCAGCCACTTGATTAAGATTGTGATAAGCAAATACTCTGTTTTAAACAACATTCAACACCTTTTGTTTTAAAAGTTTACGCTTTTGTAAATTGCAGCGGCGATAAAAAAAATTTTTTCTAAATGACTGGCTGGCTTGGCTTGGCGGAATACAATTTGTATGTCACTCATGGAAATTGGCTCAAATGGTGTTTAGAATTCTCAAACAGTTGAACGATTTCAATTTGCAAATTAAATTAAGGCCCACAACAAGCCCCTTTTAAACCAATATTATTGCAAATGTACTATGCGGCTGAACCGCTAGATACTCAGCTACTTGCACCCACTTGCTTTTGCTTTCATGTGCAAAGGTTGGTAATGCAGTAACCGCTTTTGGCGGCATACATTCTTTTAAAGTTTCCCTTGTTTTTTTTCTAATAAATTTTTTTAAAATTTTTTTATTGTGATCTTTAGAAGTATTTTGTTTCTTATGTTTTTAATGATCATGTTTTGCTTTTCTAATAACCTGGAGCGGCCGGGGGAAGTGTAGCAGTAATTGACCAGTTCTATAGTTTATTGTGACACTTTTCTTGGTGTTTAAATTCACGTTAAAATAATTGATTTTTTTCTTTGTTTTTTTTTTTAAATTTTTGTTTCACAATTGTTAACAATTCGCAAATACAAGTTTATTACTAGCGAGTGGGTGGGTGTGTTTCTATTTGGTATTTCAATTACATTTTTTTATTTTTTATTGTGTGTGTGATATTTAATGTTCGAAAACATTGCAAAATATTTATTTATTTACTCATTTAAAGTATTTAACAAAGAAAAGTAATACGATAATGTAATCAGATATGTACACTCCGGAATAAATTGATTTGAAATCATTTAGAGCAGTTGGAAAACAGATTTTTGTAAAAAATATGCTTGAATATGTTTTTTATTGTCATTAAAAGTCATAATTTTATGAAATAAAATATAAAAAATCAATAAATTTGTTAATAAATTTCAAAGGTAATGCAGTGCCAAACATAGGTAGTGCAGTACTAGACAGGCTATATTACAAATAAATATAAATAAAATAAAATGCTCAAAACATGAAACTGAAAATAGTTTAAAATAGTTTTACCATCTTGTATTTTAGGGTAATGCAGTGCTTGAAAAATTTGTCTTCTTTAAAATCATCAACTTAAGCAAATAAACTATAAATTCGTTCTAACAAGCTCTATTTTATAGCAATTTTCTTAATATCGTTTGATTACACCACATTTTGATTCATAATTGGTCATTACAACCCTTCAGTCAGGATTACGACTTAGCTTCTCAGGCCACTTATGTTGTGAGTGTTAATTTTATACACGAGTAATGGGACCTACAGTTTAAAGTTGACTCTGACGACAGATTTTTTGAGAAACTTTTCATGGCAATTTTATTTACTCTCCCAAGTTTTTTCTAGAAGTCTGCTGAGTGGACGTTGCTGAAGAAATATTTTTTCATGTCTCTGGGTTTGATCTGTGAATTTACGTCTAATAAGCCAACACATTATCTACCAGACAACGGCGACTTCAATTCACTGACATGATTCAGTGTGTGAAATACATTTTCGAGTCTATGAAACAAATACAGTGAAGAAAATCATTTCACAGATTCTTTGATAGTAACTTGTTAGCAGTTATGTGGGTCGACTGAGCAGTTGAGGAGTCGGAATCCAATCAATATTATTCCATCCAATATTAATCCAAGACAATATTATTTTATCGGTTATCCCTACAGAAGTCGCTGTAGTCTAAAAGGAAGTGTGTTGGCTTGTTAGACATGAGGCCACGGTTCAAAACCCCAGGTCAGACATCTCCATCAAATCGAATTATCTCATCAGATTTCTACTAAAAAACTCTAGGTAAAACACGCGTTATAAAAGTCGTCTAAAATCCTAAATTTAGTTTTAAATAAATTTAGATGGTAATGCAGTTTTTTTTAATATAAATATATATAAAATTCTATAAATTTTTTTCCATCATCAGAATTCGATCAAATAAATGAAATTGTATTTTGATATAATTTTTTTGTGTTCATAATGATAATGCAGTTCAAACTGCAGAATAACCTGTAATGAATCTACCGCTTTTCCTTTAGCCATTAACACCAGTATTTTAGCCCGCTATATGCCTGCTTTCATAATAAAAATAATTTGTTGCACCTGATGATTATAATTAAAGAAGAAAATTCCAATAAAATACCGACAAATCATACAGTGAAGTGAAATTGTGTTATCATTTAAATGCTATTAAATTTCAAATAAAATTTCAAATAAAAAAACCCGTTTTTAATTGCCTGAATTCATGTAAAAAAAGTTTTTACGTTTTTCTAATTTTTATTTCTTAAACAGAGAGTCAATGAAATGTAGAGAAATAAAATAGAAAAAAACGTAATTAAACTTAAGAAAAAAAAGGTTAAGCACAGGTTAGTTAAACTACCAACTCCTTAAAGTTTTACATTTTGTTTCACACCCACTTACCCACAAATCCAGTATTCTGTAGGTAAATGGGTGTGAACGAAGTCATTAAAATAGAAATCCGTCATAAAAATTGTACTCAATTTTCTTTTACTCACGTTTTCTTATTTTCTATTTTCTTTGTTATTTCTTTTGTTTCTTGAAATACATGTTTTACATTTACATTTACATTTACATTTACGTTTACATTTACGTTTACGTTCTATTGTGTAAAATTTGTCATTAAAATTTGTAAAAAAAAAAAGAAAAAGAAAATATTGAGGAACAGTAAAGAGAGAGAGAGTTTTGTGGTGTGGCAAAGCAGTAAGAAAATAGTTTTTAACCACAATTTACTCCGAGTTAAGATATTGAGAAGACAAATTGTAGTAATGAAGACCAAGGCGTTTAGGACTTGAAATATAACTTCTACAGCATTTTTTTTTTTAATAACTTTTTAAATACATTTTTTTGATATCTTGAAATCGCTATATATTGTCCTTTGGCAAATCAACATAACTCAACTTGAGTCTTTTATAGGTTATTAGACGATGGGTTTTGAGGTTATGTAAGGTTTTTCATTCTGGGGCCATTTAAAAGTGAAATAAAACTAAAACGGTTTGAAATTTTGCCAAATTTTGTATGTTTTTGTTCCGAAGTATGAATTGTTTCGATTAGAAATGGAATATTATTTCAGTTATATGACTGTCGCTGCTGGCCTCACTATATCTCATTCGATCGGATCAAATTTCGTGCACTTTTTCGAGTGTATAGCTTTGCATTCGACAATGGCATCATAGACTATGGCCTTCAAATGCTCAATTGTCTCTAATTTGTCGGCATAACACTTTTATTTAATGGCGCCCCATAGAAAATAGTCCAGTCCGATCAATTAACATCACCATTTCGTCTAATTAAATGGCCATCACAGGTTTGACGCAATAAATCGATTGTGGCATGTGATGTGTGGCAAGTTACATTATCTTGCTGCAATAAAACATCGTTCACATCAATATCATGAAAAGCGGGTACAATAAAATTAATTATCATGGTGCGTTAGGTGTCTCCATTGTCCGTAATGGTTGCGCCGTCCTCATTTTCAAAGAAATATGAGCCAATAATGACTCAGCTTCACAAGCCGCACCAAACAGTCGCTCGTAATGAGTGCATTTGCTTCTGTAAGACCTTGTGTGTTGGGTTTCTGAGTTCCAAATACGGCAATTTTGCTTATTAATGTATGCACCAAGATGAAAATGAATTTCATCCGAAAAGATGATTTTTTTTTTTTTGGCAGAATCGACATCATCGTGCAGTTTGGCCCAATAAATCCCAACGTTGCTCACGCGTAAATCTATTCATTACGTTCAGTGGAGATAATATTTTGAATTTGGTGACCGGAATAGAATGAAATGTTTTGAAATGTAAAATTTAATTTTAAGAACATAACCTTACTTTCTGAAATAAATTTAAAAATTTCTTTTTATTTTAATTTTTTTTAATTTCTTTTTATTTCAGGTAACTTGAAACATGATTTCCACATAAAACACATTAGTCTTCTATGAAACGTGAGTAACAACTTCATTTTAAAACGTATTTTTAAAACTTTTTTTATTGTTCATCTTAAAAAAACTGTCACGTTCACGTGTTTCAAACCATAATAGACTGTGATTAAAACCTTAAGAGTCCTAATGATGAAATAAAAAATCAAGAAAAAAAAACAACGTATTTTAAAAAAGAAATTTTGAAGCCGAAAATTATATCTGAGATCTCCTTTAACCTGGCAGTTGTATTCATAATGCCAGCTTTAGATAAGAAAAATTTGAAAAAAAAAAAAATTCATGATTTCAACAAAAAAGAAGCCCAGAAGCTGTCATTAAAACTGAGAAAAACTTTTTAATCGTATTCGTTCACTTTTAAAATACTTTTTAAGCTTATAAAAGAGATTTTTTTTCTTACTTTACTTTTAACAAAAGCCACCGCCAGTTTTGTTTTTTTTTTGTCTTGCAGCTTTCAGCAGGCGGACCAGTAGTCATCTACTTATTGTGAAATACAAATATTTTGTACCCTATATTGGCATAAGTATTTAGTGTTCGTGTGAGTCAGTGTAGTAACTTAAAATCGAGTTTAAGAAACAGCTTTCAGTATGAATATAGTGGTGGTAGTCGTGTAGACTACCCGGGTTCAAACCCTGGCTTAGATATATGGGAAGAAATATTTTTTTGCTCCTCAAATCTGTTCTTCGATGTCGACATAATTAGTGGGTTCCGCCACTCATGTATAAAATTAACACACACAATATGGGTGATGTGAGAAGCTAGGTTGTAATCCTGACTAAATGTAGGATCGGCATCACAGTTAAGTAAACATAGCCTTTGTAAATATTTAAATTGAGCTTCAGTACACTTTTTGTGCGTTTCAAAATTCCTTTAGTTTAACAGATGTAGCTTCAACACGACGGACGTAGCTGAAATGTCAAGGTTGTCTCAAAAATAAATCATCGGCCTTTATGATCCACTCTCAGAACCGACGTGGAGATAAGATAAGATACATAAGTGATCAGTACAACCATTCAGTCAGGATTACAACCTAATTTCTCACACCACTTATGCTGAGTGCATTAATTTTATCCATACGTGACGTGATCTACAGTTTGTAGTCAAATCCGAACGACAGATTTTTGAATAACTTTCCATGGCCATTTTATTTCACTCCAAGAGTTTTAGCCAGAAATCTGCTGAGAAGCAGTTGCCAAAGAAATATTTTTTCATATTTCGCTTGGTTGGAGATGTCTGACTCGAGGTTTGAACACAGGCCTCATGTCTAATAAACCAACATACTACCTATTAGGCTACAATGACTGCAAGGAATTACTTTAACGAAACTCATGTACATCCATCAGCTTTGATACGCTTTTTAAAATTTGCGTAGTCTAGTAGGCAGACCGTTGGCTTATTAAATGTCTATCCAAGACGCAACCCTTAGCTTAGACATCACGTGCAAACAGTTGTTCCAGACTTTGTGTATGAACTTCAAAACAGATGAAGTCGGCGGAGCCTAGTAGTTAGTGTGTTGCCTTATTAGACATGAGGCCACGATTCACACACCAGGTCAGACATCTCCAACAAAACGTGTTCTTTTGTTTTGACGCATTGCTAGTATGAGAGTCGCCGTAGTGTAGTAGGTGGTGTGTTGGCTTAGTAAAACATGAAAAGATATTTCTTTCGGCTTGTTTTTCTCTCAGCAGACTTCTGGCAAAAAGTCTGAGGGTAAATTAAAATTGCCATGAAATGCTTCTCAAAAAATCTGTCATTCGAAGTCGACTTTAAACTGTTGGTCCAGCCGCTCATGTAGAAAATTAACGCACACAACATAGCTGACATGAGAAGTTAGGTTGTAATCCTGGCTAAAGGGTTGTAATAACCAATTAAGTAAGTAACTTTCAATATCCTCTACTATATTATAGGGTATCTCACATGTACTATAAGCGTAACGACCGAGTTTTTTTTTTGTTGTTCTCTTATATTGATTCTTAATAAAACGATGAAAACGAATGTAAATGAAGAGAATAATAATAATCAGACAGATAATGATGATAATGTTATCCAAATATTTATTCTTTTCTTTATTTTATTAATAAAGTTTTCTATAGATTTGCCAGTAATCATCGCCAGCAGCACTATTCTTTAACCAATCTTTGCTTTCTTATAATCTGGCGAGAGACAATATTTAATTATTAATGGCTGGATGGCTGGATGGCTGGCTGGCTGATTGGCTGGCTGTTGTTATAGCCTGGGCCTGAAAGTATTTATTTAATGTGTCATTAAGTAAAGGTTAATGGCATACTGATTTCAGAATTTCCTTTTATTCTTAATTATTTATCGTTTATGGTTGACATGGCTTGGTTGTCTTTTTGTACGTACCAGTCATGTTCCATGTTCTCCATGTTCTCCATGTACAAATAAATCTTTATAGAGGAACGCGCGCGCATTTGCTTAATCATCTTCTAGTGTAGACAGATCATGTCGAAATAAGTAAATAACAATGCACTCACTTACTTACATACAAAATTTACTTACTCAACTTAACGCATCTCATTTCTTCTTGGTCAAATAATTCTTATTGAACCATCTTAACCATCAACGCAGGCAAACATGGTCAGATCTTTTAATCTGTGAATTTGTTTTGTTTTGTTTTGTTTTGTTCTCTGTTGTTTGTTTGTTTGTTTGTTTGTAAATATTTTTATTTGCTTAAGCCTGGAAGAAAAACTCAAACCAGAACCAGAACCAGAACAAGAAACTTTCATTCATTTAGCACCTCATGCAGACAGGCAATAACTCATTTAGACACACAATTAGTCTGACCAGCAACAATTCATCTTCTCTTTCTCTTTTCTATTCACATTCATCGCCTGTAATATCTTCCTCTTAGACGTTGTTTACTCACACAACTTTGTAATCATTCTTATCGCCATCATTGCCATCATCAGCATTATCATTAACGTCATTAGCAACGTTATTATTAGACGTAACCATCATAATATTGACGGTCCAGTGGCCGTAGGCAATTTAGCCAAAGTAACGTTCATTGTTGGTAATTGTTACTTTGGCCAAAGAATTGTGTCTAATCATGTTGATACCGGTATTCAGTAAAGGTTTCTATAAATAAGGCTTCTATAGAGCAGGTCAATACTGTTAATAAAACACACTACAATAGCTCTTTCGATTATACATATAACCTTTAGTCAGGATTACAACCTAGTTTCTCACACCACTTATGTTGAGTGTATTAATTTTATACACAAGCGGTAGGTTTGAAGTCAGCCCCAAAGGACAGTTTTTTGAGAAACTTTTTCATGGCAATTTTATATACTCGTAGAGTTTTTGCCCGAAGGAGGTATTTTTTCATATTTTCGTTTTGTTCGAGATATCTAACCTGGGGTTTGAACCGTGGGCTCACGAACCTAATAAGCTAAAAACACTATCTACTACAATAAAGTGACTTTAGTAGCGCTTTCGAAGGTACGCATCGCACTAATTGGTACCAGAGAGGCGTATTTTTTGGCTTTAAAACGACATGTTTATTTACAGGGGGCAACCCTTGTTTAGGTTTCCAAATATGGACTTGTAGTCTGTTGATCTGGAGGTTCCGTATGAGAACTTTGGGGGTGTATACGGATGATTTCAAAATACTGGGCAGAGTGGTCTGTGGAATATATAGGAAACATCCCAACATTAGACTTTCGTATAGGCTGCCCAACTGAAAGGCTGCGACCAGAACACTAACGAACATCACCGCGACATCTGTTCGAGTCTGTGAATACTGGGTAAAGGGATATCGTAGGAAATTGCATTATAGATGAACTGGTGCGTAGCTCATAATCTCAGCCATTTTATGAGGCATATATGTTCCGATCAATTAGGCAATCATTTTACAGAGCCAGTCAAGTTCGTTCGGAGTTCGAGTATCGTTCGTCCAATATTGCTTGTCTCTTTTCAACTCATATGGATAACCAGCGTACTGACTAATTGCTTTATGTTGGTAATCTAATGCACTATTACGGCTCTCTCGCCGTTCTGTTAAAAAAAAAAGCTGCCGATAGATTTCGATAGATTTCTTATTTTCTCAAATGACTTCTACAAGAGCTGAGCAGGTTTTCAAATGCTTAGGGGAAAATTTACGTCGACACACTCTTTGAAGTAATTTTATAAAAAATTCTCTAACACCGTCGAATAGCATGATCCTAATGGCCAACTGATTACAATGGACCTTGATAATCTTTAGCGAGGAGACTTCTCATGCAATAACGCCAAAAAACGCTTGTGTTATGTGATGCGCGGAACCACACACTGTTTATAACGACCACAGCGCTTTGAATACGTCCTAACTGGTTCTTCCAGAGTTAATTTAGAAAAAAAAACAGCCCAATTAGACCTCCAGACCACAATGTGCAACAGTTGCAGTCAGTTTTTCCGGAAGTAAAGGCTTTCAGATATGAGTTATCCAAGCCCCATATACGATAATTTTGTTTGTTGATGTATCCAACTATTGAGATATGGTTTGTATCGATCAAGAAACCTCTTGCTTAAAGCAATTCGGTCCGAAATTCTACATAAGAATCCTTTTCTATCACACACGAAAAAAGGGATTTTTGAATAACTCGTCATCAGTTATCAGAGGCTAATCACTCTACTTTTACCCAACTTCAGCAAGGGTTAAGCAGTGAAATGTATGGGTAACAAGGATCTTAAAACTCTACCAGGGTCAATAGTAGATATCTGATGGTAGTACTGTTCCATTAGTAAGCATCATAAAAATAAGGAAGTCATGTACGCAACTTACAGCTCACCTTCTATGGGTAAAATCTCTTGTGACACCTAAAGGGTTAATGACACCGCAGGCTACTCTCTAAACAGAAAACAAACAATTCTTAGGAACAATAAATAAAATTCCTCTCCATGGGTTCTTAAATAAAAAAAAATTTGTGTCAACATTGAATAAAATTTGACACTTTTGAACCGTTAAATTTGGAGAATAAAACAAAAACAAAAACAAAAACAATAGAAAACGTAATAAAATTGGTCAATAAAATCCCCCATCGTACTTAAACCAGTTCCATTCGGAGAAAAACGATAAATTCTGTAATCACATGAGACAGGAGACATAAACCCTTCCATTTCTGTGTTTTCTTCTTCTTCTAAACTCGATACAAACACCACAAGCACGTGTTTTTTTAATTAAGAAAAAAAAAAAAACGAATAAAAATCAAAAAAAAAAAAAATGAAGTGAGACGGACATTAAGAACGAAACAGGAAAAACAAACGATATTTTGCAGGTGTTTACAAACAAATCATTCACAAACTAAAAAAAAGGCCTTCAGGGCAATAGAGGGGGACTTCTCACACACCGACGGACGTACAAGAGAAGTTGTGTGAAAATGTTTAGTCATGTTGTCAAAATCAATTAATAAACGATCATGCTGGCTGCTGGGGTACTGCAGTGGGGTTTTATGTTGAACAGTTCTTAAGAGCCAGTGAGCGGCTAATGAAATTATTTATTACAGAGACAACAACAAACAAGAGATTTTAATTAAATTGTTAACAATTAATCTTAAAAAGTGGTAATTTGATCTGGCATACTACCACATAATTTATGCGTCACAAGAAAGCTTGGCATTGTGAGGGAAGGTTGTTGTATGCAGATGGTTTTAAAGCTCTTTTATGTTGAATCCTAGGCGTTAATATACGACATTTAGATAAAAATGTTTTACTAGCATTGTAATACGGTCATTTAGTCATTTCATAGTTCATATATTTAAGGAACAGCATATATAGGGTGGGTCATTTAAAGGTTTAAATTTAAAAATGCAATAAAACAAAAGCGGTTTGAAGTTCTGTCAAAAAATTTTTTTTTTGTTGCGAAGTACAATTAGAAATCGAATAGCACTTCATTCACGTGGTTGCCGCTGCTGTCCTCATAGTACCTCATTTTTTGAGTGTATTTGGTCGTATCTCGGCAATGGCATCACGAATGTTGGCCTTTAAAAATTCAATTGTCTATGGTTTGTCTGCATAACACTTTTCTTTAACGCCGTTCCACAGAAAATAGTTCAACGGCGTCAAATCGCTGCTTCTTGGCGGCCAATTAATATCACCATATCGATTAATTAAACGCTTCTCAAACGTTTGATGCAATAAATCGATTGTGGCATGAGATGTATGGCAAGTTGCATCAGCCTGTTGAAACCAAACATCGTTCAGATTAATACCATGCAAGGTGGGTGCAAAAAAATTGGTTATCATGGTGCAATAAGTTTCTCCATTGACCGTAATGATTAAGCCATCCTCTTTTTCTTAGAAATATGGGCCAATAATGTCTCAGCTTCATAAGCCGCACCAAACAGTCGCTCGTAATGGATGCATTGGCTTTTGTAAGACCATGTGTGAGTGTTCTGAGCTCCAAATACGGCAGTTTTGTTTATTAACGTATTATTAACGTATTATTTCAGCTATCCCACTACCACGATTGGAAAGAGGACACTCTGGACTACCATTTACATATAGTCTGTATGGTATACTATTTCTTATATCTTCCAAAATGGCCACTGATCTTCTAGAGAATTTTCAATAAAAAAAAAACTTGATAGTTTCAAAGCCAATTTTCACAATACCCCATATCACTTTATGTGGTACTATGTCGCTGATTATATTAAAAGGCCTTGGAACCTGCCCTCGAGTATGATATGGTACTCCTACACCTAGTATATGCCCTAAAATTAGCTTCTAAGCAAGTGACCTTCTTCAGATGGATACTGTTAAACCTCTAACAGTGCTCTGTTAAGTGCAAATTTTGTTCTGTTAAGAGCAAATTCTGCTCCGTTAATGCCAAATGTGGCGCTGCTAAAATTTATGGATTGCGTCTTGGATTTTCAAATTCGAAATTTTGTTCACACACATATTTATTTATCCCTTCAAGAGGAGGCTCCTATTTAAACGCGAATTGGCATGTTCTGCTGCATCCATATTCCTTCTTAAAAGGTCCATCTATATGTCAAATACTCCTGATTTATTTTATCTTATTGTGTGTTGTAAATGATAATGATCAAAATCGTAGTCATAAGTTTTCTCATATCCAAGTGGTCGTTTCAAATTAAAACCATTTGGCAACGTAAGACGCCTAGAATTTCAAGCATTTTAAACTCCGATCGGTTATCTGGTTATACTGTAGTGATTCAGTTGTTACGAGCAATTGCTTAGGAGTTAACTTTGCGAAGGGGAATTCCCTATAACTAGTTTGAATGCAGCCAAAGGCCGAAAATACTCTGCAAAACCTGTAAAAAAACTGTATTGAACCTGTAGTGACAAGGAAGAAATTGGGATTGTTGAATATTCTCTCCATTATTGTTCTGAACTTGGAGATCAGGAATAAAAAATTTATTTTGAAAATCTTTACCATTGTAAAATTGTTCGAATAGCCGAGAGATGAAAGCATTCTGGTACTATAGGCATATTGTACAATACGTACGTTGTAGGGATGCCAATCGGGAAATTCCGAAACCCGAATCCCGAAATCCCGGGATATTCGACCTTTTTTCGATCCCTATTTGTCTGGAAAAATCCTGGAATTTCGGGATCGGAATATGGAAATCCCGAATCCCGGCAACCCTAGTACGTTGGTAGTGATAACAAGACCCTTGCTTGATTGGATCATAATTGGACCTCGAAGCTTCAGAGCGCTAACTGAAATCTGTCAATCAATAAATCATGAATTTTCATTTTAAGAATCTTGTACGGCCGTTCATAAACATAATCTTACTTAATAAAAAGAAATGTAAACTGTTTTGAACTTTAAGTTCTTTTATGTTTTTAAGTTCATAAAGAACACTTCCGATGCTTTATGAAAAAGCAAAAGAAAAAAAAATAAACAAATCCCGACATTTAAACAAAACGTTTTCATTTAAAATTTTCATTCATTTTCCCCCATTAAATAATACCACCTACATACATGCATACAGCCATACATACATGCATGCATACATAAGCAGTAAATAAATGGAAACCAGAACCACATGAACAAATTATTTTCGTTTTTTTTCTTTTTTTTTTTTTTTTTTAATTAAATTTGAAGATTATTATCGCAGATGTAGTAGATCACCCAAGAATTAAGAAACAAAAAAAAAAAAATCACATGAGCCTCTATAAACTTTAAATCTTATGAATAAAAATGTGCGTTTACATTTACAAAAAAAAAAAAAAAAAAAAAAAAAAAAAAAAAAAAAAAAAAAAAAAAAAAAAAAAAAAAAAACCGACGAGTAGAAAAAAAAAACCAAACAAATGCATCATGTGCATATGCATGTGCATGCTGATGCACATGATGATGCACATGATGATGCACATACATCATAGGAAAAGAAATAAACCCACTGCCAATTACAAACTTTTTTTAATTCAATATTAATAATGACTACATACATACATACATACATACATACATACATACATACATACATATGTATTTACAAAATGATAATGAACAACAACATCATAATTATTGTAAAATTATTTGTTGTTGTTTTTTCATCCAACTTTTTTAAAATTCAAATAAAATTGCCGCCAGTAATGAATGCTGAAAGACAAAGAGAGAGAGGAAGAGAGAAAAACCATGTAAAATTATAATTTAATATGTGCAGAGCTGGGATGCTTTGGAAATATTACAACAGAATTTAAAATCATATGCTGCTGTAGGGTATGCTATGCTATGCTATGCTACACAGTCGATTTTCAACTTGACTTTTGACATTGAATTTGTGCTGCGCAGCAGTTGCTACAATAGTCAGAGGAAGTTGGGCCTCTAACCTAAGGCGAAAAAAAAGTAGAAAAATTAAATACAGAAAATCATGTCCAATTTCAACAAAACAATCAATTTTTATTCTCTTCTATTTGATCAAATGCTTCGTGCCAATGATAAAATATGAATAAAAAAAAAAAACTTCAACTCGTTGCAAGCAAAAATGTTAATTTATCTTCATGTTAAATTAATTATGAAAATAATTATTTTTGTTTTTCCTTTTCATTTTTGCCTTAAAATATAGGAGGCTCTCCTCACTTCTGGTCCTTACTGTTCTTTGATAAAATTTTTTTGTATCTTTCTTCAGCCTAAAGAAGCTTAAAAAAAGCATCAAAAAACTCGTAAGAAACTCTGCATGAGGCAAAATAACTGACAAAAAAAAAAAAATAACGCACACCAAATTTATCGGACTTTAAACGAAATGCAGACTGTAAATGAATGAAAACTTTTGCAAGAAATTAATACCAAAGGAAGTTTCATAATTTCTTGTATTTTTTTTCTTGACGTGACGTAAATCTATATCGCAATCTATATACTGGAAGAAAACATTTTTTAAAGCCAAACTATTGTTAAAATTGCGTTCAACGCTTGGTTGTTGATTGCAATGCAACTCTGCGTAACTGTTACCTGACTAAAAACGAAATTTCACTGTGCCTGTGACAGCAGAATATTGTAAATCCAACACTCAGGGCTTGAAAACATTAACGCTTTTTAAGAATGATGACCGCCATAGTCTAGTAAGTAATATATTGGGTTATTAGACGTGGACCCAAAAGTTCAAAACTCAGATATGACATCTTGAAGAATCTTCTGAAAATAACCCTCATAGTAAGCTAATTGCTATGAGGAAAAATTCTTAAATCAGTCGCTTGGACAGCAACAATTTAGATGGTGTCAGAAATCTAAGGTATTTGGATTATCTATGATGATAATGATAATGGGTTATAATGACCAATCATGTATATGTGGATCTAACCTGTAGAAGATGACGCCTCTTTTATGTCGTCTATGGGTCCAAATTTTGATCAAAAATCACACTCACATGGCAAAAGTGAACTTTGAATTGAACAACCAAAGACGCAAACCCACACTTTTAGCAGCGCCATTTTTTTGCCTTTTACAGGCTAAAATTTGAATTTGTTGAAATGTACGGGGATGGTTGGTGGGAAATGGAGGAGACTAATTTTTCAGCTAACAATGCTATCTTAAGGTCAATTTTTTTTCTTCTGTTAAGACAAAATTTTTGCTCTGTTAACGCCAAATGTGGTGCTGCTAAAATTTATGGATTGCGTCTTGGATTTTCAAATTCGTATTCATCTTCACACACACGAATGTGTTCCGCTCTCAAAAGTATAATCAATCAGAAAAATATAATGATGGTGAGTTGCTTTAAATAAGTTCTGTTGTTCTTGTTACTGCTTAGAATATAAATTCTCATTGTTCTTAGGTGGGTTAAAGGGCTTTCATAAATTTTATCCATTGTGGATACCTAGTGGATATCTAGTGCTATAATATGGCTTTCCTTTCATTTTTTTCCCTTGAAAGCTCTGTCTTTTTACGAATTTTTTCGGTTCCACATGTGCTGAGCACGTCCCTTTCTACGAATGACTTGGAACTTCAACCTCGATTATAGTTTATGTTATACCATCCTAACCTTTCCTAAACTTATGACCTACTCAATTACATTTTATCAGCCGAATTTACTGCTGAAAACTGACTCTACATGTAAAGAACACTCTACGCAATACTACTACGTCCTGAGATTAATATTTGAGCTCGGATTGAACAATTCGCGGTACTTTTAAGTTTTACATTTCCTCTTGACTCGATTGATTCAAACCTCTCAATATTTTGAGCAGACAGATGAGCCATCTCAGTGAACTTATTACATTCATACATATTTGACCTAGCTTTTCACACCACTGATGTTGTGTATGTTAATTTTATACATGAGTGGCGGGACCTACAGTTTAAAGTCGACTCCGAACGACAGATTTCGGAGAAACTTGTCATGGCAGTTTTATTTCTTCTATGAATTTTTGCTACAAATCTGCTGAGAAACAGTCACCGGAGATATATTTTTCATATCTCGTTCGTTGGAGATGGTTTACCTGTGGTTTGAACCGCGGTCTCATGTCTAACAAGCCAACATACTATCTATTAGACTGCGGCGATTATAAGTTATAAAGTTTCCATAACAAAAGCATAAAGGAACTCAAGATTATGGCATTACTTGTAAATTATTTAAATTTCTGTGACAAATGACGTCACGGAAAGAATTTTTATTGGTTAATAATTTCCAGCAGCCTTACTTTAGTTAGTTAACGGGTATTCAAGACAAAAACTGCATTGAAATTTAGGTTCTCAACCTTTTCTTATAAGGATGAAAACCCCGCACATGTTGTTAATGTTGTTGGGCATATTGGAAGCCGGAAACGGGTTTTAATTTCAGCATAAACTTTGGTGGAATATTAGGTATTCATCTCCTGGTTTGCTTGCAAAGGAATAATAGAATGACAGGCTGAATGTATTCACTCTTTTAAAAGCCTGTCTTTACAAAGAAAGAAAAAAAATTGCCACTTTGAGCAGCAACAAAAAAAAAAAATTTTTTTTTTGAATTGAAACTCTCTAGCAAAGACACAGAGAAACGGTGACTTCTTGAACTGCATGTTTCCAAAATGAAATGCCGAAAATAAAAAGGACCAGTAGTTGTTTTTATTGTTGTTGTTAATGTTGCTTGAATGTTTCAACTGAAGACTGTAAAATAAAGAATATTTTTGTTGTCTTTTGTTGTTGTTGTTGTTGTATTTGGTTTGCTGTTAACATAAACATTGAGCAACATAATGTTGCTGCCAATTTCTTATGGTTTTTGTTTGATTCACTGTGGCACGATCAACAGTTAAAGCAACAACGGCACCACCAGCAGCCGTAGTCACTGCTACAGCCACATTAAACTAAACCGCCAGTAAAAAAAAGTAAAAAAGAAAAAATTGAAGGGAGATACAGAAAATAAAATCCAGAAGAAAAGCAGCTGCTCAAGGAATAAGTTTTTTTTGTTTTTTTGTAAATCAAATGCGAAAAACATTTTCTTTTGCTCTGTGTGCTGTCTGTACTTCTTTCTTGCCGTAGTTCTGCTACATTTGTTTCATGCTTTTTGCGCTTTTCCTTAAAGGTTATGGTCCAGAGTTTTTTTCCTGCTTTGTTTTTTTCTCCTTATGTTGTGGCTGCGGCATTTGCAGATTCTTCACAGAGATACCACAATTGCAAAAAAAAAAAAAGAAAGAAAAGAAGTAAAGAAATGAAAATAAAAACAAAGAAAGAAAGACATGCATACCGGTACCCAAGATTTGAAATTTTTGCAAGACGGTCAAAAAGTCACCCTGTGCCTAGGGCCTACAAAAGGAAACTTTTTATTCTCTTATAAGTCTAATGACGGTTTAAAAGTGTCACTGTAATAAGGTGGCCAGAGAAATTTGAGAAACTTATGTCTGCTAGACCAAGGCATTCGGGGAAACAATTGCTCAAGGCTTCCCTAAAAACGTCCAATAACGGTATGGTTTCAAACATGGTAGAGGTCATGTTCCAAACATTTTCCATGTTTGGCTACCGCAATCACATAAAGTCTAATATACAGTCTAGGAGGCTCGAAACCGAAGTCTAGGAGATTCGCAAAATTAGCAAATCAATGGCGAGAGAACGTGAAAAGGGATAATAGACGTCCAAGCTTATCTCAAAAGAAAACTTCAGAGGGTCTTCAACCTAAACCTACTAAGGGCGACAGGACAGTTACAGAGGAGATGTTCGATAGTTTCTAGCTCTTCTTCGTCACAACATGCCCTGTCCCTGTACCAGATCCTTGTCAGCGATGTAATCTCGCAATGCCCTGTTATGAAACCAGCCTCAGACTAGTCTTATTTAAGCCCAGCAGTAAACCAGCAGGCAATAGATATCTAGATACATAACATCCCGATCCATTCCCCCAACGCCTCTGCTCTTCCCCCCTGATCCATCCAGTGATCAGGCCATATTGGCAGATTGGGACCAACATTTAAATCGCCCTCAGAAAATGAACCTAGTCTAGCGAGAGCATCCGCCATCTCATTGCCAAGTATATCGCTATGACCCGGAACTCAGCATAAACGGATTCCATCTGGTCCAAAGGTCCTTAAAGACTCTTTGCAAACAAGCCGTGATTTACACCAGACCGACGCAATGGCCCTTACAGCAGCGTGATAGTCAACATAGAACATATAAAACACGATTAGGATTCCTTTGGTTTTTTTCCCATTGCCAGTAAGAGTGTTCGCTTTTTTTTATTCAGAAAAGGCATCCCATTTTAGGCAGTTGGTAACTAGTTGGAGGCTTAAATGCAATACAGACTTTGAAATAAGTTTTGAAGGTTGGAAGTTCAAGTGTGTCATAGAAACGTAGATTAAACTGTGTCAGTGTGTAGCGTATTAAATTAACCACTAAGACAATACGATTTTTTTTTGTTTGTGATTATTTCTTTGGTCTGCTTCTTTTTCTTTTTCCTTTCATGGTGAGTTTTTTTTTTCTGGGCTTTCATTCTGGAACCTTTGAAATATTTAAGCCAAGTAAAGATCATTGACTTTAAATTAAAGACCCTTCTCTCTCTCTCTCTCTCTCTCTCTCTCTCCCTCTGTCGTTTGCTTGATTTTTTTTCCACTAAAATGATCATGAGCAATTTGGAGAAGACAAAGATGACATTGTCAGTTTGCCTTTGACTTGCTTGGATGCCAGGAAAATGCCATTAAAAGACCATTAAAATCAAAATAAAAAAGAAGGAATTGTAATAAGAAAACAAAAGACAAGAAGTATTTGGCACAGATAAATATTAAAAAATATTTTTAGTGCCGAAAAAAAAAATTAATTTTTTTTCTGTTCACAAACTGTGATTAGCCCTTCAGCTTAAAGTTAAATTCGTGAAAAAATTTTTTTTTTTTTATTTACATACTATTTTAAAAGACTGTGGCATGTTGCTAGTTTTGTTTTTATATTCTCAGATCGTTTTCCGATAACAACAGTGCACACACTGTCACATTTAGTACCCAGTGTTGTATATTGTCTTAGCCACACATAACTCCCTGAGTTTTACTAGTAATTCTGTTGGATAAAATGCGTGTTTAAATCTTGAGTTTCATTCATTCTGATTGTTGTTGTTGTTGTTGTTGTTGTTGTTGTTATTAGAAAGGGTTTTGCGGAAGTTACATAAAACTTTGTAACCAAAAAAAAAGTGGCCTTTTATTGTTGAAAAAATTTTTCAGGAAAACTACAAAAACAAATCAATTTTCTACGAAATTGTTTTTCAGAAACAAGAAGAATACCAGCAGCATAGAATGTATTACACGGTTGTGGCATATTTTTCCTAGAAAGTGTTAACGTTTCTAGCATAGTGTTGGTCGTGGGTCGTCGTCTTGGCCAAAAACGTGTTTAAAAGCCATTTCAAATGACACATAAAAACATGCATGCGAGTAAATAAATATTTATGAGACTTCTTACTCTTTTTCTAATATTTTGAATTTCAAATGAACTTGACATGAGATATTCTAATGAAGTAGAAGGGTACACTTTGCATATTTTAGGTCATTAGAGTATAATGTTTTGAACATATTAAGACTTAATGAAGCATATTTGTTTAAAACAATTTTTAATAACAAAATGTATCGTTTTTGTTGTTGCTTTAAACATTTTTATAATTTGCAAGTCTCAGTCAAAAGCATGGTGGAGAGCGTATCCAATCTTAAACAAAATTTCAATTTTTTCCCTCTACATTATATTACAAAAATTTAAATGGCATGTTTTGGCATATTTGTTTTTAGGAGCATATTTTTATTTGTTTTATTTATTTTTTATATGTTGTTTTAATTGTTTTATTCATAGAAGCAAAATTTTTTTCTGGTGTTGGTTTCTATTTTTTACAGCATATTTTGGCATATTTGTCTTTAGGTGCATATTTTTACTAGTTTTGCTTTGAAAAGTTAACTTTTTACTTCTATTACAGTGATAATTCGATTTTCCAAAAGAATATTTATGCTTTAGAGTATATTTTTACCTACTTTACCTACACATGTTATTGGTTGCTTATATGAGCATATTTTCTTGATAATAGTTTTAATATTTTTAATCGCATATAAAATATTGACATAAACGTGTCAAATATTTGCTTTATTACTCATATAAGCACATAAATGCAAGTCAAATCATAAAATGCAAGTCATGATTAATACAATGCAAGTCATCGTCCAAAAAGCGCAAGTTATCGACTAAAAAATGCAAGTCAACAATCAAAAAAATTCAAATCCTCGACTAAGTACTGCAAGTGATCGTTCAAAAAATTTAAATCATCTACCAAAAAGTGAAAGTTATCAACCAAAAAATGCAAGTTATCGATCAAAAAATATGTCAGTTACCAAAAAAATGCTAGTGATTGGTTGAAAAAAGTGCAAGTCATCGTAAAAAAAATCTTGTCATTGACCATTGATCATTGGCCAAAAACTGTAAGTCATCGACCAAAAAAAAAAAAAAAAAAAAAAAAAATGCAAGTAAACAACCAAAAAATGCAAATCATCGACAAAGAAACGCAAGTAATTTTCCAAAAAATTCTAGACATCGACCAAAAAATGCAAATCATCTTCCAAAAAATTTCACACGTCAATAAAAAAAAAAATGTCTGTCTTCGACAAAGATTGCAAATCATGATCGAAAAAATGCAAGTTATCGACTAACAAATACAAGTCGTTGACAAAAAAAAAAAAAATGTAAGTTATCGACCAAAAAAATGCAAGTTATCGGTCAAAAAAGTGCAAGTCATCGCCTAAAAAGTGCATCGACACAAAACATGGAAGCCATCCACAAAAAAAGCAGTCATCGTTTGAAGAAAACAATTAGCTTCGTTGCCTATCTCCTAAGTATCGCCTTAACCGTAAGGAGGCTGTTTTGGAGTTGTTGATATCATGGCTATCCAGCCCACTGGGTCCATTTCCCCTACAAGTCGCCTTTTTTGAAAGAATACTTTTTTTTTTGGCTCATTTGAAGAAAACGGTTAACTCTATCGCCTATGTTTCTGATCCAAAGGAACGTTTGACCGTAAGGATACCCTGATACCATGGCTATTCAGTCCACTAGGTAGATCAGATGTGGGTGTCATTCATATCCAAAGGGCTTGACTTATTACAATAATATGAATGACGCGTATTGCTGTCAACTGCAAGAGGGTAGATAGGGTTAGAAGATAGAAAAAGAATATCGTTAATGAGAAGAAGATTTAAATGAACAGTGAAATCAGTCTTTAAAAAAATTTGAGATCCGAGAGTGTGTACCTATTGCATTCTGCCATCATATGAACGTGGTACGTAACTTTTCAATCTTCGCTGTTGGAACAGACTTTGTTGTAGTTGAGGCATACATTTTTTTTAAATTATATCAGTGAATATGCTCTATTTAAAGTCGATTAAAAAATGAAAACGAATTGCATTATTAATTGCCCGCGCTTTCATTCAAGCATTTATCTTCCATGAGCATAAAAGTTTAACAATGTTACTGCGGTTGTGTGCATTAAAAATTGCAACAAAAAAAAAATTGGTTGGAAAAACAACAGTTTCTTTGCGATTTTTTTTTTTTCGTTTTAACCGCAATGGAAATTTTTGGTGGAAAAAAAAAGAAAAACAATAGAAAACCCCAAAAACCATTTTCTCCCGTAATTTTTTTTCCATGTTATCGTTGTCTGGTAGAGCAACAGCAAAGCTCTTTTCCTTCTTTTCTATTTTTTTTTTGTTGGTTTTTTTTGTTGTTTAAAATGTTTAAACAAATGAATGATTTTGTTTTTGTTTTTCAATTGTTGTGTGTTTGGTTTTGTGATAACAAGGCATGTTGTGGCATGTTTTTAAAAATTTATCAATTTGTTACCATCTCTATAAGACACCATACCACAACACACCACACCACTGGTTTCGACATGATCTTTTTCGGGGAGTTTTTTCTTCTTTGTTTTCTTGTTTTCCTTCTCTATTCCTCATTGCTTTTAACAATTGTATTCAAAACCAAAACCAACCAATCCAACCCACCGCCATCCTAAAATGCTCTTTTTAGCCGTTTTAGAAGCTTTAACAGAAGCTAATAAAACCTCCAGTTCCAATGGTTTTAAGCAACAACAACAACAACTTGAACAAATGCATGCATGGGGCTTAGCCATAAGATACTGCGTACCATCAGCCACTAAGTTAAACTAGTCTCTGGTCTTTGATTCTTGTATTGTCAGTAAATGTGTCTTCCTAACTATTGTGAATAAAAAAAGTTTTCTTCGCTTTGTTTTGGCCATGTTAACCAAAAAAAAAAAAAAAAATGTGGGGGGCTAGTTCGGTTGTTAGATATTTTCTTGAAAGTGTTTTATAAGCCAGTGGTGGTAATAGCAGTAGTAGTCGTAAACCGCATATAAGAAAATTGAAACCATTTTTAGGTATCTTGGCAAGTAAAACAACAACAACAACCACAGCACAAAAACAATTACAAATACAAATTAAAATCTAAAAAAAATTAAATCTTTTTGGGCAACCCTCTCTCTCATTTTTGTTTCCAACTTGCGTTTTCCTTTGAAAAATGGCAAGAGCAAATCTGGAATACAGGGCTCCCTGTTTTCTCTGGAAATTTGACATTTACTTGCCGTTATGAATCAAATGTTTACTACGAGGAAGCTGTCATATAACACTTGAAATAAGTATTGCTGCTATGGATGTCAACCGTATGGACTAATAACTTTAGAATATCGAGTGCCCAACAGCAAGGGGAAAAAACTTAAAAACGACAAATCAGTTGCCGAAATAACTACTAGCCTACTGAAGTACTTGTTCTAGTCCTACCCAATAAAAGAGTTGTGCAGCACCATGGGAACTGGTATGGTAAGGAACTTTCGATGTACATGAACACCTATTTACAAGAGGAGAGGACTAGAAGCTCACATACATACATAACATAATTGGTCATTACAAGTCTACAGTCAGGATCACAACCTAGCTTATCACAGCACTTATGTTATGTGTTAGAGGCGGGGGACCTACAGTTTAAAGTCAACTCCGAGTAACAGATTTTTTTTTGAGAAACTTTTCATAGCAATTTTATTTATTTGCAGACTTTTTGTTAGAGATCTGGCGATAATTTTTTCATATTTTCATTTTGTTGGAATTGTTTGAGCTGGGGTTTGAACCCTGACCTTACGTCTGAATAGCTAACACAATACCTACACGTGTGTGAAGATAAATTCGAATTTGAAAATCCAAGACGCAATCCATAAATTTTAGCAGCGCCGCATTTGGCGTTAACAGAACAAACTTCGGCTCTTAACAAAACAAAATTTACCCTTAACAGAGCACTGTTAACTGTTTAACAGCGGCAATAAGTAGTTTAATCTTCTACTTTGCAATTATTAAAGACTATTGACATGAAGTTTAATTCTCATTATGATCATTATTATTTGTAAACAATAATGTTGAAATGAAAGGGATGAATGGTGCAAATGGAGGACGGAATTATTCCAGTGGACTGCCATGTACATGTAGTCTGTATGGTGTACTATTTCTTATATCTTCCAAAATGACCACTGATCTTCTAGAGAATTTTCAATCAACAAATTGATAGCTTCAAAGCCAATTTTTACAATACCATATCACTTCATAAGGGACAATTTTGTTGATTACATTAAGAAGCCTTAGAACCTTCCTTTGAGTATGATATACTACTGGTATTTGTCCTAAAATTAGCTTCTAAACAAGTGGGCTTTCTCAGATGAATACTGTTAAACAGCTAACAGTGCTCTGTTAAGTTGCAAATTTCTGTTTGTTAACGCCAAATGTGGCGTTGCTAAAATTTATGGATTGCGTCTTGGATTTTCAAATTCGAATATATCTTCTCATCATCTTACGGATTTTATATTCACTGTAGACTGTGAATACCCCTAATAATAATTTTTTTTTGTATTTGTGTTGCATAATTGCGTTATTTTACACAATTTTATCATGCAACTCTGATAATTTATGGCGTTTTGAAATAAAAAACAAAAACAACAAAAAAATCTTACCAAAAATCGACCAAAAAAATTCAATACCAAAGCAATTAAATTTCTTCTTTCTGCAATTCGTAATTCTTCTTCAATCTGTAGCAACGCAAACGCATGAGTATTCATAAATTTATTAGCGCAACCCAGTGAGAAGAGTATCTTCTTTCTATTCGATATGAAAACGATTTCATTGGTATTTTTTTGAAAATTTATATTCTATTTCTTAATTGTTTATTTTTATTGCCATTTGTTAAGTAAATATTTAATTTATTTCATTAAAATTCTTTGCAATAAGCAGAGCTAAACTAATTACATTTTTTTGTTGTTTTCGGGCAATTAAAAAAAAAACGCAATAATTTTGGAAATTTTGTAACATCGCATATGAAATTTATTTTTTTTTGCTTGAATTTATTAATGGAGAAGGCTTTTGGAAAATTAATTCATTTTTGTATGGAAATTTAATCAATTAGGTTGGCAAATTTGGTAAATGATTGCCACCATGTGCCCTAATAGGCCGTACATGGAGAGTTAATATTTTTTAGGCGACTTCCTCTCAACAACTTCCCTAAAATCAAAAATAACATCGCCATGAAAAGTCTCTGAAAAATCTGTCGTTCGGAATCGACTTTAAACTCTAGGTCTCACCACTCGTGTATTGTACAATATTGTAATAACCAGTTAAGAAAAATCATCATCTTAGCCACAAGTCTTCTGGCAAAAACTGGGAGAATGAATAAATTGCCATGAAAGTTTTCTCAAAATTCTGTCATCCGAAGTCGACTTTCTTCGATAAAATTAACACACACAGTATGAGTGGTGTAAGAGGTTAGGTTGGAATCCTAACTAAAGTCTTATAAGCTGACCAAATATTAAGCGAACATTTTTTCTGATATCTGCTATCACCTCATGTCATTTTTTTTCAATTCTTTAATCGAGGCGACCGCATTCTATTCCACTTATTAGGAGCGGTGACATTTAGGTTCTCCCTTATAGTGAAAGAATCCAAACTGTAATTACAGCTACACCATTCACAAACACTCAAACAGTCTCCGTAGTTTAGTAGGTAGTGTGTTAGCTTATTAGAATTGAGTCGAGGGTTCAAACCACAAAATATAAAAGAAAAATATTTCTTCGTCGACTTCATCTCAGCAGACTTCTGGCAAAAACTCTAAGAGCAAAATAAAATTGCCCTGAAAAATTTCTCAAAAAATCTGTTGTTCGGAGTCGACATTGAACAGTAAGTCCCGCCACTCATGCATAAAATTAACACACACACACCATAAGTTGTATGAGAAGCTAGGCTGTAATCCTGACTAAAACGTTGCAATGACCAATTATGTAGTAACTGTGGCTGATATCAGCCACATAACTCATGCTACTTTTTTTTTGTGTTTCAATTTTATAGATCGAGGTGTCCGCAATGTAGTGTACACTTGTGCTATCAGGAGCGGCGGTATATATAGGCTTTCCCCATATAGAGTCCAAACCATAATTATGGTAACATAATACATAAACGTCAACCAGTACAATAAACACAAAGCAGCAATCTCTGAAAAATAGAATCCATGGGGTGTATACGGAATTTAAAGCCAACGCGACAATATCCAAATTGTTGCTCCAAAGTTGGACAGCAAGTGCTGCCTGCGTTCATTGTGTTTATAGCATAAAGCCATAAAGCATGATGCAACTGCTCGCATATAAAACGAGTTGCTTTTAGTAAAGCTTTCAATTGCAAAAAGAATGCATTCCTTTACAATAATTTCTAGTTTTACTAGAAAATTTAATTCTTTTTCATTTAACTTTTAAACACTCGTACTTATTTTGTAATTTCCGTAATTATTTCATTATTTTTAATTCAATTAACGCCGAATGAATACTTTCAATACAAATTAAATTCCGTTTTTGGAAAATAATTTACAATTGAAATCGAATAATTGAATGGAATTCATTAATTACGTCACATTATTCTTCATTAGCACAATAGAAATTGACGTTTTACAATAGATTTCTAGAGAATGAAGCCATTATAAACGGAAAAAACAAAAACAAAAGGATTTCGTAATAAAATAAATAAAATTAAATAAACAATACTAATAAAACAATAACAATAATATTAAACAATAACAACAACAACAACAACAACAACAACAACATATTCTTACAATTACACAAAATTCAGGTTAATTATTCAGAGATTTCGATTCGTATTTGCAATCAAAATAAAATTAAAAAATTTTTTCTTTTTTGTGAACAACAATAAACACTCAAATTAGAATATAAACAATTACGAAGTAAACAATTTAAAATTTTTTTTTTTGATTTTTAATAAACTTTAAGAAAATATTTTGAAAAAAAAAAAAAAAATTTTTTTTTCAAAAAAAAATTTCAAAAAAATTTTTTTTTTCCAATTTCAACGCTTCAATCAACATTTTAATTCAATTAATTTCGAAATGTAACAACTGCTACAACAACAACATAACGAATACAGCAACAATAATGTGTTATAATCATATTGTATGTCTGTCTATAAAATCAATTTTGTTGTTCACTGTAGCATATTTGATAGTGTAACCCAGCCAGTCAGCCAGCCAGTCAGCCAGCCAGCAAGCCAGCCAGCTTTTCTGTCTCCCCTCCAACCTGTAAGAGAATACTTTTATTTTGTATTTCTAGTTGGCACTAGTTGTTCTAGTGATTGTTTTTGTTGTTGCTGTTGTTAAGTGAGACGTTCAGACAGACAATTAAAGAGATCGAAGTATATTACAAGGCCTTTAGAAAAAAATAAAAAATTGAAATTGAATTGAAATTTATTCAAGTGAAAACAAAACGATTTTTTTTTTCAAATCAACATATGAAAACTGAATTCTTTTTTAGTTTTAAACCAGGGCAATAAAAAAAAAAATAAATCAACAGCCCTTTGCCTTTTAAAACGATTTTTGGTTGAATTTAATCGAATTTATTTCTTTTCTTATTCTTCTCAGAATAACACGCCTGTGGCTGAAGTAGCACAAGTCGGGGTTATCATCCAAACCATGATTTTACTGCGCTCTTGTACGGCATCAGCTGTAATGCCTCTCCCAATAATAGACTTCAGGATGTTGGTCGGGTGTCTGTAAGGTCACCTCTCTGTCTAGTATTTAACACGCAGCCGGGAATTTACTTCCGTGATACATTAACGCTACATAAATTCCAAGTATATGTACTCTTCTCACGAATCTGTCGATCGGAGTTGACTTTAAACTGTTGGTACTGCTAATCATGTATAAAATTAACACACATAACATAAGTGGTGTGAGAAGCTAGGTCGTAATTCTGACTGAAGGGTTGTATTATACAATTATGTGTGTACATATGTATGTTTTGAGAATATACAAACCGGGCTTGAAACAATTCATTTTCTACACAAGTGTTCTTTCAGTCTCCAGAGTAGGTACTTTGCTTTAAGCTACTTCTGGACAGTCTAATGCATAACTTCAAACTCTTCTTATTTTAATTACCCAACAGAAGTTACGATTGGCTGCTCAAACCTATTTGACTTGAAAGTCATCTTCCATCTTCCCTTTCACCGTGTATGCCATTTCGAACATCTGTTTCTATTTCACAGAAAGAATTGGACACTATCAGCTGCAAGAAAGCCGCTGTCGTATGCTCATCTGCTTGTTTATAGCCGCGAGTTTCCACATGATCTGCTATCCAGCAGAGGGTTAACCTATTTCCTCTTTCTGACTGATTCAGTCCAACCAGACAGTACCATTTTAATTTGTTATGAGTCGAGTTATGGTAACCTGAACGTCATAGAAGTCGCAGTCTACTAGGTAGTGTCTACTAGATAGTGTGTTAGCTTATTAGACTTGGGGCCATGATTCAAATCCCAGGTAAGCGACTTCCTCTCAGCAGATTTCTGGCAAAAACTTTGGGAGTAAAATAAAAATTGCCATAAAAAATTTCGCCGCCACTCATGTATAAAATTAACACACACAACATGAGTGGTGAGACCAGCTAGGTCGTAATCCTGACTGAAGGATTGTAATGACCAATTATGTATGCAAGTATGTATCTCCAAGCCTTTATATTTCCCGCCCAAATTAAATTGAGCGTATCCGGTGACGTATTCTTGAAAAATACCCGCGATTGTCCTCGAATATTTCACTTTGAATAGCCACACTATTGTCCAATAATCTGCCTTCGCTTCATTCGTATATCACAGAATGGTGGCACTTAAAAGCGGTTCCATTCACTCTTATTTCTCTGTCACATTGTGTTAGCATTTCCTACAATCATAGAGTCCTCAGATATTGTTCAAGGGGAAGTTAAGTTCAAGGAATGTTAATGATAGCCAAACTATTTTCAGCATTCATTATCCTTGCCATTGTCTCCAGAGCTCTGGCCTGTACTTCCATAGGCAACGGGCTTAAATTCTTTCAACAGAGATCTCCATCGTCCCTGTAGAATAGATTCTCGTTGCTTCGATTACAACAACACATGTCTGTCTCTGGGTTGCATCCCGAAGGCTTTTCTGCAAGTCCTCTGCACACTATTTTGGCATCCTACACTTTCCTAGATCATAAAAAAATCTGAAATGTATTCTAACATCTAATGAAGTGATTAGTTACGAGGTAGGTTTTGAAAGTATGCGCAAATCTATAACAATTTCAAACTTTATTTAACAACAACAACATAACCATCAAATTGTTGTAAATAAAATACAAAAACAACAGCATACCATATGTTTAAGTATATCAGTCAGTCAGTGTAGTTGGTTGTCTATTAATTTTACTTTTAAAGAGGAGTTACACGCAGCAAAACAAAAAAAAAACTCAAAAAAAAACAAGAAAAAATCATTAAAAAATGCGGTAAAAATCAATACGAACACCAAACACCAGGTGATTTCATTTCATGCCAACGATTCATTCATCCATTCAGGCGTGTAGTCAACGATTTCAACAATTCGCTTGTCTGTTTATCTGTCTGTCTATTCATTCGTCCATACATCCATCCATCCATACATCCATCCATCCATACATGCATAGCTGTTCGTTCATCTAACATTGTGTGCAGGGCAACAACAGATGGCGTTTGGCATTTTTTGGCGTTTCGCGTTTTTTTTTTGGCTCAAACGAGTAGAATAAATCGTCATTAATTTGTTTGCACTTTAATTTGTAACACCATCATAGCATTGACGACGCATCGATCCAAACATCCAATCAACCATCCATTCATTCATTCAAGCATTCATTTATTGATCCGCTTGCTCCTCTACCATTGATTTGTGGATTTTTTTTTTGTTTTTTGTTTTGTTTTGTGCGTTTCATTTTCGTGAAGTCGAAACGTACGCAACTTGGCCACATTTTTATGTGGCAGGAAAGTGTTACACATGTGTAGTACATAATATGATCAACAACAGCAACAATAGCTAAAAAAAATTGTTGTTGTTGTTTTTTATTTACATTGATAGTGTTGTTATTGTGTTCTTGTTTCTCGATTTTAGTTTTTCTTGTGATCGCTTCAGAAATATTCGCTTTTTTTTGAAAGAGGTTACCAGATTTTTTCTTGTTCCTCTGGGTGCTATCATTGAGAGGATAGGCTTCCAACTACGGCGTTATATATCTGATCATCAGTTAAGACTGTTTTGAGGAAGCTAGGATCAAAAGATCTACCTTTTATTAGATCCTGAGGGAGGTTCTGTCATACATGGCTTCCAACTGTAGATAGATTCAAAGATGAACTGTGGCCCTATATATGGATGTATGTACGCATATGCATATCTTACCCTCGCTCATGTAAAGAACATCTTCAAATGATCTCCATTTTAATCCACCTATTGTCGTATTCTTGATTTCACTCAAGCTTTAGCAGTCGCCATGGTCTAGTAGGAATTGTGCTCGCTTATGAGACATGAGTCGACAGTTCAAAGATCAGGTCAGACATCTCGACCGGAACGAAATATGAAAAAATATTTTTTTGGCGACTGCCTCTAAGAAGGTTTCTGAGCAAAAAATCTAAGGGTGAATAAAAATTGTCATGGAAAGATTCTTAAAAATCTGCCGTTTGGAATCAACTTTAAACTGTAGATCCCGCCACTTATGGATAAAATTAACACACACAATATAAATAGTATGAGAAGCTAGGTCGTAATCCTGACTGAAGGGTTGTAATGACCGTTTATGTATGCAAGTTTTCCAGGACTTGATAACTTCAAACGTTAACCACCGGTGGCCAGCACTAGACTGCCTTATCGGGCGGCGCGTACCACCGGTGGCCCGCAGTAGACTGCCTCATCGGACGGCTTGTACCACCGGTGGCCCACACTAGTTTGCCACATCGGGTGACGTGTGCTACCGGTGGTATGCAATTGATTATGCTAATAGACGGTACGTAATACCGACACCATTGTATTGCTGCAAAACAGCTAACGTCCGATAGAGCGAAAAGCATTTAGTTCAGCCGCCTGTAGGCGACAACCATGAATATAAGCGCTGGCGTGAACTTGTTAAAAGACCACAAAGGTACTTAATACCTCTGAGGGTAAAATAAAATGTCCATGAAAAGTTTCTCAAAAAAAAAAAAATATGTTGTTCGGAGTCGATTTTAAACTGTAGATCCTGCTAATTATGTATAAAATTAACGCACACAACAAGGGTTGTATGATTGTAACAAAGGAAGAATACCTTGAGAACCTAAAACAAATCTGGCAACACTATAACTACCTGCACACATATGTGAGGCTAATATCGTCTCTGTACATTCTTTCATATGCCAGTGTTGCTAATGTGCAAAAGATATGCAATTAGCACAGATTTCAAATGAAATTCAAACAATCACACACCAAAAATGTGTTCTTTTTTTTTCAAATTTTTTTTTCTGCAAAAATATATGGCAAGTAAAATTGAAATAATTTTTTAAAATTATATGTGATTTGTTGTTGTAAAGTGTAAAATTAAATTCAATTCGTTTCGTTTTGTTTGTTTTTTTCCAGCCTGTTTTTTTGTTTTTGTTTTCGTTTTTGTTTAAAGCAACGTGTAGCAGTGTATAAGCTATTGTTAAAACCCCTTATTAAAGTTAACAAAAAAAAAAAAAAAAAAAAATTAATTGTTTAGACTGTGCAAAAAGTATTGTACAATTTCGTTTTTTTTCTGTTTGGTTTTAATTTCTTTAATGAACGTTTTAAAAATCTTATTTAATGAACACTTCTGGTGTATAATTTACTTTACACAGATACTGATAAACTTTTTAGCAATAATTACGAATTTTTTGTTGTTGTTTCTGTTGGTTATTATTTTTATTAATAAATTCCATTAAAACAAATAATGAAAACATAAATAATAATTTAATATTAACAAAGAGAGAGAGAGAGAGAGAGATTGAATAAAATGAATTCGAAAATTGATTAACTTTTGAATTTTGAATACAAATTAGCCAAAAACGGAACCCGTTTATTGTTTTTCGATTTTTTGATGTTGAATTTGAATTTTTAATTTTTGTTTTGATACTTTTTTTGTTTGTTTCATTTTTTTCTTAATTGTTTTAAATTATTTTTCACATCATGCTTAAACTTTATTGGCAATTAATCATTGAAATATTGCAATTGAATAAAATTAATGAAAGGGGAAAAGTTGTAATAAAAATCGGAAACAAAAAAAGAAAAAAAGAAAGGATTTCAGCACATATACTCACCATATTCATCAAACAATGAATGGCTGTTAAATGGCCACAAAAATTTGTAAATCAAAGTCCAACTTGCAATTGCGAAATTTTGAAATTCTTATTACCTCGAACAAGGGATTTAAACATCGTAATCTCATACATGCATACACATATATAACTGTTAATTATTACCCTTCATTCACGTTTACAACCTAGCTTCTCATACCTCTTATGTTGTGTGTGTTAATTTTATCCATAAGTGGCGGGACCACTTTTCATAGCCATTTTTTTTATTTACTTACGTACTTACCTAATTGGCCGCAACAATCCGATTAACGGATTTCGGCCTGACGCAACACATCCTTCCAGGCGCCTTTGCTTCTTGTGCGCCTACGCCAGTTGGTCACACCAATCGATGACAGGGCTTCCTCGATTTGGTTTTTCCAACCGATACAAGGTCGTCCTTTTCGGTGACTTCCGCAGATCCCCCCGCATCAAATACCCGCCTCGCCAGAGTATCCTCCTCCATTTGAATGATATGGCCGAGCCAGCGCAGACTCTGGATATTAATACGCAGCACAACGTCTATGTCGTTGAGGAGCTCATACAGCTCACTATTGTATCGGATGCGGAAACTTTTCGCCAACTCGCACCGGACTGAAGATCTTACGAATGACTTTTCTCTCGAATACTCTCAAGGCTGCTGCATTAGTGCTTAATAAGGTCCATGCCTCTTTTTTTTATATTTACTTTCGGATTTTTTGCAGAAATCTTCTGAGAGAAAGTCGCCGAAGAAATATATCTTTTAATTTCGTTTTGTTCGAGAACTTTGGCCTGGGTTTGAACTGTAGCCTCACGTCTAACAAGCCAACACACTACTTACAAGACAAGGCAATTACATTGTAATCACGACGTATTGCAAAATTACTCTGGGGCGATTGTAACGAGGAGTGAATCATGAGATATTAGAAAACTGAATAAGTGCGTCTTGATCACGCTAATGAGTGTACTTACGGACACTCCGCTTTACATGTACTTGAGAGCCGTATTGGTGTAGTGGAAAATAATGAACGCAGAGCGTGCAGTTAAGGCATCGAAACTATGAAGCAGTTTTGTGTGACACTATAGCAGATATAACTTACCTCAGAATGGATTTGGAAGAAGTTAAGGAATTTAAACAAGATACAGACTTCTTATAGGAGTATGGTGGTATACCTACTGGTGAACGCACAACGGGCCTACTGATGACTTAAGTGTATGCCGATTGGCATGAGACCTTTGATTGGTCTCTTCTCCTCCAACCTATCTACTCAGGATATTGTAATGAATTCAATTGATTACAATCTATGTCTTGAACCAGAATCGTAGATTTTTTTGGACCCTCACAGTATAGAAATGCTATCATATATATACAGTCACAGAAAAAAGTCTACACACATCTTTGTTTTTATGTATGTTTTTCTAATAATTTCTAGATTATATTTTTTTATATTCGATTCTGTCTCAAACATTCTTAAATGTGACTGCCTTAAGGAACGCTATAACACCTTTTTTAATTTAAATAAAATATACCGCTGTATGTACACTTTTTCCTTAACTGTATATAGTGTACGTGTTCTCTGAGACAGATGATTAACATGAGTAAAGTAACGTTTTGAGCCTGTATGTATGATACAATTTTTTTGCGCACACTCCTTAGGTTATTCCTCCTTAGAGAACGATTACAAAAGTACTAAACAGTTCCGTCATATTCAGTAAAGGCGTAATTTTAATCGATTTAGACAGCATAAGTCATATTGTTTATTATCATATAGAAAGTTGCGCAACTCCAGACACTTGGGGGGGGGGGCTAAAAGACCTTTTATGTCCATAGCTATTCATAAATATTGCCTTCTATACATTGTGTTAAATAGTTTGTTTTTGATTTTTAGAAAATATTTTTGAATGAAAGATTTTTGTTTTTGTTTTTGTTTTTATTACGCTAAGTCTAGATAGCATCACCATGACCACTTAGTGAACCACTTCTACTACATTAAAGTCACCTTCAAAATTAATAGTTTGACCAATAACCTCAATTAAATCATGTTTGTTATTGGCCCGCCATGGCAATAACGGCAGCATTTACAAGGCGACTACAAGTAATTTTACGACAGAAAAAAAAAAATTTTTTTTTCTTCAATTTTAAAACGACAATAATTGTTGTACCATAAATACACCCACATTTTTCAGTTTCTTTTTTTTTTTTAAATTTATAATTTTTATTTAACACTCTCTATACAGAATTGTTTTTTTTTTTATTTTAAATTTTTAATTAATTGGGTTCAACAAGTTTAAACATGAGCAAAAAATCCAAAACGAAAAGGAAAACGAAAAATACAAAAAAAAAAAAATAAAATAAAAATCAATTCGAGGTTTAGGTCATACAAATTGTTGTCATCATTGTTGTGCCGTTGTTTTATTTGTTTTTATTTGTTGTATTCTTTTGTTTTTTTTGTTTTTTTTTTCAATTGTCAATTCCAATTCGTTGTCATGGTATTTTAAATGAGGATGAGAAATATTTTACAAAATCCAATTGAAATTATTGTAGAAATGAAATAACAAAAGACAAAACAAAACAAAAATTGAAATTGAAAAATACCTTGCATTGCTTTCAATTGAATTTGAAACTGGTCTTTACCGCCGCCCATCCCTTCCAACGGTGTTTTGTTTTTTAAATTTAAAATATTGCCGTTAACACTTTCGTTAACGTTTTATGTTAAAATTATTTTAAAATGATTAAATTTATTGGTTTTTATATTGAAATTAACAATTTAGCGAAAAATTTTAAATCGTATCGTCACCTTAAAATGTAAACAGTTTTATAACGATTCCTTAAGAATCAGCAAATAATCCAAACTGTATTCGACATCTTTTGAATATTGTCTAGGCTTTAGACCAATGTGAACATCCTAGCTTTCACGAAACCATTATCTGTTATCGTCTGTTATTCGATTAGAAAGATGGTCGAAAAAAAAATAATAAATACTGTGGCATCACTACCTTGCATGATGGGGGGAACATCTTCCATCGGTATGAAGGCATCTATTCTCTCTTGAAATCGCCATAGTCTAGTATGTCTAGTATATAGTATGTTGACTTATTAGACCTGAGGACATGGTCTAAACCCCAGCGCAGTCATCTCCAACGAAATGAAATATGAAAAAGCATTTATTCGGCAACTTCTTTCCAACAGTGTTCCGGCAAAAACTCAGAGAAAATAAAAATTGCCATGAAAAGTTTCGCAAAAAATCTGTTGTTCGGGGCCGACTTTAAACTAGGTGGTGTGAGAAACTAGGCTGTAATCCTGGTTGAAATATTGAATTCAACATGGCAAAAACTTAGAAAAAAAATTCAATGACATTGAAGATGACAGGGTTGTAACTCCACACTGACAACCTAGCCAGCCTT